>CM076575.1:1489578252-1489900528 GCA_034641835.2 Pinus albicaulis | reverse complement strand
AGCTTGGCTAGATGGACATTACAGATTGGATTAGGAAACTTGGATTGCTTGTGGTTCAACTCACTAGGGATAGACATGACAACATAAATGAAATTATCTATTTTCTAAATGATCTACAAAGAAATCAATGGTACATGTAGGACAAACTGGAAAACCTGCAAAGGGGGCAATGACGTCTTCACGAAAAGTTGGATTGTATAGAGGGTTGTATGGTCCATATGGAGAAACATGTTCAGTGAGAGTTTAGTCTCACCACCGTTTCTTGGCTCGTGACCAGAAAATCTTGCTCCGATAACTTCGTCAAATACTTAATGACTTTTGGATAAGCTTTAATTTTGTTGGTGTTTTGGTTCTTTGTCCCTTTTTAATTTGGATGGTTAAATCCTTTTGGTAGTATATGATCTTTTCTGAAAGCTACCTACTACCCAACAAATCTAGTAAGGTTGAGACCACTAAAATTTTATAAATCCATGGACAAAAATATAACCATTTTGCATAAATAACATTTTTTAATTATAAATAATAATAATAATAATAATAAAGAAAATACAAAATTTTAAATATTAAAAAACTGGTCAACATTTTCTAATAAAAACAATACCCTTTTGACTTAATATGTTCTTATTACCACCCACAAGACCTACAAAAACCTATCCACAATCTATTTTTTGAAATCTTAATATTAAAATTAACTAGCCAAAAAATTAAACTTAAATTACATTAATATAAATTTATTTAATATATATTCGTAACCATTTATTACATGATATTAAATTTAAACTAAATTTATATTAAATTTAATTTATTAATACTAAAAAAATATTTAAAAAATATTTTAATATAAAATGTTAATTTTGATAACTATATTCATTTCAACATTATTAATTTCAATTTAAATAGACATACATTATAAAAAAATTGTAAGATAAAACAATGTTTTAAATATGGGGCTTATAGCATTTTTCTTTCAATTGAGCAGGTCTAAAGATTACAAACATGCATTTCTTGCTAAGAGGTTACAAATTAGAGTATGTCCACATAACTATATATTTCAAAAGGATATAAATTAAATGACTAGAAAATTCTATATATATATATATATATATATGTTGCTTTGGAAATTCTTTATATTCAATTATATATAAATAGACATTCAAGAATTGCTTTGACATTTTTTAAATTCAATTAAATATTTAGCTCTCTTGAAATTTCAAAATATATAGATTTACTAGAATCTCAACCATAAAAATTCAATAAACTTTGTTGGAATATCATAATTTATCAATATTATATACCTTAAAATCCATAAATCATTTCATAATCAAAATATTTTATACTTATTTAAAATAAACATAAATAATATAACTATCTTTGAAAAAAAACCTCAATTCTATATCTTAAATCTTAACTACTACTAAAATTATTTATTAAATTTAAATTATTAACTAAAATTCTAAAAATCTGGTTCCAAAATAAACCTGCTACTCAATTTAATATTATTATTTATTAATAATTTAGTAAATTCAAACACATTACTCTAAACTGTTTTACGCACATTTAAAGTTAAGATGCTCTTAGTGTTCCTTCATTCAATGCAAGCATTCAGTCAAAGGTTCAACGGTTTTACTATATTGTTTTTCAATTGTGGATTGGATGGAGTCAACGGTTCATAGTTTTAGAGTATGGTTTTTCAAATTTAGGTTGGTTGGAGTAATACTGGTTTTATAACAAACTCCATTAATGTATTGAAATCAACAAGAAAGGCAAAAGAATAAGAAACAAACAAATCCACAAAACAGAAATTACATTATTTTCACATCTATTAGGGAACAACGTGTAAGATAAAGAATGTTCCAGCACAAAAGTCGTATTTTGAGAAAAAAAAAAAATTAAAGGATCTTACTCCCCTACGTCTCTTTGAAATTTTCCTCCTTATGTCATTGCTGCTATCATCATGCTGTGGAAGGATCATAAAAGAACTACTGTTCAGAGAGGATCAGAAACTCATACATCATAGTGGATCCTCTCATATTGTCACATAACATCCTAATTAGGTGATCATAAATACCTTCACTGATTTTCTATGCAAATTCATCAGCAAATGACATGGATGGTGGCCACATAACATCCTATTCAGCTAATCATAAATACTTTCATTGATTATCTATGCAAATTCATCAGCAACTTAATTTGTAGTTGTGCTAGATATATACAAGGTCAAGGTTAAACTGTCTTTATAGAGAAAGTTAAAATTAAAATGCCAATCAAGATCAAGCTATAGATTATTTATCAGCAACTTAATTTCTAGATGTGTTACTTATATAAATGGTTTAATATAATTTTTAATAGAAGAAGTTAAAATTAAAATGTTAATGAAGATCAAATTAAAATTTTAATCTAGATGGGATTTTAATAAAATTATAAAAAATTATGTTACCTTTTAAATTATATTTAAAATTTCTTCAAATTTCTGTCAAAATTTCTCCAATATTTTTTTTGAAAGTTCTAAAAGAAATATGAAAATAATGTCTTTCAAATTCCAGCAAAATTTATTTAAAACATGCTCTTTACTACAAATTAGGTTAAAAAATAGGATGGACAATCTGATGGGATTTTTTTGGTGGGGTGCAGGATTATCCAGATGTGGCAAAAGCTGCAGGTTGAGATGGGCAAGAGTGGAACTTTCTCAGGAATATCATAACTGTTTGTGCATTAATTCATTGATACTATATTCATTCATTTATTGTTAATTAATATTTATATAAAATAACAAATGGCGATGAAGTTTCGGGGTATCGGTGCTGTGAGGGCAGTTCACATTCAGCACATTGTATAAATTAACATAATTTATTAAGTAAAGATTGAATATGAGAAGTGTTAAATTTTTTTTATGTAAAATATAATGTGTTATTTTTTATTATTTAAATTATATTTTTAAATGTTAAATAAAGTATATAAAATTAAATAAAAAAATTAATCATAATTTTTTATTTTTTATATATATAAATATATGAAGATTAATATATATTTTCAAATAGTTTATTTAAATCTTTTCTTAAAATATTTTTGAAGAGTACAAAATTTAAATATATTTCTAACAACTTTACGATATATTATTTTTATTTTTTTAACCATAATTAATATTATTTTTCTATTTAAAATATAATATTTAATTTTTATTTTTATTTTAAAAAACACAAACGGACAAATTTATGTAAAATAAACCTCTATCTCAATTATACTAAAATTGGCCTTCACCTTACATACTTTTCGATTTTCGATTATTTAAATTGGTTCACAAAATGGGTCAAGAAATTCAAACTACTACTACTAGAAATAATTCCCCTTGATCGAGCCTCAAATGTCAATTTAAATTAATTGTCCTAGACAAACTACTACTAGAAATAATTCCCCTTGATCGAGCCTCCATGATCCTTCTACTTAAACCATCAATGGCAAGCATAAAAAAAAGAGGTGAAAGGGAACACCCCCATCTAATATCTATTGTTACCTTAAAATTCATTTAGGGATCCCATTATTTATTACAAAAAATTTCACTGACGAAATACACGCCATGATCCAATCCACTAACTTGACCCCAAATCCAATCCTATGCAAGATCATCCTTAAACATTCTGAGTCTGCACTGTCATAAGCTTTGTTCAAGTCCATATTTATGATACATGCATCCATTTTATTGGCTTTAATAGAGAATATGCACTATTGTGTAATGGAAAACATGCCATGCATCTATCTATTGTCTAAATTTCCAAATTGTTCTAAGGTAACATGCTTTGACAATGTATATTTAATCTTGTTGGCAATGATTTTAGAGATCATTTTATAAATTGTATTACATAAAGAGATAGGATGATAATCTATAAAGGTCGATGGCTTCACTATCTTAAGGATGATATCTATGAACATTGCATTAATCTATCCCGAAACCGAACCTAGGCGCCACGATTCCTCAACCAAATCTGAAGGTTCTTCAATAATTATGTCTTGAAAATGTATAAAGAGCTCAATAGACCATCCATTTGGCCCTAGAATCTTATCTAGCGAAGGCTTTCAAAACCTCCACAACCTCTTCTTTGGTAATTGGCCTCCCCAAATTGTCATCTTCCTTCGCATTCACCATGTTAGGAAAGAGATTCATTATCTCCATATGTTTTTTGAAGTTATCACCTTCTCTTTCTTTGTATAAGATACTAAAAAAGTGTATCGTTTTCCTTTGCATATCCTTTTGGGATGTGTATATTTTACCCTCTTTCATTAAGAAAATGGAATTTGTTTCCTTCTAAATGATGCATGATTATTAAACAAATGAGTATTTTTATCTCGTTGTGTCACCAAAATAACTCTACTCTTAAGGTGCAACTCCTCTTCTTGAACCTTCAGAATCTTATTTTTCCTTTCCTCTAGTTCTAAAAACTTATTTTTGGTATTGACAGAGAAAGAATTTTGGGACTGATGAATCAAACAATGCCTTAATCAAATTTTCTATCGAAATTATTTCCATAACCAAAGCCTTTTTCATTTCCCTAACCCATAGTCTCACTGCTTTCACAAACAATTTTAGTTTGTGATAGACAACTTCCATACAAGAGAGTCCTGAAGAAGGAATGAAATTTTTCTGCGTGGCCTAAACCAAATCTTCAAACCCTTTCTCCTTCAACCAGGAATGGTTGAACTTGAAAGGGTAAGATTTAATCTTGATTTCCCCATACCATTACAAAAAATTAGATTATGATCTAATATATAGGAATTGTATATTTGAGAAATCAAATAACCCAATATAATGACCAGATATACCTGAACAAAAATGTGGTCTGACGTTTTAGATATCCTCTCGATCCTTGAATGGTCTTTCCTCCAAGTTGGACTTATTGGAACAAGGTTGATATCCAATAAAGACTTTTGAGAAAATATATCTTTAAAATATCCCCTCTTCTTATCCTCCTTGCTTTTAAATCCCCATACCTCATATGTTCCATAGAAAAATTGAAATCACCCGCCAGAATAAATGAGCTAAGGTCCAACAAGCCACAGGATTTGAGTTGGTCCTATAACCTCTTTCTATCAGAGAAGGGGAAATATATATCAAGGATATGTAGACCTGTATTAGTCCCTCTCTGGAAACCTAATAAGATGATTCGTGCAATAGATTTATAAGCTTTGATATTACTGATTTTAGGATCCCATATAACATCCAATCATCTAGAGAGAATTGAATCACTAGTCACACACACATTCCAAAGAGGAATGATCTTCAACAAAAATTACCAATTCTTTTCCCTATTGACTATAGTCTCTTGTAAAGGAACAATCACTAGTTTTTTCAACTGAATGATACTATGAAGGGATCTTATTTTCAAAGCAAATCCAAATCCCCTCATATTGAATGAAAATAATCATTATGGGGGAGCTTCTGACATGGGTGCAATCCCTCTAAGGAGTTGAGATCTGATAATTTCAACATCCATATTCCCCTCCAACAAATAGGAAGAACCATAGAGAGGAGGATGGGGATCCTCCATGGTCTCTTGAAAATAATATATAAGATTAGAAGATACCATAGTACAATTAGTGACTTTTTTGTATTTTGTGCCTTTCTTCTTCCTCACAATAATGTCTTTTTTGGAATTAGGAATAACAAACACTTCCTCACCAGGAAGAAAATGATTTCTTGATTGTGAGAGGCTCTGAATGAGATAGCTTGTTCCTGGCCATATTTTCCAACTCCGTGTCCTTAGATACCAAAGAAGAAGTGATTCCCAAGGAAGCCCCAAAATTAATAGGAGAAGAAAAGTATACCCCGAACAATTTGTTTTCCCGTCCTCTCGATCCCTATCCAACATATTATTTGGAAACATGTAGTTATTAAGAGCCAACATTGTCATACCCTTATAGTTATTAATAACTGAAAACAAGGGTAAAGGGGGACATGTATGTCTCACTTGAATAACATGATTTATACACATAATGTAGTTACCGATCAAACGAAAACTTTACATATTACCCGTTTTTTGAGGTAGCAAAAATGTCATCCAATTTTAGAAAGTGATGATTTTGAATACACATTTTTTGGAGCATATTTTTGACACTCTAACTTTTCTTATGTATTAAGTATGGACAATTTTTTTTAAACGCTAGTGATTTTCATGCTGATTTTGATAAGTGTTGATGCTGCATCAACCCCGCTTTTTTAAAGAACTTTTTTTTTACACTTTAACTTTTGTAATGTATTAAGTGTGGATAATTTTATTTAAATGTTAGTAATTTTCATGTGGATTTTGAAAAACATCAACATTTTTTTAAGACATATTTTTGACACTTTAAATTTTCTCATGCCTTGAGTATACACATTTTTTTTAAATGTTGATTATTTAACAATTCTTCAAGTTTCATTATTCCTCTTCTTGTTTTTAATTCTAAGATGTTTGTTTTTCAAACATGTGTTTTTTTTTCTTTGCAATGTTTTTTTATAATAAAATTTTAAGGTTTTTTTGCAAAGTCTAAAAAAATAACCGAAAGATATCTCAATATTAATATTTTAAGGTGAGAAATATTGATAAATTTATATATCGTTAATTAAACTTCAATACACATAAAATAATTGTCACTAAAAAATAATATTTTTAAGCACTAAATACACACTTTGCATATAGATATAATTAAAAAAATACATGTTTCAAAACATTTTCGTTAAAAATGACATATTAAATAAAATACTTTTATGAAAAATTGAATAAAAAAAGTTGGAAAATTAACAAATTTCATGAATTTTATATTCAAAGATCATAACATTTAAAGTTTGTTTTTCGAAAAGAAAATTCAAGTAAAATTTTAAATAAAAATAAGAAACAAAAAAAGTTCAAAAAAATTACAATTATAAAATAAAAATACAATTAAAAATAAAAAAATTCTTTTAAAAATTAAAAACATAGAAAATTAAAGATTAAAAAAAAAATTAAACATAAAAAACCATTAAAGTAAATTTTTTTAAAAATAAATTCTCTTTAAAAAAATAAAGTAAAGAAAAAAAATTAGAAAAAAACATTCGAATTCATATATATATATATATATATATATATATATATATATATATATATATAAAACAATTAAAAAAACACATCAAAATAAAAAAATAAATAATAATTTAAATAAAATTAAAGAAAATAAATTAAATAAAAAATTCTCCGTTGACCTTAGACCCGTCTAACTAAGGGTCGATTCCAAGAATAGAACCTTGACTAAGTTGGGGCTGAGGGCTGCCATTTTTTTTATAAATTTGAATTTTTTTTATATAATATTTTTTTATTTTAATATTTTTTAGTTTTTTATTTTATTTTTTAAATGTTTTGTTTTAATGTTTTTTTTCTTTTTTTCTTTTAATTGTTTTTAGGGTGTGTTTTTTTGTTTTATTTTTTATTTTTTTTTAGTGTTATTTTTTTCAGTTTTTTCTTTTACTTTGTTTTTTTTGAATTTTTATTTTTATTTTTTAAATTTTTAATTTTTTTTTGAGTGAATTTTGTTTTTTTAAACAATTTTATGTTTGATTTTTTTTTTTGTGTTATGTGTATGTGTATGTGTATGTGTTATCTCGATGATGAAGCATAGCAAGTGATTTGAAACGCGTCCACCCTGAAAATTATTTTGCGATTTCTCCATAAGATATTTTGATTTTTTTTGTCATTTTAATGCTTTTTTTATGTTTTAATATATATTATTATTATTATTAGTTATTAGTTTTTTTAACATTATGTTTTCTTTTTTATTTTTTTATTTTTACTTATAATTTTTTTCATTCTTTCAATTTTTCTTTGTTTTGTGTTTTTTCATTTTTATTTCCTCAACAAACAGATCGTCTCGTTATGTGTCAATTTTATAGTTGATTTTAAAGTTTTCGTTGTAATGGATCAATTCTACCCTCATAGTGTGTCAATTTCATGGTTGATTTTTAAGAATTCATTACAATAAGTTGAGATTGCCTACATTGTATGTCAATTTGACGGTTGATTTTTAAATTTTCGTTGCAGTGTGTCAAGCTATCTTATGCTAAGATTTGAAAATAGCTATACTTATAACATTTAAAAAAGAAATTACTCTTAGTATAATGACTCTTTCATTCACGTGTTCATTTTTTAAGTTTTTTTTTAGTAATATAATTTTTCCATAATGCCATGGTTGAAATACATTGAAATCTTAAATATTTTTATAGTCATGATATTTGGTTTTAATTCCATGGTTGAAAATTGTCAAAATTTTAAAGTTTCTCTAAGACACGATATTTTCTCTTTAATGCTATGTTTGAAAACAAATATAATTATTTTATCTTCAACGGTATGGTTGCAAATTGTTGGAATTTTAAGGTTTTTCAAAGACATGATATTTCATCTTTAATGTCATACTTGAAAATTGTTAGAATTTTAAGTTTTTTCGAAGTCCTGATATTTTATCTTTAACACTATTGCTAAAAGAGTTGAAAATTTGCCTCGAAAAAAAGATGTCTTCCAACATCAACACTTTTTGCTTTCACTATGTTTTTTGCACCAAAAAAATTGGCTTTTATTGGCTATTACAGCCATTTTTAAAAAATATTAAAAATTTACCCCCAAAAAATGGTGATGCATAATCAACACTTTTCGTTTTCAGGTTGTTTTTCATGTTTTTTTGGGTTTTTTTGGTGAGAGTTCTTGTTTTGAGGTAATAGTTCTCATTTTATCGGTAACTTTTTTACATATTATGACTATTATTTTATGAAGCTTTGTGACCCTTTTTAATAACATAAAAATTTGGAGAAATCTCATAAAAAATGGGGGAAGGATTAATAGGAAGAGTACATGGAGCGATTGGATCAATGTTGTCTATTTGATTGTCTTTATCTTCCCTGAGGCTTTCTTTGTACATCTTGCCCTTAAATCCATTGTACTTTCCCCATTGATGACAAAAAACTAACCTCCTAGGACATTCTGCCAAAATCTGGCTTGTCACATGACAACCCAATCAACGAAATGGGATCCCTCAATAATCAATGCTTTGGCCGAAAGGGAAAGGCCCCCAGAAAAGGTTAATATCTGTCAAAAATCTACTTGAAAAATCCATTTCAAATAGCACCCAAGCTATCCTTTTTTTGAGTCTCCCAAAACTCCCATATTCAAGGAAAAAAATTGAATTTTGTTGGTTTTAGCATAATTTCTTGTTTTTTTTCCACGACTCTAGTGGCAAGCCTAGAAATTTAACCCACATAATTTTCCACTTCAGAATTTCCTTTAGAGGGTTGAAACCTAAATGCCACTGCTGGAGTGAAATAAAGTCGCTCCCTATGACCCATGGAATGCCAATTATATGCTCTGCATCCTCTGAGCATAGAAAGTGAAAAGTGAACCACCCATTAAATAAGACACTTATCTTTGGTTTGTACTTCAGGAGAGGAGACCAACTTTTATCCACCCAGCCCTTCATTTTCTCCCCTGTCAACTTTGAAAATTTCCACCTGCCTATGAGAGCCCTCTAGTTCATACCATTTATCTTGTCGCAAAAAATATCTACCCCCAAAACCAAGCTCTAAACATTGTTTGAGGTCTTAATAGCCTCCCCCCTTCAAGAACTATTTCTCAATCCTGCATTTAATAGTGTCTGAGAAACAATACCATGTCACCAATATTTATGCCGACCAAATTGGTCTTCCTCGCACTTCTTCCTTACAACGCATCCACTAAAAGGTTGTTATAAATACATACCAAAAATGATCTAAAATACACAATCCTAATGCCGGAAAACCACCGTTATATGAATATAATGGGAAAATATGCCTAGCCTCGCCTTTACAACATCCTACCCCATTGTTATAGGTGGATCTCGAGAAACATTGATAGAAAGAAACATCTGAATCCTCGACGCCACAAAATGCAGGAGGAAATCCACCCCTTGTCACATAGAAAATAAAACCACCCACTTCACCTGTCCTCCATGCATAACACCACCAAATATAGAAAGAACACACGTTAAAATATAACATATGAACCTTTCCACTCAACCATTGTTGAAGAAAAAAAACTTGATGTGCTACCTAAAAAACTAAAAAATCACTCAAACGATATTCATATCTAGGCTACATAATTGACCGAGCTAGGAGGAATAAATTTCATTCATTTTGTTAACCACAACATTAAAGTTTTTAAGATCAAAAATTTAATTATCAGACAAACCATGAAATGAATAAACTTTTAAAAGGAATGTAATTGCCCCGAGAAAGAGATCTCCATATGTAATGACTAAGTGGAAAGCACTAACCCATAACACAAACACTCTAGGATTCAGTCCAGACTCAATTTTGATAGAAAAAATACTAAAGAGATACTCAAACATCAGAAAACCAAATCTCAAGGGGCATCAAGTTTTATGAGAGATTGCAGTGTCTATGATTTAGCTAGAAACAAATGATCCATCCAGACCCCCAAAACAACTCTTTTGAACTACATAACTTTGGTATTGGGAAAATTTCCAAAGAGACCTTCTCCCTTTAAAAAATGACACAATAAAACATAGCTACACATATAATCCATCATCCTCTAGGGACCACTCTCAAATGATAGAAAATGAGAGTCAATATTGTCAACAACATCGTTTCCCCAACGACATCAATTGACACCATAACCTAAAAGAAAGCATGTCCGGGACCAATTGACAATCACCTCCTCAAGAAAACATTGACTTCCCAGCGACCACTAAACCTAGGAGAAAGCGTCATACCACCAAAGAAAACTATAGATATGAAACTACAAAAACATCTAGCATTGCACATCGTATCCCCAAAACAACGCCCCAACCTACCCCTATGTGATAACAGAGACCTGTCAAGAACTACATACCTATGCCATAGGAAACACCAGAAGTCTATGCTAGTTTAAATGCCCCAGTATACCTTGTTGTTCCTATCATTGATTTGTTGCACACTGATCAAGTTGTTTTGATACATAATGCTTCTCACAATCATGCCTATAACATTTCACAAATAAACATATTCTTCTTCCATCCAAAGTTGAGGTTGAACCTCCTGCTCGAAACAACTGTGACTTGTATTGAGATAATCCACATTGTAGCTCGGTTGTTGGAGGTTCTTACATGCAAATCACCACCTAATTTCACTTTCATCTTCATATATTTGTCATCCTTCACTGAAGATGTTATAATCGAAGATTCACCATAATTCTCCAAAGTGCTCTCTCCAAATTACTCACCTAGTTCAAACACTCTGCTAATCTATCTTTAAGGTACTTTCCTTACAATTGAATCCTAAAAATTGAAATAGAAGGATATTACACAGAAAACAATAGATTTTGAGGTGAGATAATGGTCACTGCCCCCAAAGTTACATGGAGTTAAAGCTCCAACAACTATGCTTACTAGAGTCTATTGGAAATATCACATGTACTAAATTTTAGTCATAACGTATTTCTCTCATTTATTCTTGTTAAAGACTTGCACTCAAATGTAAGAAAGAGTAAAAGGTTTTGAAGATTTCTTTGCATGAGCTCAAGCATGAATTTATATATTTTCTTGCATTATGTGAATCAAAGGAATTACCTACTAAAATCATTGTAAATTTAGTATTATTTTTTGCTGGAATACACATTTGATGTGAATTAGAGACTTGGAGTTGCTTTGGTCTAGAAATATTCTTATGCCCCTCTAACTGTCCTTTGTGTCCATTCGATGTACATGGATGCATTATAATCTAACTTGAAATAGAATCCAAGGAAGGAATGGGAGGGAGGTGATCTAATCTTCATGCCTTTTCATTTTACATTTGTTTCATAATCTAATTAAAATTCTCCATGGTTGTAGGGTAATTAAGGGCTTATTTCTTTTTTTTTTTTCTTTTGAATATCGAAAATGTGGAAATCCTTCCATGTTTTAGATAACTATGTTCCAGGTCGAATAAAATATAGACTACTGATTTATGTGCATTTCTAAAGTGATTTTGGACTGAAGCTAGGGAGTGTGAAATTAATATTATGATGGAATAAAGCTTGCTCCATTTAAATAATGTCTAATTGAGTAGCACAAAATATAAATAGGAAATAGATCACTTTACTCAAAATTGTCTCAACCAGTGGCCTTCTAATTGTGTCAAATTTGTTATAATCCTCCTTTAGTGCCTATAAGAGTGTCTCCTTCCCTGCAATAATGAAGAGAAGTGAATGAATTAATTAAAAATGTTATCACACAATGTTAAAAATATTGAACATATATTGTGAAATATAAAGTGTCACTTTTTATACAAAATTTTCATTTTATAATCTAGTTTGTTACAATCTTGTGTAATATCTTGATTGTATGTGGAAAGGGACATTCTTTGAATTTAAATTAGTTAAATTAAGTATTTAGAATAGCCATAGAACCCTTGGACATAAAATATGAAAATTACCTTCTCAAACAGTTATAAACCCTAATTGTTTGATCCTCTTAAGTGGTGATAGTAGAAGTAGAATCCTTAGGGGGGATATTGACTTGGTTTGATTGGCCATTAGATTGCTAAATTCTAGTATGGAAGCATCCTTATGTTTGATTGCATCCATCACAAAAATGAGGGAATATTCTTCTAAGGTGACATTGGTGATTTTCTCATGTTACCCATTGTCTTAGTCACCTAGTAAGGATTTGTACTAAGGTAAAAGATTTTGTAGTAAACAAATGCCAAGATTTCCTATATAGAGCAAGAAATTAAATATAAGAGTAAAATACTTTCAAGGGCTACCTAGAAGTAAAATTCCATTCTCATTCCAATTAATCTATCATTCTTAGAGTAGTGCCAAATATTGAATATTTTAAATTAAAAAACACTAAAATATTCGAGCTTATTAAACTCAACTAGTTAAATAAAGCCTTTATTACTTAAATGGTGGAGAAGAAAAATAACCAATAAAAAACCATTTTATATAAGATATATCCAATAAAAAAAATTTGATACCACTTATATAATAATAATAAAAAATTGATACCACTTATATAATAATTGATAACATCGACATCACAATACATTATCATATGAATTCTGAGTACAACCTAATTTAAGAAATCTACCAAGCCCAAGCATGTACAATCCTATTCTTATCCATAATCATATTGAGACTTATCTATACATATATTATTGGCAAAATCCGGGACTTGATCCACAATACCAGCCACCCATGTTTTTTCTTGCAAAAGCAGCCATATGCAATGCTAATTATATTTTTTACATTTTATTAATAATTTAATTTAAAAAGTATAGAATCTTAGATATTATACTAATTATCAACAATTTTCTATAAAATCAATGACATTTTTTAAATTAATGTGTTCTTATTTTTAGGTGAAAAATCTTATATAATTTTATTTACATTATATTTTCTCACAGGTTTATTACATGTTTTAATATTAAAATTAAATAATAATAATAATAATAATAATAGCTTATATTCATATAAATGTATTTAATACACATTCATAACCATTTATTAACTAATATTAAATGTAAAGTAAATTAATATAAATTTAATTTATTAAAATTGAAAATTTATTTTAAAATAATAATTTAATTAAAAATATATGTGGTTTGAATATATGTGAAATAATAAATAATTTGAATAATTAAATTTATATAAATTTTATTAATTTAAATAGACATTTATAATTTTGTTTTTTTAATTGAGTGGGTTTAATGATTAAGAACATGTATTTTTGATAAGAGGTTATAAGTTAGAGTATGTACACCTACTTGTACATTTCAAGAAGGTATAAATTAAATGGGATTCTATATAAACATTTAACGTTGTTTGAATTTCAAAATATACACACTAGCAAGATTTTTAATCATGAAGATTCACTTCAGTTTACCATAAAGATTTCAAAATATACACACTAGCAAGATTCTTAATCATGAAGATTCACTTCAGTTTACCATAAAGATGAAATAGTCTTTGGTGTAATACCATGGTTTATCAATGCCATATAGCCAAAAATCCATAAATCATTTCATAATTAAAAAAAATTATACTTATTTTATTTTAATTTAATTTTATAATATTTTTTTCAATTAAAATGAAAAAAAATAACTACCAAAGTCAACTCTATATTTTAATTATTACTAAATTTATTTGTTTAATAAATACCTCATAAAAATTAAATTCTTTTACACACCTATTAATTATTGATAATTCACTAAAATTTTAAAATCCCTATCCCAAAACATAACTCTCAATTTAATATCATTATTTATTAATCATTTATTAAGTTCAAACCATATTACTCTGAAACTTCTTTACCCAAATTTAAATTTTATGTGGAGATGTTCTTGAATGAAAATAGATGTTTTCTTTCATCAATGCAACATAACAACAATGCATTAAGGCGGCCCCTGTGTAAACCTACCATATATATAGAGTGTGCAGCAGCAAGCACGAGAAAAAGAGAGTAAATTATCAGTCGTATATCAGAATAGACTTGGCTTGGGACGAGACGACTTATAGAAAGGCCATAGATTATTGGATGATGCCATTTAGGTGTCATTTGTGCCATGAGACCGGACATATAATGAAAAGATGTTCGAGGTGGTGGGAGCGGGAAAAAGGAAAGCAGCCTGCGGCAGATTTGGAAGTTGTTCTCCTTGCCATGCGCCACAGTACTGGCGACACCTCCCATGACCATGGCATGGCATCGCATTCAGGTAAGTCCCATGACCATAGTCTTTTCATCTCCAATGAAAATGATTTTACCCCATTGTATCCAGGTTTATCAGATACATATGAGTTTTTTGAGCCATCTTCAACTCTACCCACGGGGGAAGAGACCGAACCATGCGGTTTTAAGCCAATATTTTCCAGGGGTATGAGTCCGCTTAAAACCACCAGGGGAAGTACTAACCTAGAAAAATTCTCTGGTCAAGAAACTGGGATATCCCAGGAGGTGCCTATTGTGTTGTTGTCCCCACCTTGACAGATTGAGGAGATAGGAGTTCTGGCAGAGGCCTCATAACTAGTGGTTGAGTCCCCTCCCCCTTTGGCTGCTGAGGCTAACCACTCTCCACGGAACTCTGTAGGAAGTGATCTTGAATTTCTAATGTTGGATCATGAAAATTTTCTAAATCCGCTGACGGTGGACACGGGAGGTCATAGGTTGCCCAATCTGATTATAAGCCCTTCATCGAGGTCAAATGTGACCACAAGATGGGGGAGTGTGAAACCAAAGAGGAAGAAAAAGTTGGCCAGCATTGCGACAATTAAGGATTTTTCTTCGAAAGGAAATTTTAGGGACATCCCTGTCTCTTTAGCTATCGGTCGGGTCCTTAGAGCTTTAGGCCCTGATATGGAAGACCCATGATGAAGTTGGTTTCACTAAACCTGCGGGGCCTGGGGGGAGAGACAAGTTCCTGTTAGTCAAAAACTTTTTTATTTTTTTGTAATCCTTCTATTCTCTTTATTCAAGAGTCTATGAACATTGCTGATATTTCTATTGCATATTTTTGTGCTTTGAAACCAGATTGGAATTTGGTCGATATGGATGCCGAGGGATGCTTAAGAGGACTGGTGGCTTTATGGGATCCCAGCAGGGCATCCTTAAAGGCTTTCAGCTTCTTTGGCGACATCCTCCTGGCTAGGTTTTTCCGTTGTTTCCCTGATAGAATTCATCTGATTAATGTCTATGGTCCATATGTGGAAAGAACAAATTTCTGGAAAAAGATAGAGGAAAGTGGTCTTCTTCGTCTACAAAACCTTCTTATTGCAGGGGATTTCAATTTCATTTTGTATGAAGATGAGATATGGAGGAAAAAGGGAAGAATGGATCCGATGGCGGAAGCGATTAAGAGGATTTTTAAAAATGTTGGGCTAAGGGATCAACCTTTCAATGAAAATTTTCCAACGTGGGTAAATGGTAGGATTGGCAGTGAATTCATTGGAAAAAAGATCGACAGGTTTGTTATTAATAACGATCTGAGTTCACATATGGAGAAAGTGATAGCAAAAGCGGAAGACTTAATGGTGTCAGATCATAGGCTGATATCCACAAGTTGGGAATTTGAAGTCAGAAAAGACGAACATCCCTTTAATTTTAACAGAATCTGGTTGGAAAACGACTCTTTTAATGCATTGATTAAGGATTACATGAAAGAACATAAGAGGGTGGCGGGCATCCCGATAATGACATATCTATCTCAAACATTGAGGAACCTGAAGGCTGTGGTGAGAATTTGGGAGAAGGGGCAGAAAATAAAAATGAAAGATAGGATAAGAGCAATAAGGCTGGAAAGATCGAGGATTTTGCTAGAAGTAAAAGAGGGAAAGCAACCCATGGATTATTGGGAGAAATTAAAGACCATAAAAGTTGAATATAAACAACATCTATTAGCTGATGAAAAATTCTGGAGATTGAAGAGTAGAGCCACATGGTTACAGAGTCGAGATAAAAACACTAAGTTTTTCCATAAATTTGCATCGAGTAGAAGGAGTAAAAATGCAATCTGGAACATAGAGGCAACTGGAAAGTCTATCTGTATGACAGAGGAAATAAAAAGGCGGCGGTGGATTTCTTCAGAAATCTATATAGAAAACAGGATGATGTTGATATTGTTATGCAGATGGATTACTTGGAGGGCTATCCGGTTATGTTCATGGAGGAAGACTTGTTAAATATAAAAAAGAAAGTGAGCACAAAGGAGATTAAGACAGTGCTTAAATCCTTCATGGTGGATAAGAGTCCGGGTCCATATGGATAGACCCCAGATTTCTTCATCCACTTTTTTGAGGAATTTATTCATGAGATAGCTGAGATGGCAGAAGAGGTAAGGCTGATGGGGAGGATCCAGGGTGCAATCAATGCTACCTTTCTCGCCTTAATTCCAAAAAAGAAAGGTAAGGCTACATTTGATGACTATCGGCCAATATCTTTATGTAATACATTATATAAGATAAATTCAAAGATCATCGCAGAGAGGTTGAAAGGAGTTCTGTCGAATCACATAACGTTGGAACAGTCAGGTTTCCTCAAGAATAGAAGTATACATGACGTTGTGGCAATCACCCAAGAGGTTATCCATACAATGCAGACAAAGAAGTTGAATGCGGCTATCATGAAAATAGATCTTAATAAGGCATATGATAGAGTGGACTGGACCTTTTTAAGATTGGTTCTTTTTAAAATTGGTCTTGATAGGGAAGTGATGGCATGGATCATGGGATGTATCACCCACACATCCATGGCTGTTTTAATAAATGGAACAACCTCACATATTTTCAATACTGAGAGAGGTTTGAGGTAGGGCTGCTCACTGTCTCCACTACTTTTCATTTTGGTCATGGGCGCGCTAAGTATAAAGATTAAGCGTGCATCGGAGCTGGGTTCTTCTAAAGGGGTCGATGTTTGCAGGAATAAGGAAGTAAATTACAATCTATTCGTTGATGATGTCTTGATCTTTGGATCAATGAACAGAAGTAGCTGGGAGGTGCTAAAAACAATATTACATGGTTTCAGCATAGCGACGGGGATGCAGATAAGCATTGGTAAGTCTTTTATATATTATGTGGAGGGTGACATAGAGGAATTTAAAGATCTGGGGGATTTATTCAATTAAAATATAGCTGCCCTAAGTGAGGGGCTGTCATACCTGGGATTCCAGATGAAACCGACCAAATACACAAGGGATGACTGGAAGTGGCTAGTAACAAAATTCCAGAATTTTTTTTTTAGCTGGTCCAACATATTTTTATCAAGGGGAGGAAGATTTATTTTGACTCAGGCGATACTACAATAGTATACAGTATATTGGACACATCTCTATCAAATCCCAAACGAGACGATAATGGAGATCAAGAAGATAATTGCCAGATTCATTTGGAATGGGGGTAAGGAGAAGAGAACTATACATCTGGCAAGATTGGACTTTATTACAAAGCCAAAGAAGAAGGGGGGATGGGGTATTCTGGACTTAAAAAATTTTGGTTTAGCGTTCATTTTAAAATCTATATGGAGGTGTTTGACCACTCATGGTTTATGGAAGGAGATAATAAGTCAAAAGTATCTCGAACAAAGGAATATGGAGGACGTCCTTTCACTTGGGATGAAAAAAGCAAAGAGTAGATCAAATTTATGGAAAGGCTTCAACAATTGCTGGCCTTTATTTATAGAGAGTATAAAGTGGTATTTCGTAAATGGAAACAAGATACAAATTGGCAGTCAGCAGGTTCTTGGCCTTCGATCATACCAAAATCTAAGCAGCGAGACTATAGACTTATTAAACCACAGAGGTTTTTTCTTTCTGTGTCAGATAATAAAGGGTTGGGATGAGGACTTCCCGAGATGGAGATCATATGAGGAGATGGGCCTGGAGGATAATATACAGACAGAGTGGGTGAACTATATTACCTCCCTAAATCAATTGGGATGGAGAAAGGGCAACGATGCAGATAGGATTATGTGGGAAGGAACAAAGTTGGGGCAACAGATTAGCACGAAGGAAGCTTATAAAATATTGATGGACAGAGCATCGGGATATGAACTGGACTGTTGGTTCAAACTGATGTAGAGTGTTAAGGTGCCGATTAAAATTATCATTCTAATATGGCTCATCTGGAAAAACAAAAATTTAACTTGGAAAACATTACAACGCAAAGGGTGGCAAGGCCCTGATATTTGTGTATTTTGCAGGGGTCAGAAAGAAGACAATTAAAATATTTTCTACAACTGCTCTTATGCTCAGGAGGTGATGAACAAACTCTATTTTTTACTGAAGCAACCTTACCCTCAATATAGCACCACAGAAGACAACATCAGATGGTGGTTTCGAAGGGGGAAGTACTTTCGAGCTATTCCCTTTTTACTACATTGGCATGTTTCGTGTTGTAGGAATAGAATGCTTTTTGAAGGGATGTCATGTTCACCATAGAGTATTAGTGTTAAGATTTTTAGTTCACTGGACTTGATGAAGATGAAACAGAAACCACCGTGTGACGCCTATAAGAGATTGAAGCCATTTGAGATTCACTATTCGGCTGGATTTTTTTTTGGCACCTCACAAAATCAGGTATGTGGGTGCGAAGCCTGGCTAATGATATCCCCACATTGTCACTATAAAATATTTTGGAATGGGGGAAGAGGTACTAACATGAAAGCAGAACTCATTGCATTGTGGGGCCTGTTATGGTTTGCAAACCAATTATACTTGGAGGAGATTTAGGTGTTTGGTGTTGTGAAGGTCATTATTGATCATTTGAACAAAGGAACACAACTAAATCTGGGACATCTTAGACACTGGATGGAAAGGATACATGCTATAAAACAAAATTGTACATCAATAACCTTTAGCCATATATATAGAGAAAAAAATAATGAAGCAGACAGACTATCAAAGAGAGAACTGACTGGTAGATTTGGGGAGATGAATTATGAATTATACAACACAGGTGGGCCTGGAGCAGCTGGTAAGGTAATTTTTTTTTGAAACTTTTTCATGGATGAAAAGAAAAAATAGGAATAATGACTGTGGAGAAAATAGCGAAATTATACTAGGTTGAGACAATAAATGTTTCTTAGGCTATTCATTTTGTTACTCTTAATGGATGACCTATGGAGTGAGCCATCACAGAAAAAAAAATGTTTAGTTTTTTGGTTTTGGACCATGAAGTGGTAAGCTGATATTTAAATCTGAATCAGAAATGTAACTAAACTACATGGATGTAATTTTTGACTTATAAAAAGTTTTTTCCTGGTACATAATATATACCAGTAGTATTTTTCTTGCTAAAAAAAAGTATATCAGAATTGGGAGGAAGTCCATAAAGAAATCGTCACAGGAAGGAGATGAAAGACATCTACAATAATCTTCTCCTTAATTAGAAATTTAAATTTTTTATTTGGTTATTATTTTTTTAAAATTAATAATAACTCTTTTTATATCTCTAAATGTATTTATTCATTTTTACTGAACTGGTTTATTCAAGATGATAGTAGACGAGGAATTTGATTCAATTCAGATGTACCTGAGATCCTATTCAGGTGACGATAAATACTTTTACTATTTTTCTATGCACAATCATCAACAACTTAATTTGTAGCTCTGGTAGGGTAAAAGTGTGAGGAATTTAAAATTAAAATTTTAATCAAGATCAAACGAGAATTTTAAATGGCGTGGAGAATGGCTATATATAAAATCTGATTCAAGTGATCATAAATGCTTTCTATGCACATTCATCAACAACTTAATTTGGTGTTGTACTAATTATATAAGAAGTTTAACTGTTATGTGAAAAATTAAAGTGTTTTTCTTATAGAGAAAGTTAAAATTATAATGTTAATCAAATATCAAATTAAAATTTTAATTTAATTGGAATTTTATGTACTGATCATGGGAGTGAATATAGGAATTCATCATCCTCGACAGAGTACCATCCATCAGCATTTGACATAGAAATTTCAGGTTGGAACCCAATTCCCACACTAATGCTATCCATAAGTCCCAACAATAATTATTAATTGTACTATTTCACTTATTGGAAAGACACAAGAATTCACACACAAACAATTTGACCTGATGCACACAAAACTTCATTATGCTACTTGACTTTACTTGATTACAATGAACTCCATGAAGAGTATTTAAACATTTTAGACTAGCGACTCATCCAAAATTACTTAACATGCACACACACACTAAATCTAGACTTCTCCAAATATAGACACTCTAAATCTCAATTGCACTTAACTCATCATATCTTCATGCATCACTCGACTTGGATCTTGCTAGATCTTCATGTGGGAGTAATTACTATTTCCAACACTTCCCCTTAATTATGACTGTATGACTCAAAATACCTCAAACATGACTCAACATGACTCAACTATGCCTGCTAGGATTACAATAGAAATTGACTCAACCATCACTTAAACATGCATGTTGGTCTATGTCTCAACTAGGCTTACAATGACTCAAAACTTTTACAATTTTGCATTTTATTTTTCTGTTCTTTGAAATTCTATTTCCTCGAAATTGCTTCATTCTTTTTTGCGCAATCTTACTATAGGCTCCATATTTTTTTACTTGTTGTTGTTGCAATTTTTCTTTGACTTGTCTTGAACTTGTTCTGAAAAATAATCTAATATTGTCTTCTACACCTTCCTCTTCAAATATTCGTTCAACCATGAACTGGTTCCACAACATTGCATCTTCAAATTGTGTTCTTTGCTATGTATCTTTTGATTCATATTCCTAAGTTTCTTTATACCATATTTCTTGATAGAAAAATCTTATATCCTCTTTAATCCATTAATGAAAAATGGTTTTAATGCATTCTTTCTTGTTTTCAGAAACTTTCATACCCTTATTTTCACTTTCATCATCAAGTATTGCTATTTTTTTCCTGTAATCGGCACACTCAAGATCATCATTCAAAATTTCATTCAGTTCCTTTATTCCACTTGTTGATTTAAAACTCTCATCAATTTGTTCAATTGGCTTCTAAATTCATTCTTCAATAAGCTTAAAAACTGCATCAAACTTATTAGCAACTTTGTTTTCAATTTCTACTCCTATGCTATTTTAAACACATGAATATTAAAAAATAATGTTAAAAACATCTTTCTTATGTTCTTTAGTGAGGGTTTCCAGGTCTACCTCTTCCTTCTCTGCCTTATTTTTCACTATTTTACAAAAAATTGTTGTTGCAAAGAGGATGTCTTCCACTTAACTTCCAATCACAAATGAGTTTCTCTCACCAGATAAGAACATATCAATATGTTCTTTTTGTTGCATCATGTGCAAACACTCATCACTACTTAATGGCTCTTCATCAAATTTAACATCAAAAATTTCAATTTGTTGGATCCACCAATTCAGTTACTGCTCTATTGATAGCTCTATCTATGTCAAACACAACTTCTGCTTGTTCAGACACAACTTCATGAGTAGTTCCAACTGCTTTATAAATTGTTGTTATAGTGGCAACTTCAACCTTCAATTTTTCATCAAACATGGTGCTTATCATATTTCCACGATCAATAAATGTTTCATAAATTTTATTACCATAATGTTCATCCACCCTGTGGTGGGATATCTAAGCATTCATGTGCTAATTGACGATTCCAAAACCATCAGCTACAGTTGGATTCACAAATCCAAATCTCATTTTGCAGTCGTCATCCACATGTGTTTCATCACAGTGGGTTTCACCATCATCAACACCATCCACATTACAGTGGAGTCCTTGATAATTTATATGTTCTTGCTGTGTTTCACACACAAAGGCTTCAATTTTTCTCTCTACAATCTTTGCTACATCTTCTTCATCCACATGCATATCTGCATTATGGGTTTAACTTTTATAGTATTCACGACCATCATCCACTTTTGAGTGGGATTCTCCAAGATTTTTTTTCTCTCAGAGTCTTGCTCATGTACTCGTAGATATGTGACTAACTCAACAAATTGTGACACATCTTGTTGTTGCATGTCACTTCCCCTTGCACCAAATTCTTCTTCCAAGATTTTCCATGCTTCCATGGAAGTTGTAGTTTTTGCTACCTTATATAAGAAATTCTCATCGAATGTGTGTTTTATATCATTCAATTCTAAAGCATCACATACTTCATCATATGGGTTATTAGACTCGTACTCAATTAACTCTTTACCTCAAAGAAAAGTTTGCATTTTGATTAGCCAAAATTCAAATTATTCACTAGTAAACATAGGAGGTAGTAGTAGATCAAAGATACACCAATCACCTCTCATCTCTTCTCTGTCTTTTTCTATATTTCTCAACTCCTGGGTTGCAGCCTGAACCTCTCTAAATATGGCAACAATCTCTGCCTCTTCTTTATGATTCTTTTTCTTAATATTTTTTAGTACACTTTGCGACCCATGACTATTGTCTTTCCAAGGTATTTTTTAGGTCCCTATATTAATATTGTATTCCCTTATTGTTGTTAGTGTAGTCCCCTTATTTGTATCGCTGTACCCCTGTAGTCCCCATATTGTTATTAGTATGTGCTATTAAAGCCCACTATTATTATTTTTGTACCCTTACATTATTATTGTTAGGTCGGCTAGGATTATATTGTGACCCCAGGGACTCCCATATATAGAAAGGAGGGTTTTTCATTTTTATCATCCAAGAATTTTTCATTTATGTAATGTAAAGGAGGTTTCCCCCTCAAAGAGGAAGATTTCTAAGTTGTTGATCATTTTTTCTTCTATTTTGTGAGCTAGTTTCATAACATTTGGTATGAGAGCTTTGAATTCTAGGGTTTTGTTGCTGCAAACTGATCATTGTGGAATTTTCACTATAAATTTTTTCCTACGAAGGTTCGGAAGCTAAAACACAAAGACATTTGATTTGAAATCCTGAGGAACTTCGTGTAAAAATTTCAGATCTTGGTTCGCTATATTTGCGAAGATATGATCTGAAGGCATTAGGGTTTTTGAAGGCTCCAAAATTTCATCTCGAACAGGTGGTTGATTTAAAATCTTTATAACTTTTGTTTCATACATTTTATTAGAATTTTGTAAACAGTGGCCAAAAGTGCATAGCTTGTAATTTCTTGTGTACTGATTTCTGAGTTGAAGGACAAAAAAATGACACGTGGTACATCGTGCAATTTCGCTCTAATAAACAAGTCCCTAATTAGGCCATTGTGGGATATTGGGAATAACTTTTCCTTGAATAATCCAAATCAGGTTTGACATGTGGCATTGGAAAGGAGAATCAAATGGCTACTACTTATCTAAATATGGGAAAAATAGTTTTGCTATGCTAGCTCCCTCATCAGTATTAGATAGATGTGTTTAGGATCGTCTCAAGTTAGCCAATTGTGAAGGGGTTTATGTGTCAAGTTTTAAGTGTCTTTGATGAAACATTTATGAGTTAATTAGCTTTTAAAAACTTAAGCACAACAAATAAAATGCAAAGAAATTACACACAACAAATACATTACAAAATAGTTGATAACAGAGTTCACCCCTCCTTGGCTCATGGACTTGCTTCAACTGGTTAGGCCCTCTTGGGATTAATGGTAAATTATATGATTACATGAACCTATAGTGATCCAATGGCTTTGCAACCTACACCATTGGCTTTATAAGACCCAAAAACCTTACAATAGACTCTTCAAGCTCTAAAAATAGTCTTCAGTTGATCTTGGCATGACCTCCTCTCCTGGTGGCCCTCAACTTCTTTAATCTTCAAGGTGGAAAAAACACTTTCAGAAGTGCTCCAACGGCTCTAAAACTTGCACCATCATGCTTAGAGCATAAAAATAATCTAGGAATGACTCTTCTTGAGCCAAAATTGGTCGAAATATGCAAAAGTTATGGCTTCCTCAATATTTCCTAGGAAAATTCCACTAAAACTGGAGAATCTCTAATTAAGGCCGCCAAATATGGAAGTGGCGCCGAAAATAGTGGAACCCACCAGAATAAACTAGAGTTAATTAACTGTTAAGTGCGCATTTAATGGATTCTTAGCACATTAAGCACAATTAATAAATCCGAATTTATGAATTTGGATTAGCGTGCTAATATGGGGTTTATGGTAATTAAACCATAGTTTCTTGAGCCAAAATTGGTCGAAATATGCCAAAGTTATGGTTTCCTCAATATTTCCTAGGAAAATTCCGCTAAAACTGGAGAATCTCTAATTAAGGGCGCCAAATATGGAAGTGGCGCCGAAAATAGTGGAACCCACCAAAATAAACTGGAGTTAATTAACTGTTAAGTGCACATTTAATGGATTCTTAGCACATTAAGCACAATTAATAAATCTGAATTTATGAATTTGGATTAGCGTGCTAATATGGGGTTTATGGTAATTAAACCATAGTTTAAAACTTTAATCATGCCATTAAGAATGGAGCCTCCTAGTGTGTAGCAGCAAGCATGAGAAAGGGAGAGTAAATTCTTAGTCGTATATCAGAATTGGGAGGAAGTCCATAAAGAAATCGTCACAGGAAGGAGATGAAAGACATCTAAAATAATCTTCTCCTTAATTAGAATTAAAAAAAATTATTTGGTTATTATTTTTTTAAATTGATAATAATTTTTTTTATATCTCTAAATGTATTTATTCATTTTTACTGAATTGGTTTATTTAGGATTATAGTAGACGAGGAATTGGATTCAATTCAGATGTACTTGAGATCCTATTTAGGTGACCATAAATACTTTGACTAATTTTCTATGCACAATCACCAACAACTTAATTTGTAGCTCTGCTAGGTTAAAACTATGAGGAATTTAAAATTTAAATTTAAATCAAGATCAAACAAGAATTTTAAATGACGTGGAGAATGGCTATATAAAATCTGATTCATGTGATCATAAATGCCTTTCTATGCACATTCATCAACAACTTAATTTGGTGTTGTACTAATTATATAAGAAGTTAAACTGTTATATGAAAAGTTAAAGTGTTTTTATTATAGAGAAAGTTAAAATTATAATGTTAATCAAATATCAAATTAAAATTTTAATCTGATTGGAATTTTATGTACTGATCGTGGGAGTGAATATAGGAATTCATTGTCCTCAGTACAATACCAGTCCTCAGCATTTGACACAGAAATTGCAGATTGGAACCCAATTCGCACATTAATGCTATCGATAAGCCCCAGAAAGAATTATTATTTGTATTGTTACAGTGAAGAAATATTAATTTACCACATCTACAAATTCTTACAAGGGAGGATAATAATTTCCAGAAAACACCATTCACTTATTGGAAAGACACAAGAATTCACACACAAACAATTTGATCTAATATTCATGTATTGATCACACAAAACTTGATTATACTTGACTTTACTGGATTACAATGAACTCGATGAAGAGTATTTAAAATTTTTGGACTAGCTACTTATCCAAAATTACTTAACATGCACACACACACTAAATCTCGACTTCTCCAAAATTACTTAACATGCACACACACACACTAAATCTGGACTTCTCCAAATATAGCCTGAACTTGACCTAACTCACACTAAAATTCTTTAACTCACACCCTAAATCTCAACTTCACTTAACTCAACATATCTTCATGCATCACTTGACTTGGATCTTGCTAGATCTTCATGCGGGAGTAATTACTATTTCCAACACTTCCCCTTAATTATGACTGTATGACTCAAGATACCTCAAACATGACTCAACATGACTCATCATGACTCAACTATGCTTGCTAGGCTTACAATATAAATTGACTCAACCATCACTTAAACATGCATGTTGGTCTATGTCTCAACTAGGCTTACAATGACTCAAAACTTTTACAAATTT
This sequence comes from Pinus albicaulis, assembly GCA_034641835.2. Classification (NCBI taxonomy): domain Eukaryota; kingdom Viridiplantae; phylum Streptophyta; class Pinopsida; order Pinales; family Pinaceae; genus Pinus; species Pinus albicaulis. The sequence goes on along the minus strand of CM076575.1, from coordinate 1,489,874,223 downwards.
TCATTTTATTTTTCTCTTCTTTCAAATTATATTTCCTCGAAATTGCTTCATTCTCTATTGCACGATCTTACTATAGGCTCCACATTTATTTACTTGTTGTTGTTGCAATTTTTCTTTAACTTGTTCTGAAGACCAATCTAATATTGTCTTCTACACCTTCCTCTTCAAGTATTCGTTCAACCATGGTCTTCTTCCACAACATTGCACCTTCAAATTGTGTTCTTTGCTATGTTTCTTTTGATTCATATTCTTGAGTTTCTTTATACCATATTTCTTGATAGCAAAATATTATATCTTCTTTACTCCATTGCTGAAAAATGGTTTTAATGCACTCTTTCTTGTTTTCAGAAACTTCCATACCCTTCTCTTCACTTTCATCATCAAGTACTGTTGTTTTTTTCTTCTAATCAACACACTCAAGATCATCATTCCAGATATCATTCAATTCCTTTATTCCACTTGTTGATTTAAAACGGTCATCAATTTGTTCAATTGGCTTCTGAATTCATTCTTCAATAAGCTTAAAATCTGCATCAAACTTATTAGCAACTTTTTTTTCAATTTCTGCTCCCATGCTATTTTAAACACCTAGATATTGTTAAAAAATAATGTTAAAAACATACTTATTTTGTTCTTTAGTGAGGGGTTCCTGCTCTACCTTTTCCTTCTCTGCCTTACTTTTCACTATTTTACAAAAAATTTCTGCTGCAAACAGGTTGTCTTCCATTTAACATCCAATCACAAATGATTTTGTCTCACCAAATAACAACATATCAATATGTTCTTTTTGTTGCATCATGTGCAACCACTCATCACTACTTAATGGCTCTTCATCAAATTTAACATAAAAAATTATCATCGTTGGATCCACCAAATCACTTACTACTCTATTGATAGCTCTATCTATGTCAAACACAACTTCTTCTTGTTCACACACAACTTCATGAGTAGTTCCAACTGCTTTATAAATTGTTGTCATAGTGGAAAATTCAACCTTCAATTTTTCACCAAACATGGTGCTTATCATATTTCCATGATCAATACATGTTTCATAAATTTCATTACCATAATGTTCATCCACCCTAATGTGGGATATCTAAGCATTCATGTGCTCATTGACAATTCCAAACCCATTAGCTACAGTTGGATCCAAAAATCCAAATCTCATTTTGCGGTCGTCATTCACATGTGTTTCATCACAGTGGGTTTCAACATCATCAATATCATCCTAATTACATTGGAGTCCTTAGAATTTAAATGTTCTTGCTATGTTTCACACACAAAGGCTTCAATTTTTCTCTCTGCAATCTTTGCTACATCTTCTTCATCCATATGCATATCTGCATTATGGGTTTAACTTTTATAGTATGTATTCACAACCATCATCCACTTTTGAGTGGGATTCTCCAAGATTTATTGTCTTCTCAAAAGCTTTCTCATCTACTCTCAGATATGTGACTAACTCAACAAATTGTGACACATCTTGTTGTTGCATGTCACTCCCCCTTGCAGCAAATTCTTCTTCCAAGATTTTCCATGCTTCCATGGAAGTTGTAGCTTTTTATACCTTATACAAGAACTTCTAATCCAATGTATGTTTTATATCATTCAATTCTAAAGCATCACATGCTTCATCATATGGGTTATTATACTCTTACTTAATTAGCTCTTTAGCTCGAAGAAAAGTTATCATTTTGATAACCCAAAATTCAAATTATTCACTAGTAAACATAGGATGTAGTAGTATATCAAAGCTACACCAATCAGCCCTCATATCTTCTCTGTCTTCTGCCATACTTCTCAACTCTTCGGTTTCATCCCGAACCTCTCTAAATATGGCAATGATCTTTGCCTCTTCTTTACGATTCTTTTTCTTAATATTTTTCAGTACACTTTGCAACCCATGACTGTTGTCTTTCCTAGGTCTTTGTTAGGCTCCTATATTACTAGTGTATTCCCTTATTGTTGTTAGTGTAGTCCCCTTAATTTTTTCTTTGTAGCCCTGTAGTGCCCATATTGTTACTATTATGCCCCATTAAAGCCCACTATTTTTATTGTTGTACCCTTACATTATTATTGTTAGGTCCGCTAGGATTATATTGTGACCCCAGGGACTCCCATATATAGAAAGGATGTTTTATCATTTGTATCATCCAAGAAATGTTCATTTATGTAATGTAAAGCAGGTTGCCCCCTTAAAGAGGTTGATTTCTAAGTTGTTGATATATATTTTCTTCTATTTTGTGAGTTGGTTTCATAACATTTGATATCAGAGCTTTGGATTCTAGGGTTTCACTACTACAAACAGATCATCATGGAATTTTCGCTATAAATTTTTTCCGATGAAGGTTTAGAAGCTAAAACACAAACACATTTGATCTTAAATCCTTAGGAACTTCATGTAAAAAATTCAGATCTTGGTTCACTATATTTGCGGAGATATGATATGAAGACATTAGGGTTTTTGCAGGCTCCAAAATTTCATCTCAAAAAAGTGGCCGAGTGAAAATCGTCATAAATTTTGTTTCAGACATTTTATTGGAATTTTGTAAATAATGGCCAAAAGTGCATGGACTGTAATTTCTTGTGTACCTATTTCTAAGCTAAAGGACAAAAAAATGGCACGTGGTACGTCATACAAGTTTTCTATACTGAACAAGTCCATAATTAGGTCATTATGGGAGATTGGGCATAACTTTTCCTTGAAGAATCCAAATAATGTATGTCCTTTGGCATTGGAAAGAAGACTGAAAGGGATACTACTAATCTGTATATGCGCAAACTAGTTTTTCTATGCTAGCTCCCTCATCGATATTAAATAAATGTGTTTAGGATCGTCTCAAGTTAGCCAATTGTGAAGGGGTTTATGTGTCAAGTTTTAAGTGTCTTTGATGATCCATTTATGAGTTAATTAGCTTTTAAAAATCAAGCACAACAAATAAAATGCAGATAAATAACACACAACAAACATTTACACAATAGCCGATAACAGAGTTCACCCCTCCTTGGCTATATCTCCATGGACCTGCTTCAACTGGCTAAGCCCTCTTGGGATTAATGGTAAATTGTATTATTAGATGCACCTACAGTGCTCCAATGGTTTTGAAACTTGCTCCATTGGCTTCAGAAAACCCAAAAAACTAAAAATAGACTCTTCAAGCTCTAAAAATGGTCTTCAATTGATCTAAGCATGACCTCCTCTCCTGGTGGCCCTCAACATATTTAATCTTCAAAGTGGAAAAAACACTTTCATAAGTGCTCCAATGGCTCTGCAACTTGCACCATCATGCTTAGAGAATCAAAATCATCTAGGAGCGACTCTTATTGAGCCAAAATTAGTCGAAATATGCCAAATTTATGGCTTCCTCAATATTTCTTAGGAAAACTCCACTAAAACTAGAGAAACTCTAGTTAAGGCCGCCAAATCTAGAAGTTATGCCTAAAATAGTGGAACCCACCAAAGTAAACTGGAGTTAATTATCTGTTAAGTGTGCATTTAATGGATTCTTAGAACATTAAGCGCAATTAATAAATCTGAATTTATGAATTTGGATTAGCGCGCTAATATGGGGCCACGATCCATTAAAAATTTAATCACACCATTAATATTGGAGCCTTCGCTCAGCCTCCACTCCTTGTTCTGGTGCCACGATCTCGTGGCATCGTTGGGTGGCCCCTTTAACTCTACTTGAAACTTGTTTAAACAATATATACAAATGACACCCATAGTATATTAAGTCCGAACGTTGTGACATAGTGGTAGTGCTATGCACTTGTGTAGGGAAGGTCACGGGTTCGAGCCAGAGCTCCGCCCAAAAATTTTGCACCAAACTATATGCATTCCAACCTTTGGTTTAATAAATCATTTCGGACCTTAGCCACAAAACATTAGAATTTGTACTTTGACATAACCAAAAATTTGGCCTTTGTGAGCGGCACGTGGCGGCCTCTAGGCTAGCCACGTGTCAGCTCCCAATTGGTCTTCCACAAACCAATTAAAAATTTCCAAGTGGCCAGAAATTCAAGCCACTTAGAAATTTAGAAGTTTCATCCTGTCACTGGGCCGAAGAAATACCCAGATTTTGACCTTTGACCCTGTTTGACCATTTTTTTTAAAATTCGTTTGTTTGACATAACGATCAACAGGCTCTAAATTCCTCATACAGACTCCATTTTGAGTGAAACGAAGTGCGCTAGATTCCTGGAAACGAGCCCGATCCATTCATTCTAGTTTGGTGCGATTCTGAGCAGTTTTAAGTTTTGGAAAATGTTTTCCCCTAATCTAGATTATGATCAACTACAGAAACAAAGCTAAAATATTTGGGATCCAAAATCACAGAGATACATCAGTTTCAATATCGAGCTTCTCAAAAGTAAGAAAAAGGTGTGTATTTTTGTTTTAATTGAGAGAAAGGTGTGTATTTTTGTTTTAATTGCATAAATTTTGTTTGAAAAATCAAGTTGAAGTGGTTCCAAGGGCATATTGAAGCATAGATATCAGTGTTAGGTTCTATAATGCCTCCCAAAAATAATTCCATACTCGTTAAACCCTCATAAATATCTATTATGACGCATGAAGAGGAAGAAATGCAACATGATATATCGAAATTACGAGAGCACGTGCAACAAATGTCACTCTCACAAAAAGTAACCAAAAATGAAATGGAAGCTAGGATGGGTTGAATAAAGGCATGGAAGCTAAGATGAATGGCGTGGATGCTAATATGGATGGTTTGAAGAATGGCATGGAAGCTAAGATCAGTGGTATAGAAGGCATCATGGAATATTTGAAGAAATGCATGGAAAGTTTGAAGGAAGGTTTGGAATAGTTGCTACAAGAAAATCTTCCTAATGGCGAAAAGGTTGTAGAGGAAACTCATGATGAGAACAAGATAAATGTTAATCATGATTTCATAGACTCTAGTGTTGGATTGAAGACCCACCATATTCCAAAGATCGTTATGAGGAATTTTGATAACAATGATCCCATAATATGGATACTATAGATGGAGCAATACTTTGATCTCCATAATGTGAAAAACACGCAAAAGGTACGCATTGCAACTTTATATTTAGAAAAGAATACATTTATATGGTATCGATGGTTTTTCTCTGGTAAACAAATTGTCACTTGGTCAATTCTTATGGAGGAAATGATAGTACATTATGAGGATACAAAAAGCAACACCTTCTTTAGTGAATTGATAAATCTCAAACAAAAGGGTTCAATGGTGGAGCACATCGAGGAATTACAAAAATTGTATTTAAGGGTAAAGGATATTCTAGAGGAGCACATGATTTATGTCTTCATAGGGACTTTAAAGGATAAAATCCAACATGAGGTTCAAATTTTGGAACCTGATTCATTGGAGAAGGCTTTCAGGTTGGCAAGAAAAATTGAAAGCAAAATTATGGCGACAAGGTAGTCTACCACTCACAACTATAAATATGGAAGTGCTGTTACTCCTAAACCTCCACAACCTACAAGGTTGACACCACAACAATTGGAATAAAAAAGAGAAAAAGGGCTTTGTTATAGTTTTGATAGAAAATACACTAAATGTCATAAGTGTGCCGAGAAGAAATCATTTTACATATATTGTGAAGAGGAGGAAGAAAAGGAACAAGAAACTTCAAAAGAAGAGGATATACACAAAGAACCAACCCTAGAGGAAGAAACAATCAATCCAACCATATCATGTAATGAATTGGTAGGAATTACCACTCCTCAAACTCACAATATAGAATGACATATCAAGAAAAAAACATAATAGTGTTGATTGATTCGGGCAGTACCCATAATTTTATTCATTGTAAGGTAGCCAAGAAATTGAATTTATTCCTATACCCAACACGAGAGTGTCAAGTGATGGTTTCAAATGGAGGAATTATAAATTACTCTGGAAAGTTCCATAATATCAAGCTAACCACGGGGGAATATGTAATGAATGGTCTAATGCTCTCCATTCCAATGGGTGGTGTTGATGTTATACTAGGAGTACAATGGTTACAATCTTTGGGGATGGTAGATTTTAATTTTCAAGAACTTTTCTTGAATTTTTTTTCAGAAGGAAAGGAATTTGAATTAAAGGGTATCGCAAGGAATCCGGGAAAGATAATAAGCTCTAATGTCATGACAAATATTACGAAGAAATAACTTAGAACAATGAGGCATAGTTGCACAATTATGCTCACTAGAGGTTCAAACTTCAAAATCATCTATTTCTCTAGATCTCCAAAAAATATTGGAAAATAACTCCAAGGTTTTTGAGACTCCTAAAGGACTCCCACCTATTCGTGATCATGATCATGCTATTCATTTGATTCCAGAAAGTGTTCCTCCAAAAATCAGGCCTTACAAATATCCTTATGCTCAAAAGAGTGATATTGAACGTATGATTGAAAAAATGCTAGAGGCTGGTATAATTCAACCTAGTCAAAGTTCTTTCTATGCTCCAGTATTACTGGTAAACAAGAAGGATGGATCATGGTGCACGTGTCCAGATTATAGGGAGCTCAATAAGCTCACTATTAAAGATAACTTTCCCATTCCTGTGATTGGTGAATTATTGGATGAATTACATGGAGAAATTTATTTCACTATGTTGGATCTTCTTTCAGGATATAATCAAATTAGAATGAAGACTGAAGACATTTCGAAAACAACATTTAGAACTCATAAGGGTCATTATGAAATTTTTTTCATGCCTTTTGGCCTTACCAATGCACCTTCTACATTTCAACGGTTGATGAATTCCATTTTCAAACCCTTCCTTAGAAAATTTGTGTTATTATTTTTTGATGATATATTGATCTACAATAGGTCTTGGAAGGATCATGTTCAACATGTTGACAGGGTGGTCAAAATATTGGAGGGGAAAAATTATATGCAAAAACCTCCAAATTTTTCTTTGGAGTACCAGAGGTGGAATATTTGTGTCATATTGTATCTCAGGAGGGTGTTAAGGTAGACCCTAACAGGATTAAAGCCATTAAGGAATGGAAAGTCCCCACAACCATAAATAAATTGCGAGGATTTCTTGGGTTAAAAGGGTATTATCGCAAGTCTGTTAAGAATTATGGGAGAATAGCAACACCTATAACAACACTATTGAAGAAATATGCATTTCCATAGACTCCTAAATCAACTAAGGCCTTTGAAAATCTTAAAGAGGCAATGTGCCAAGCACCGGTCTTAGCTACTCCAAACTTCACAAAAACCTTTATTGTGGTATGTGATGCCTCAGGAAATGGAATAGGCATTGTTTTAATGCAAGAAGGAAGACCCATTTCTTTTGAAAGTTGTCTAATCAAAGGAAGATATTTATAGAAAGCTATTTATGAGAAGGAAATGTTGGCAATACTACATGCACTAAAGAAATGACAACCTTTCCTAATGGGAAGACACTTCAAGCTAAAAATTGATCATGATAGTCTTAAATACTTTTTAGAACAAAGACGATCTTTAGAAGAGTAGAAAAAATGGGTCACAAAGATGTTGGGTTATGACTTTCATATCATATACAAAAAAGGGAAGCTAAATTTTGTTGCATATCCACTCTCAAGAAAGGACGAGGATGTGGAATCATTTCTTTGTGCCATTTCTATTATCCAACTAGATTGGATAACCGAAGAAATGGAGGAATGGAAGAATGATGAAGAAGTGTTTCCACTCATTCAAAAGTTGCATTAAGATCCCAGCACATCTAATACATTTAGTTGGAAAAATGATTCCTTATGGTACAAAGATCGCTTATATATTTGTAATAATTCCCAATTAAAACAAAATATTCTTTTGGAATTGCACACCTCTCTCTTAGGAGGATGCTCAGGATTTTTTAAAAATTACCACAGGGTGAAGAAAGAATTTTTTTGGGATGGCCTTAAATATTATATTCAAAATTTTGTGGAATAATTTTTGGTTTTCCAGCACAATAAATTTGAGACAATTAAGACCCCGAGTATGCTACAACCTTTATCCATTCCAAGTCAATTTTGGGAGGATGTTTCAATGGATTTTATCACAGGTTTACCTAAGTTTGAAGGAAAGAGTGTCATCATGGTGGTAGTTGATAGACTTGCCAAGTATGCACACTTTGGTGCATTATTTCATCCATTTTAAGCGAATATAGTTGCTACTGCATTTTTGGAAACAATTAAAAAGCTACATGGAAACCCAAATATTATTGTAAGTGACAAAGATCCAATTTTCATTGGAAATTTCTGGACAGAATTATTTTATTGTTTCGGTAATCAACTAGCTCATAACTCATCTTATCATCCTCAATCTAATGGGAATACTGAGATAGTGATTTTTTTTTGGAATGATACTTTTGTTGCTTTGGGGTGAAGTGGTTACCTTTGGCTAAATGGTGGTACAACACTTCCTTCCACACTGCAGCAAAAACAATCCCATTTATGGCACTTTATGGATATCATCCACCATCCATCACATCATATTTAAAATAAAATTCTAAGGTTCAAGAAGTGGAAAATCACATCGAGCATCAACAAAAAATTCTCCAACTCTTAAAGGATAACCTAAATTTAGCACAAAATCAAATGAAACAATAGGCATATCAACATCACAGCGAGAGAAGCTTTGATGTAGGCGACTGGGTATTTTTACGACTACAACTATACAAAAAAATGTCCCTCAAAAAAGCTAAGAATGATAATAAATTATCGCCAAAGTACTATGATCCTTACAAGGTGTTGCAAAAGATTGGTACTATGACATACAAATTGGAGCTTCCTACATCTTCCAGAGTGCACCCAATTTTCCATGTTTCATGCTTGAACATGGTTATAGGTGACAAAATTCCAGTTCAAATAATATTGCTAGAACTTGATGGGGAAGGAAAAATCTTATTAGAACCTGAAGTAGTCACAAAAACAAGAACTCAACAGCTATGAAATTGATCAATTTCAGAGTATCTCATCAGGTGGAAGAACTTACCCACTGAATATTCCACATGGGAAGATGAGAATTTTATACAAAATAATCCAGAACTACTCAACGATTGAGGAAAACACTTTTTTGAAGAAGAGGGGCATGTTAGGTACCTATATTACTAGTGTAGTCTATCGTTGTTGTTAGTGTAGCCCCCTTATTGTTATTGTTGTACCCCTCTAGTCGCCATATTGTTATTTTTGTGCCCCATAAAAGCCCACTATTATTATTGTTGTGCCCTTACATTATTATTGTTAGGTCGGCTAGAATTATATTGTGACCCCAGGGACTCCTATATATAGAAAGGAGGTTTTTTCATTTGTATCATCTAAGAATTGCCGATTTAACTAATGTAAAGGAGGTTTCCCCCTCAAAGAGGATGATTTATAAGTCGTCGATCTATATTTTCTTCTATTTTGTGAGTTGGTTTCATAACAATCTTATAGCTTCTTTCCTGATTGCATGAGGGTATCTTCCATATCGTTCCCTAAAAAACATATAATTTTCGATATGTGCCCCCATAAGGCACAATATTCACCTAAAACACTACCATGTTTGACAACACATCAAAAAAAATTGTAGACTGACAGACTTTGCAAAACCCTAAACTCTTGTTCAATAAAATCGCTTTCATTTAATTATCTACCCCTTACAAAAAACTCCTTTATAAATTCCTACTTTTATAAACCTTTATAATAAAAAATTATAAATCCTTGATTAAAAAATATTTATATAAAATAAAACCTTTTAAAATTTCCCTCATATGGTCTTCTTCCTTTGAATTTGACCACGTTCCTCTATCATTTACTTCTCGTGTGCTTTAAATTTTTAAATGGACCAACTTTCAAACCTTCAACGATGTCATGACTATGACCCTTCAAAAAAAATCTTTTGATTTTTTTTTTCAACTTTCCCATGGACATACCTTCTTTGTCTAGGTTAACACGCTTTGAATGGTAATGGGTCTACGTGCTAACACCTTCCTCGATGGGTAAGGCCCGTGTTAGTGCTCTAATGCTCAGAACGACAGAGACAACTAGTGTGATTCCAAATCATAGTAATTTTCTCACCTGTAACACAGCTAGCTGTTGAGCCCTTCTGCGTTACAATTCCCTTCCTATCACTTGCATGATGCATTATGATTTCAATCATGAGAAAAAATATTTCTCTTCTCTCACTCACGAATTTCTACTTATCCGCTCTCCCCCTTAGCTATTTTTAACCTCACTCTGATACCAATTTGTTGGAAAGGAAAAGGAGGAAAGACACAAAAGTAAACACAAGAATTCACACACACAAAAAATATGAGTTGTTTCTTGTGTATTGATCACACAAAACTTGATTATACTTGACTTTACTTGATTACAATGAACCCGATGAAGGGTATTTAAACTTTTTCGATTAACAACTCGCCAAAAATAACTTAACATGCACACTCACACACTAAATTTGGACTTCGCAAAATATATACTGAAATCAACATGAATCACACTTAACTCAGTTAAATCACACTCTAAATATTGGTAGCACTTAACTCATATTATCTTCATGCATTACTCGACTCAAATTTTTCTAGATCTTCCTGTGGGGGCAATTACAATTCCAAAAATCACTCTCACAAGGATGAATTGTTCAAATCAACGATAAGGAATTTTGAAACCATTTCGTTTCCAAAAACAATGCCAGATCTGCGGAAAGATGAAAGTAGCTACTATGTTGACTTCTTAAATTCAATTAAGGAAATCAATCTTGATCCTAATAATGTCAGATTACCATTGCTTAGTTTGTAACATCAACTCTTTTGGATGTTTCAGGGCATTAGACAACCTGCATGTAGGATGTCTAATCACTTGGATGTCAACTCACACATTTTATAATTGCATGTGCATTAATTCATTGAGACGGTACTCATTCATTTATTGCTACTTAATATTTATATAAAATAGCTCCTCAATGGGGGTGTAGACTTCAAGGCCATTGATTGAGGTACAAGGTTTTGGCACCTAATTTTCTATTAAAGGATATTTTTTAGAGGTCAAATCACATGCCTTGGCTAACCTATGTCATTGGCAGGCTCTTATAGTTGGTGTGGCAAATTATTGTTGTGCAAAGCAACGAGCGTGAGACATTATCCCCCCCTCGCGACCCTGACATTCTTGTACTGCAAAGTTTTGTTTGGCCATCTTTATGTTGGATCACAATGGAGGGAGAGGTTTTTAAATATCATTGTGTCAACGTTGGTGGTTTTTAGTCTGAGGAATTCATGTTGGTGGGTCTGCAATTTGTGGTGACGGTGTGTTTCTTGTGGAGGGGAATCACGACACATTGCTCCTAATCAAGGGTGTCAAGGTAATATTTCCCAATGAGCTTTGTTATTTTGTGGATGGTGTGTATATATGAGGGTGGCATTTATTATGGTAAATGTTCTTTGTACATTTTTTTCACAATTCCAAACGAGGTCCGGTCTTTGAGCTAGTGGTCGTTCTCTCTTCTAGTTCAACTCCCCTGGATCAAGACTCTGCAGATATCTCATTCCCTTTCCATTACATGAAATTTCAGCCTAAAAGCGCCCATGGAATTTTCATGTAATTTCCATGTCACAATATGTAAACCAATAAAAAACCTTTAAATTTAAAAAGAGGTACATGTAAATAATTTGGAGGGAAAAGAATAAAAACCACCTTTTTTTAATTGTATTTTTTACTTATATTATTATAGGTTTACTCAAATTTCAAGTATAGAAACTCATTGGATGTGGAATTAAATTTTTCATCCTTAGGGTGCATAAACCTGGTTCCAACACCCCCCATACTGCTTTGGGTGAGACTTTGATCCGCGCAAGTCGATCACTACTGAAAGAGCCAGTAGTTGGAGGATTTTGTTGGTTGGACAATAACTCCGAACCTAGGTCAGGACCCCATAAGCCAAGAAATCTCTCCTAGTCTATGGTCCCACTAATTTCCCCACAAACCTAACCTTCTTTGACTTCATGATATTGCACCTGAATCCGTGGTGTGGGTCAACATTTGATGGAAAAGATAGGGAATTCAATTAGCATTCATGATTGCATCAGGTTGCAAGGTCAAGTCCCCCTCTTGACCAATTCAGAAACCTGATGCACCTTTTCTTGTGAGCCTGACAACATTATCTATTACAACAAGGCCTTTTGATAAAACCTCCTTATACAACTGATGACCTTTGATTGGCTTAGGAATCAACGATAGTGATCATCTTTGTCATGGGATCGACGACTTACATTATTAAGTATTTGTTATCGAGGTTTTATACTAGAATCCCTACTCACAATTTGAGCATTGGTAATATTATTCCTCAATACCATGAGTAGACAAAAGTGCAATAATCACACTTGATCCCAAGTCTTCTTGAATCCAGGGCTTCTAAGTGCTAGTGAGAAGTTCCCTGAAGCATCCAAAAATATATAATTATTATCGATTGAACTAAATAAAGCTAAGTGATATTGACCAATGGTGGTCTGAACTAGTACGTATTCCAATCAGACTTTAAAGTGTAATCGTGAATATGGAAAGAACTGTAAAAATCATGCTTATATAATCTAGGACCACGATCAATGCAACATAAGATGTTATAAGTGACCTAATCATGACCAACATGAAAATCAATAGACCTTTCATTCGGCCTCTTTAGACATGAAGCTTCCTCTTGTAATTATTTACCATAAAGTCCTTAATTCATCTATCAGATGGGAATTGGCACACATTCAGAAAAATAAGATGAACATGCATTTGGGGAAGATAACTATATTTCTCATATCATATTATTTACATAGATATTACAATGGATTTCACTCGACTTAGTTTGCCTCAACTGCTTTTTTTTAATTCGTCCTCTCCCATTTTCCTGAGGCTATTCTAACACTATACCCATGTATATACCTGACATCAAGAAAGAAAATCCAAATAAACAAAGATCCTTTTGGGAAATATGTCCCTTCCTTCTAAAACTACCTGCACCTCACCTAAAAACTTGGTGAATTTACAAAAGGCCATGCAAAGGAAAAATACCAACTCACTCAAACTAATGAACAACTTAGATAATCCAGATTCTTCTAGAATTTGGACACATGTAATTAAAAAAAAATACTAATTATACTTATATACAAATTTACAAGTGAGGGAAAATTTATCCCCCGTTGGGACATCTCATGACCCTCTTTTAGTTTCTAATAAAAATGAGTTGCTTTGGGATGGTTCTCTTGCATCAGACGCCCTAGGTGGAAAAATGTTTGACCTCTTGGTGAAATTTCTTCAATGTTTTTAATCCTCCATGATCCCAAACTCCATGTCACAATTTCCAAATTTTTTTGTCTTACTAGGTTTTTGTTTTTGTCCTCATATCTCTTAGATCTCAAACCTTGTGTTGAAGTCACCTGTATGTCCAAGCATGCATTTATCCATTCTTCAAAAATTTTTGTTTTTGTTCTTCATTAGCTTTGTTTGGTTGTTGCTCTAAAAAAATCCCTATCTTTCTAGGGTCCCACACTCTAATTTGTTATCACCCACTTACTTTGTGGAAGAAATCCTTTGTAGTCAACTTAATTCTGTTGTTTGTTTCCACTTTTAACAAATTCATGTAGTTTTCTCTTGACTTCAGTATGCCTTATTTTATCTTCTGATATGCTATCTCATGCTTCCTTGAGGACTTTCCACCATATGTTGCCTCAATTGGGATTTCCTGGACCAATTTAGTGCTCTCCTTCTCCTTTTGGACCAGTTGTCCATTCTCCTCCCCTTCAAAATTTTCATTCACTTAAAATTCACAAATTTTAAAAACAAAAGGTCTTCTAGCCTGTTTTGTTGCCTTTAATATAATTTCCTCTTATTGTGTCTCATCCCTATTTTGAGACAACATAGTCTCATCTTATCCCATGAAAATTTTCAATTTTTTTCTTCCTTCTACATTTTGGGAAGGTAATCCTTCTCCTTCTTCTACCCTCATTACAACTACAAGTAACCATCCCTTTTGGTAATTCCTATGATTTTCATCCATCCATAAGTCATATGTACCATATTTACCAGGCTCTTTAGCCCCATCTAGTAAATCTACTACCATTTATTCTTTTTGATCCACCATGAGACTTTCATCCAGTGTCTCATCAATTGTAACAACTCTGGGCTATATTTCCATGTAAAAATTAAAAAATAAACCAAGGTCATAAGATACATATTGGAATTTGAATGAGGGGAAAACATCATATTGGGGGTCACTTGTGGTTAATTATTAATTCAAGGAATAAAGGAAAATGGGATAAAAGGAAGACAAAGAGACAATAATATGCATGCAAGGGAAAATGAAGGAAAATGAACGAAAAAAAGAGGAAAAGGAAACAAAAGGAGAGGAAGAACATTTTGTGCCTCTCTTAGTCACCCTTAGTTACTCTTGATCACTTCTTGGTTACATTAGGAGCATTCTAGCATTCACTTGGACATTGAGGCATTCTCACTTATAATTGGAAAGAGAGAGAACTTGGACAAAAGCAAGCAAGTAAAGGAAATCAAGGAATCTAAGAAGAAGGTTGGAAAAACAGCTACAGTAGGAGAACATTGCAGATAACAATTTGCATGTGTGATTTCCTTGTTGAGATTTGAATGCATGGTTCATGCATGTGGTTATTTGGTTACTTTGTTTTCATTGGCATGTCATTTTCTCGGATTGACAATGGTTTCATTCTTCCCTTTCCATTTCCTGGATAACAATGATGTAGTGGGATCCCTATTTTGGTTAAGCTTTGGATGATCGGTAGATTTCATATCTTGATGAGGTGGTATCAAAAGAAATCCCAAGGGTCAAGGGCGGAGATGGGCACTCTCCTAGAAATCTTGATGGATGGTTGGAGACATGAAAATTCCTCTAGGTATGGTGAATGCTGGAGCATGGTCTCCTAAAGGCTGCAAATTTTGTCCATTTCTGTATAATTTTGTATTTTTTAGTCTAACACAGGGGTTTTGGGGTGGGTCAAAGCCCTTAACGCATTGTAAATGGGTCACGGGTAGACCAAGAGTCCACAGACCATGGTTTGCGGACCATTGGATGTGTAGGCTAAATAGGTATAAATAGATGAACCTTTTTAAGTCTTAGGTAAGAGAAAATATAGAGATTGATGCGAAGCATGAATTGTTAGATCAGTAGTCGGGTTGTTGGGTAAGGACTCCTACTGGCTGTGTGCGTGGAGATCCTTAGTCCTACTGTCTGCGGACCCTGCTGGCTATGTGTGCAGGTGGTATTTTGGGCATGTAAGAGGTTTTTGGTATTAATATATATGAGAAGTACTATTGGAAATCCAATGTTATCTGGATCTGTGATGTTATGATTAATATGAATGATTGGGTTATGAAAGTATCTATTTTATAGCTTCAAAATTATCTTTATTTTTGTTATATGAATCGATAATCTGTAATTACTGTGATTATAGTTACTGTGCTGATAGATTGGTATTCCGCATGTGGATGCAAAGATAATTACTAGATATGTGTCTAATCATAGCTTTGTTATATAAGCCTACGAATAGATCTGTTAAATACGAACTCGATAGGCTAGGAACGCAGACCTGGTTGACTTACCTGCTCTCTCTTAGGATGCAGAAGCCTGGTTCCAGCACCCTCCCATACTACTTCGAGTGAGACTTTAACCTGCGCAAGTAGGTCACTACCGAAAGGGCCAGTAGTATAGGGGTTTGTTGGCAAACCTTAACCTCTGAACCTGGGTCAGGACCACTCGAGCCAAAAAATGGTTCTGTTGCCAGGACCGGGAGCATTTTGAGAGAGATCGGGTAATTCCAAGACCGTATTAGAAACCTGAGAAGAAGGAAATCGAGAAGTGGTTTGAAAAGAAAGTTCAATAATTCGCAGTAAAAGAAAATCACAGTGTGAAGTTGACCGCAGAGGAGTGGAAGAATAAGTCCATTTTCATGGAGATCTATGAGATTTTCTTTGTGACAATTGTGATCGAGCTCCAAGAGTGGCTCATAAGGCTTTTCGATTTTCAGAAGTGTTGGAAAGATGAGCGAGTCACGTAGTGGACCCCAGAGCGAATCTAGCAGTTAGAAAATACTGATAACACCATAACTTGCACGGTAGATCACTGGGTGGACAGTGTGATAGGAGGATTTGTGACAGAATTTGCAATCGACCAATTTGTGTCCCACTCAGAAGTAGAGCGAAGGTTCTTCAAAGTTTTCCGGGTTAAGATTCTGAAAAATTTTCCATTACTAATTAAGATCTTGTTGTGCGAAAAAAGAATTTTGTGTAGCCATACAGAGTGAATGAGCTTTGATCAAAGTGAGGGTACAACGCGCAGTGGTAAGTACTACAGAACTAATCAAGAAGGGGACCAATCTATCTACACTCCAGTAAGAAATTGTTTTGCGCATAGCTCTCCATCTATGCCACCTTTGAACCCTCATAGGGGCAAGAACTCACCTCCACCAACACCAGAAGACAATATGGCCTCGCACATGAAGCTACCTACCTTCAAGGGCATGGCGGAGGAAGACATGGATTTGTTCTGGTTTGTCTCAAGGTCAGTATGGACTACACAAAACATGGCTAGCGATGCGGTGAAAAGGGCGCAGCTATCCCTTGCCTGTGAAGGAAGAGCCTTGGATTGGTACATGGGATATATCGACCAACATGCGAATGCAACTATTGAGGAAATCAAGAATGCCTTGAAACAACAGTTCAAGAAGCCTAAGTCATACTCTCATATAGTAAACAACTTGAAATATTTCAAGCAAGGACCATCTGAATCCATATGGGAAGCTGATCAATGATTAAAGAAGGTAATCAGAGAAGGATGATTCCAATATGATGACAGGCAACACATGAAATGGTTCATTGCTATGTTGTTGCCCCACGTGCACTGCCGATGGGTCATCAAGCCATTGAATCACAGGAGAAGGCCTTGGAAGCTGCCATGAAGTTGGAGGCTGTGCCAAAAGATGATACCCAGTTAGGAGTGCAACAGATACATGTCCAACTAGAAGCAATGCAGATAGAGATTCAGAATCTACGAAAGGAATGAGGAATAGAGGCTAGCATTGAAAGATGGTGCATACGATGCAGGGTGAATGGCCACACCAAGGATAACTGTCCATTGCTCACAGAATACATGCAGGTTGTGGGACCTAGCCTGCTGCGCCCTAGGGAAGCTGTGGGACCAAGTGGGTCGGCACTATGGTGTGATGATTGTTGCGTTGCTAGGCTACATGATACCGACCACTGTCCCTGCCTTGCTGCATATATCCAAAAAGTAAAATAATAATGATGTAGGTTTTGTAGGTCTATAGGACATGATGAATAGAACTGTCGAACTTATGATCTGATGATAGACTGGGGAAACCTGTATAGGGTACAGTCAGACCCCTCAGCACCAAGATCCCCTGCGGGTACAGGAGGCTCCCCAACTAGGGGTAGGGGAGGGGGACGAGGTGGAAGCGTAGGTAGGGGTAGAGGCCAACTGATCTGCTATAACTACGGGGAGGTAGGTCACTTTGCGAGGGACTACATGAACCCAACATGGAAATCCTGTAGATATTCCAGACAGCTGGACCATGTGATCAAGGACTACCTGATTCTGATAGCTAAGGTACAGGAAAAGTAGCAGACACCTACATAGAATATACAAAGGGTTAAGGAAAAACCTCGAGAGGAGGGGCCAAGTGTTAATATGATAACGCGTAGAGGCATGGCCACTGGAGGGTCTGCAGAAAAAGTAGCCACTAAACAGGAAGCCGTGGAATTACAAAGGGAGAAGGAGACCTTTGTCGTAGCTCAGCAAGACTTTGCTCAGGCCGAGGCATCTGATCCTCAGAACCCCACCGATAGTAGAGCTGAAGATGAGGTTAAACCATTATTGCAGGCATGCATGAAGCTGCTACATAATCAACGGGCCATAGAAAACCTCCAAGCCCTAATTGACAACTGTGCAGGAAAAACAACCCCAGTCATAGAAGTTAAGGATGTGCGCAAATTATATAAGCATAAGAGACACATTGGTCGAGAGATGCGGTTAACCACGCAGATTGGTGATTATGAAATGGACCAGGTTATTCTAGACCTAGGATCAGATACGAATCTACTACCTAAACAGACTTGGAAGTGAATGGAAGAACCTAAGTTGGAATGGTCCACTATCCAGCTACGCACAGCTAATCAACAAAATATCATACCATTGGGAATATTATCAAATATTGTAGTAGATATCATCAGAGTTAAGGTATGGGCTGACTTTGAAGTCATTCAGACTGTAGAAGACGCATACCCCTATCCGGCACTCGTAGGATTGGATTTGGCCATTGATATGGGTGGTATTATCAATTTGAAGAAAATAAGCATGGTGTTTGAAAGTGAAGGAACACGGCTGATTGTACCACTAGACCCCGCAGAAGGAGAAAGGTATACCGAGCCAGTGTGTGAGGAAGAAGAGGGGATCACATCTATAAGTTAACTACGAGGGACGAAGACTGGATCAATCCTATGGAAAATGGTGTGCTTTGCTGGGAAAGGGATAGCGACTGCTTTTCCAACTCTGACGAAGAAATAGAAAATTGGCAAAACCGACTACATGATGTCTCTGCACTGTACTGCATGTGAATTACCAGGGAATTCTGTTGCATATCCTCTGAGGTAAGAGAAATACCCTACTTTGATGGTTCCAGTAGTGTAAAATAATTTTTGCGAACATTCGAAGTTGAGGTTTGTTACACTGAAAATTTTCATCCTGACATTCTGCTATGTGTGTGATCTCATTATCACTCATACTTCCTCCTTTTCAAGTCTAACATATCAGTTCCTCATGTCAAGCCTTGAAAATTAGAGAAAAGTTCCTAAAAATCTCCTTAACTTTGGTGTCGCACTTTTTCTATATCTTGCTTGCGGTCCCGCACCTAATGTTCATGTCTTCTGAATACCTGAATGCACTTTCTCTGTCTTATAAGTGCGGACCCCTGTAAATATTAAAAAGGCGCAAGTAAACTCAAAAAAGCTCATTTTCAGTAAATTCTATAAGCTTCTAGAAAAGATCTTGCGGTGGCAGAACCGCTCTTATGAGGTTCATGTATCCCTTACCTTATGGAGCTAACCCCTTGATGTGAGGAGCTTATCCCTTTGAAGGAGGATTCTATCCTTCATATTTGGAACTGAAAACCTCCTCTTTTCCACTATAAAAAGAGGCATTGGGTAGCCTCAAGAGGGGTTCAAGCTTTAGAAATATTTGAGGTTAAGTGCTATTGGGATTCAGACTCATTGAACTGATATTTTTGGGAGGAGAGATCACATACCTCTATTTGTCTCGATTGGAGGAGTGCAGAGCTTATCAGAGTAGAGGATATTCCTGCTTTGGACCCCGGGAAGGCCTGTTCAACGTCAAGGCTAAGGTTGTAAGGTTTTATTTCTTTTAAAGTTAATACAAATGAATTCATTTTTCTCAATAAGCTGTTAGTTAAACTGTTTATTTCACGGATTCCTTGATCACCATGATAAGCATGATTCACGATCTTTACTATACAGGTGCTGTTTAATATTTTCTTGTTTGTGACTACAGGTTTACGAGGATAACTCCTTCAAGTGCACGACGGACAACAACGACTTCAAACAAGCGCTGGACCTACGATAAGTCTTTTACACCTCTATAGTGCTTTTTGTAAATCATATATGATTAGAGAAAGATTATTTCATTTGGCTGTTTGTTGCTAGATTACCTTTTTGGTACTAGGGAGATCGGTCTTGTCTGCAAGATTGATTAATCCGTACAACAAGGTTCCCAAAGAACAGAGGCTATGGGCCCTTAATCTAGCTATGTGCACAATGCTTGCAAGATGGTGGGACACACATAAGGAGGCATTCCAAGGCTAGGAGTAATGTCGGGATATGATGATCCTACGATTCAAGCCCCCGACTGAGGTATGCTTCAAGACGTTCCTTGGCCCAGGGGACCCGCATGAACACTTGTTCGCTTGGATGGAGAAGTGGTACGACTAAACTACAGAGGAATGGGTTCACTTGTTTATTTATTCATTGGGATCAATCCCTACTACGTGGTACTTGGATGCGGAGCGACATCAACGCACCCGCCACTAAGAAACTTTGAAGGATGAATTCATTGGTACCTTTTGACTAATAGGGGGCTCGGGGGCGATTGACGAAGCTCTGCAAGATATAGACACATTCATGTTTGGTGAATCTAGCTCCTCTGCAGCATTTGGGGTGCCGACGTGGGAAACCCAGATGAAAGATATTGTCAATTGTCATAATATAACTGTAGAAGAATGCGATGAGAATCCGCGTAATGTCTCTATCCCAGAATCAGAGGGGGAACACGTAGTTGTGGGACCTCCACTGTAGACTGTGGATGTGAAAAAACCTCTAAAACTGCGAGAAGTCAACATTGGCACGATAGAGCACCCTAAGTTGGTTAATATTGGTGACTACTGGGACGATGACACTATAAGAAAGGTGGCTGAATTGATCACAGAATACCAAGACTTTGTCTCGACTTTTGAGGTATAAAAGGTGTCTTTTTAACTCCTATTTATCCTACATTAATTATCAATCCAGGTACGACTTTTTATCTCAAGAGTGTACTCAGTCTGAGGCGGCAATTTAATCTAAGAGTAATGCTCTCCAGTTTGTAGTACAGTGTTTCAAATACAAGAGTAAATGGATTCTTGAAAATGAAATCTAATTGCAATGACATGAAACTTAAAGCTCTAAAATCCAATCACTGACTCGGAAATCATCAGTCAAGGATGCAGTAGTAATAAATCTTTCCTCTGTCAACTGATGTAAATGAAATCAAGCATAAACAAGATCCTCAATCTGAGAACTTAGATAGTAGTCGCCAATGTCCTTTACAGTTGGTGATCTTACACTCCACAATAAAGAAACTAATTGGAAATGGTAAATCAGTTGAATCAACAATGCTGCTAATGGAAATAGAATAAACACGCTCTCTGCAATTACGTTCTAAAGTAAACAAAATACTTACAGGAAAAGAATAAACATTAAAGCTAGTTATCAGAAATGAACAACAAAGCTATTTAATGGAAATGAACAACAAATTCTGAACAACGAAACTTTATATCTGAGAAGCATAACAATACAAGTTACAGAGGAATAAATAATCTTGTTCTGTTGGAAAGGAATAGCAACACAATTCACTCACAACTGATGCAACAAACCGATTTCATAAAACATTGGAACAGTAAGCTATAAAACATGGAAACTGTGAATCAATGCGACTAAAGGAAATGAGAACTAAAGCAAACCATCACACGACTAGAATTGGAAAGTAACGGTATAGATAACAAGTGGATCCCCCAGGGTCGGGCCCTTAGCCGCTAGTGAAGCACCGCCGAACTACTCCAGTATCAAATAATGGAACGGAAACCAGATTATATATTAATCATATGTAACAGAGTTTACAAACAATCGCACTTTTTTTTAACCAACGAGAGTCGATGAGCAATCGTGAAAATACAACAGGAAATCTGAATAATCATAATACAACTTGATTTCTACAAGCACTGTCCTTTTATAATAGCCAGTGGATGAAACAAGAAATACAGATAAGCTTTGAGCAGCGATCCCTATCTTCTATCTTCAGTTATCGTTTTGTCTTCTTGCACTGTTGTCGTGATGTTCCTTTCTTTTCTTTGACTGCGCGCTCTGATCTCGACCTTCTTGTTTGGATATGGCCTTTTTCTTGAAGGGACAACAGTTATTTCTGCTTTGTCTTTTTCTCCCGAATGGTGGCTTCCCACTTCATCTATTTTCTGCATATAAGAAAAGATAATCTTTAATCAATTCGCAATAACCACTAATCTCCTTAATTCTATTATAATTCTTCAATATATTACCATTCTAAAATATAAAGGAGTTATGATTACAGGAAAAAGATAAAGAAATACATGGCAAATTCACACCTTTTCCAATGCTCAACACCCCCCCCTGCTTACCCTTTTTCATGTCCTCATGAAAACCATAGTTTACATGTAAAGTAGTTAGAGAATAGGCTGGAGAGTGTTTTTCATTAGGTGGTATAAAACAATGATTTGCAGCTAAAACTTCAAAAATATGCCCTGTCTGCCCTTTAGGTAATTCATATTTGGCTTTATAATCTACTGCAGGATACTAGATAATAGGGCTTCGAAATCTACAACCTAACCAATACGGGCCTTCCCTCAAGATGAGGTTACTATAGATAACCACGCGGTCGGCAGCTAACTCAAAATTTTTATAATTGAATGGCTCTCTATCTTGAATAGTCCGATTGGAAATCTTCCATCAGAGTTTAGCTACTACTACGACCTAGTCTCTGATGGACAGAAAATATTCTACCTCATCCAGGACGATTGCTTTGTGGATGGGTCCCAATGTCTGGATTACACCATCCTTTGTCATTAAGCTTTTCTGCCTAGCCCATAATTTTAATGGGTGTCTCGGTTCACCCCTAACCCAAAGGTATAACCCATTTTATTGTCTCTGAAAAGTGTTATAGGCCTTGAGCCATTTTAACTGGTTAACAGCAAATGAAATGAATGCTTGATATTGGACATCACCCACAAAAGGACTGGGATTTATCTCCGTTTCCTCTTCCAATACAAGATTGTGAAAATAAAATTCACAGAGTAGGCGCTGAACTTTTACTCTATAGAGTTTGCAGCAGTTTATAAAATCATCTACAGTTTTTAATTCTATAGGTTTTCCTGCCTTAACAGCTTTAATTTTTAACTACAAATATCTTTCTAACAAAAACAAAGCATAATTTTTGGCAGGGGACCTACATGCTAGAACATCTGTATATAGAGAACAGAGAGTATCCATTTGATTCTTGAATGTTTGTAGTCTATTCCTTACCTCTTAAACTTTTTCGTCTGCCTTCCGACATTTATCAAAGGCTTGTGCCTCTGATGCATTGATGTCCCTTAATTGCTGTTGTAACTCTTGGTATTTCTTTCTAGGAACAATCTCTTCTTCGAGCTTTTCTCTAGTCCGCTGAGCCTATGCTAGATCCTCTCAGAGTTTTTCTATACCAGGGTCGTTTTTTATCAGAACATTTTTGGGTTGAACATCTACTTGGGTTTTTGTATTACAATTTAGAGTTCCTACAGTCTGTGTCTCTTTATTGCAAAATGTCTGGTTGGCTATACTGCTAGAGGATAGTGCCTCGGTATGAACATCTTTATTATAGATTTGTACATTTTCGGTTTGGGCAACTGCGTCTGTAACAACTTCCTGCTATTCCTTGCTATCTTGAATGAATATGGGCTTGGTTTGACTCTCCATGACCCTTATATTATGGGGTTCTGTTTAGATGGATGCATCCCCCATTTTCAGGGTTCTTTTAAAGATTTCCCCCTTTTCAGAACCCTTATCTTTTGTTTGAGTTGTTTTACTAATTTTAGAAGCTTTTTTTGTTCCTTCCGCAGCTGCTTAGTTTAATTTGTCTTTGTCTTCTTTTTCTTCGGAGGAACAACTGTTTCCTTTTCTGGACTTGGCTGCTTAGCTGGGTTTGGTTCTTCAGGGACTGTGCCCTTTTCATGGCTTGTTACCACATTCTCTGTTTGGAACATTTCTTTAGTGTTCGCGTTATCCTGAATAGGTTCCTCAGGGGAGGAAATCCTAGTTTGATTTGCTATTTCCTGAGGGGATTCTGCTTCTGCCTCCTCCTCATCATGCATTTCCTCAAATGTATCCTTGCCATGCAGCATCATTCTGATGATTGTCAATATTGAGGTTGAGTTGATCGGGTTAGATATTATCATACATATCCCCCAAATGTTGACCCATCTTCCCAATGGATTCTGGTGAATGAGCTTGAGGTTACGGAGGTTCCGTCTCTTCTTTCTTCAACGTCTTAGTTATACCTTTTCCGAATTTCTCCTTCCATGCAATACTATCTCTAGAACTAGATAGACGAAGGGGAAGGTTGACGGGCCAACCACATCGAGGTTTCCAACAATCCCCCAAATATATTGGGACCCAGAGACCTGTTTTGCTTAGAGTTCTGCTGGTTGTGCTAGCATCGCTACGGGTAGGTGTGGCGTCGTTTCGTCGATGAAGATAACGGTTTTTCCAACTAATTGCCATTGACAGAAAGATCAGAATTAATCTTACAACGAATTAAAATAAAGGGCTAATACTATCCTAATAATGGATTTCCTTATGCTTCAAGCATCGTCATGCAGTAAAATTTTTAAATATGAAGGAAAATTCACAACACATTTCTGTTTTAGTATTGCTAATAATTGTAGGTGGCATGGTCTTACCACATCCTATCTTCCATCACATGTAATGTAGCTTTGCACTACTCTAGCTAGTTCTGCCCATGGTTCCCCCAGAGTTTTCGGCTGGACCCCTTTTCCTTTGACGGTCAGGGTTTGTCCTTCATCCCGAAAGATGTTCATGGCCTCTTGAAGTCTCAATTTTTATGGGTCCATACAGGTCCAACTGCTAGTAGACCAGACACCTCAACAATTACTACATCTGTCACTGTTATTTTCCTTCCGCTTTTGACCAAATGTCGGAAATTTCCCCAAATTTTTTCAATCCCACCCGAAACTGTTGCTATACCGACATTTAGAGAAAAGTGTCGCAATACCGACACTTAGACAAAGTGTCGCAATTGCGAAATTTGGAGGAAGATGTCGCAATTGCGACACTATGCCCCAAAGTGTCGCTCTTGCGACGACTGCCTCCAAACGTCGCAAGTGCGACACAATGTCTAAGTGTTGCAATTGCGATGTTTGGAGGCATCTGTCGCAAGAGCGACTCTTTGTCTGCCATCGGTATAACGACACTTATATGCACGCTACATAAAAATATGAAACTTATATCCGAGCTACATAAAAATGATTTTATTAAAAACTACATGCATTATCACACGCGCATTTTCCCTCCGCTCTTGCAGAACAAAATTCATGCTCAGAATTCGCCCTAAACTCTTGCAGAACAACATTTTCCCTTAGAATTCACCCTCAGCTCTTGCAGAATAGCATTCGCGCTCAAAATTCGCCCTCAGCTCTTGCAGAACAGCATTTTCCCTCAGAATTCACCCTCAGCTCTTGCAGAACAGCATTCGCCCTCAGCTCTTGCAAAACAGCATTCGCCCTCAACATTCGCCCTCATCTCTTGCAGAGCAGCATTCACCCTCAGCTCTTGTAGAACAGCATTCGCCCTGAGCTCTTGCAGAACAAAATTTGCCTTGCATTCACCCTTAGCGTTCGCTCTCAACTCTTGCAGAACAACATTCGCCCTTAGCTCTTACAAAATGGTAAGTTCTTACTACAGGCCCTTCCTCCTATAGTAGGGTTGACTCTATTTGGGTTTTTTTGGTCAATTCCATTGGATTGTGTTAGGCTGTAGGGTTCTCTCTAGATGTCTTCCAATGTTCTTTCGGATGAGTTTCAAAGAGGATGTGTAAGATGTGTTTGTGCTTGCATGAATTTGACTCCACTAGTTTCATGAAGTTTAAGCTATGGATTTTAGTTCGACAAAATCATCCATCTCAACACCCAGTAACGAATTTCCCTTGGTCTGATCTATATTGAAGGTGAAGTGCAAAGTGGTAGAGAATGGGAGATCGAAAGTCATCAACTTTATCACAAGGGTAGTACTCCAGATTTGGGGATTTTCTGATATTTATGGATTTTCTAATGACATACCAAAGGTCACATCCATACAACCATATCAAGGTCAATGTTTAGATCATTGTTTGTGCTCAACCTAGTCTCCTAAATTGAGTTCATTTAATTGTCAACCAGGGTTGGTAAACTGCTGAAGTGAAGTGCACTGTTTGTGCCTAGGTGTTTGTTTCCTAATGCGTTGTGTTTAGTGTTTTATGATGTTTTTGGTCTTTTATGATGATTTATGATGTTTTTGGTCTTTTGATGGTTTTTATGTTCACAAGGAAAATGACTAAAAAGCTAGTGGAAAGAAGCTACTGGTTAAAAACAGAGTGAAGCCTAATTGGTTGATGACAAATGACAAATGAAAATGCAAATACTGAAACAAAATCAAACCTAAACTATGACTAAGCAAAATACAAAGCTTGATAATGACTTTAAGGAAATGAATCAAAACATAAACTTAACTTGTCCAATTCTTTCATCAAAGGTATTTTGGGAGAGCTTGAGAAATGGTTAGCTAAGTATACAAATTCTCCTAACTAAACAATTAAACAATCAGCTTATAATGATACAACATTTTATCCATGATTAAAGATTTGTTGAAACATATTTGGAGAAAAATATTGTTAACATCATAAGATCTCTACTCTAAGACTAGCTCCTAATTCTATTCTGCAACTTAGTTTAACATCACTAAACCTTATTCAAAAGTTATAGATTTCTTTTTAAAGTAGTCTTTTGAGGAAAGGCTTTGTTTATGAAGAAGTTGCAAAAGTACTTCAGGCCTTGAGATGATACTGTCTTCTGTTCAGATGGTTATGAGTCAATTATGGATTTGGAACAAAAAGAGATTTTGTAAATAATGAAGGCCGTATTGTTTAAGTTTAACAACTAATGTAATCTCATATGCAATGGATGAAAACTAAATGTGGAATAAAAATACAATGAGTTAAGCTAAAACTGAACTAAGATGTCACTAGTCTAAAACAGTGCTGAACTAACAAGCCATTATCAAACTTAAAACAAAATATCAGAGCATGAATTGAATGCGATTTGACTCCGGAGTACCCTAACTAAGTTATCATGCATTAATCTATGGGATTCTACAGCCTGTTTTGTCCATCATGAATGGTATTTTGGAAGAGCTTGCTAGAACAATCTTGGCTGTACAATTCAGTGCAAATGCAAACATAAAGACTGAAAGAAATTTAAAAACTAAGACATCACAGCTATCTCCTACCCATCATTATGATATTTTGGAAGAGCGTTTTAAGATTAAGATCAGCTATGCTACTTAGTGCAAACAAACAACTGAAACATTTAGTATCACAGTCATGCCTTAGACATCATAAGGATTTTTTGGAAGAGTTTGCTTAGTATAAGTTCAACTGTGATAATGAACAAAAGAAATTACAAATAAATCCTACAACACTACAACCATTTCCCATTCATTATCATGATCTTTTGGAAGAGTTTCTTAGAACAAGTATAGCTATAGTGGCTAATGAAATTAACTATGAACTCAAACTTCAAAAACGTGAAAATGACTAAGGTACTTATCTAGATTACGAAAGTAAAGCTGTGCAGGAGGCAGGGGCCCTCTACCACTAGACGGAATCTAAATCAAAATCAACTCAACGCGTTCAAAGCAATGTTGTCTTCTTCATTAAAGGAAAATAACTTGAAACAAATTAGTCTCGGTCTTCAGAAATACAGCAGTCAATACATGAAATCTAAGCAAAATCTAAAGCTTGTCTCTCGGTTTCCCGAGTGCTTTTATAACAAATTTACATAACAGAACTTGCAACAATACGAGGATCATTGTCTTTCCTTATCAAAATCGTACTAGGACTCTAAATATGGTAGCGTAAAGGGAAAAAGGACATCTGGACTAGGACAGTCCTATTAGAAGTCTGCCTCCTTGAATGAGTTCCCACGTACCAAAACCACGTCCAGAATTCGGTTCATTCTTCATGGTGAGCAACGAACAATGAGGAAATAATGTGGAATATACCCATGTGTGGCTTTTCCTGAGAGGACACCTGGAACATGCTTGAACGTGAAGACAGCTACAGAATTGCCGGTTAGCTACGGAATGTCTGCATTCTGCAGCTAGTTCCGGTCAAAATGCATTACATTGACAAAATCACAAAACTTAGCAAGTTAGCCATGTTAATCATTCTAAAAGTAATTTTAACCAATTTCATTTATTATTTGGGTCTAGGATAACAATGGACAAAGGAAAATTAGGTAAAGTAAGATGAAAGAAAGCACAATCTTGGGGCTCAACAATCATTGTCATATAGATATAGGTCACTGATATATAGGGTTAATATCATCATCACTATCCATGGAAACCAAATGGTTACAAAATCTGTGATTGTGGTTGGCTCATTTATAATTATTACCCATTTACAGTAGAGCACAAAAACACTAAATATGGCCCGAGCAGAGCCTTTACAATAGGCAATGGAATTGCAGCTGCTTCATCAATAACCAATAGCTCCACTTGAGAAAAATTTTCATAATCTTGGGGCTGGATATACTGCAGAGCAAACAATTGTAGTTATCATTCGTGCTCCAATATATTAATATAATTTTTACATTGAACTGAAGAAAGGGAAATAAGCAAATGCTAGCCATCATACAATGCTTTGACATAAGAGTTTTGAGTGACATACTTGAAAAAGAACTCATCCACTGATATTTATAATCATTTGAGTTATTCAAGTTAAACACAATGTCAAGAATCAAGATTCAATACCCTCTATTATCTTCATCACCCAATACAAGATTTAAATTTTTCCCAATGAAACGCTTATTAATTTGGCAGCCATTATTTCTCCCTGCTTTAAAAACCCTACATTTAAATGAAAACAAGCATTGCATTTCAACTACAAAAATCTATTAGTGTTCAAATGTATGTGTGTGCATCACTTGTGTAGGGTATTCCTTTTCCACTTTCACATTATCCAAGAATGTGTGCAGTATAGTTCATATTTTTTGTGATTTAGATTATCTTTAAAAAGGAAAGCTAAATTATTTCCCATGGAAAAAGAAGGTTTTCCCTTTGTACTACTAGAAATGGTACAACAAAGTTCCATTTCTACCCGAAACTCCTATGAAACAGGAACCAAATAAAGGCCATGTCCTCAATGGACATCATTTGGCTTTGAAAATGGCCATTGCACTGTGTTGTTTCTTATATTACATCACAATAGTTTCTTAGGTCATTTCTTGTTTCTTGAGATGAAAAACAACGAAAGAAATTGTGAAGATCCTTTCAAGAAATAAATGACCATTTCTCAATCATATCTCAACTATTTTTTATTTTATTCAGTGGTTGCTTACTTTGAGAGAAATTTGACACTTTTATAAGGAATATAACATAAAAGCACAAAATGGGAAGGAATTGATGAGGTAGATGTCCTTTAGTTGTTGTCAATTAAGAATTGATAATACACGATGCATGTTCTGTACTACAAATTAGATTCCTTCCTGGAGTTAGGACACAGAGTATTGAATCAAAGTTGTAGTTTCTAACTTCTTGTATTGGTTCATCAATCTTGAAATTTAGACATTGCATGTCTTCATTGCTTCATGTTTGAATAATTTGCATCATATTGTACAATAGGAAATTAGGAATTATGATTATTATTACTTTATGGATCTGTTAAGTTACTTTTAAGTTTGCATGGTTTAGTGTGAAATTATTCTAGTGTGCCCCTAGGCCCAGGTGAAGGAATGCCAAGGAATGAGAGCCCTAGTTTTTAAATGGTATTGTTTCTTATACCCAAAAACCCCTCAACATCACTTCTTATTAGTTCTTAACAATAGTGTTGTAAACAATTTGAGAATTGATATAGAAAAATCTCGCACTTCTCAAGATAAAGTCCTAAAGCTAAAGTGTGATACCATGTGTAATTCAATAGCCCCATTGTCACCTCACCAACCTCTTTTCACTTTGGGCTAGCTCTCCTCCAACTCAAGGGGGTTTCTCCCTAGTAGATGTTAGGGATCTAATGGCCCAACCAAACCAAGTCAAGAGCCCCCTAACTCTCTATGTTTACTACTATCAATCAAAATATTGAACAATAGGGTCAAACATGCATCCTGAAGATAAAAATTCTAGGGTATTTTTGGGTAATTTCAAAGGGAAATTCCCCAAACACATATAATCAAGGAATTATAATGTGATTTCAAACATTAAATATCAAAAAAATCGTTTAAAGGATATTGAAAGGAAAAAGGTGATGAAAGATAGAAAGTGCCTTACTTAAGTGCTCTAAGGATTTTTCAATAGTTGCTCCAAAAGCTTCACTTCAAGGCCCTTCAAGATCGTCTCCAACAATGCTATACCATCAGCTTCAACAATGTTGCTCCAAAAATGTCCTCAAGGTCTTCACAACAAGTTTACTAGAAGTTGCTCCAAAAATATATTCAATAAGGTCTTCATTGTCAACTTGTCTCTTGTTTGGGTGCCTTAATGTGCAATGACATGTTTCTAGGACTAAATTCAATGCAAGGCATATTTGAAACTCTAACTCTGTCTTCCAGTGTCTTATTAGAAATTATTTCAGTTTTCATTTTGTGTTTTCAAGTTAGATATTGTTTTCAAGTTTTTACATTTATAATTTTATTGCAATGTGGCAGACTGATCAGGGCAGTACAGGAACAACCCCAAGACGGGATGATCATAGAAAGAGGCCAGTAGAAGAACATGTAAAGTGCCAGCATTTCTCTATCTTCAGGTATTCTACTTATTTACATAATTGAAATAATATTAATTTTGTTCAAATATGCAGACACCTAGCCATGGTACGCCTGATGATTCCCTCTTTGAGGAAGAGCTTTCTTCATCCCTATCTCCAGTGTTCTTGTTGCGAAAAAGGGCACGAGATGCAAGGTCGGAATTTAATACTTTGATAGACCCGCATCAAACACCTGAAATAGAAGAGAGGATAAAACAACTTATGAGCCAGCTAGAAACATATCAGGTAATAATAAAAAGTCAAAAGGATATTTTTTTTGTTCTGCATGAGATGAATTGTGATAGTTTGATTTTTAATTTTTACATTGAATAAACTAACAAAAGGTTCTTTTGTATGTAGTGTTTTCTGGAACTTGCTGAACCCGGTGTTGGTGGTAGTGGGACACAAGGGCAAGAGATTGCCCAGCAACCCTCTCGTACACCTTCTACTCCTTTAGGTGCCATCCAAGAAACACACCCTGCCCAAGCAGACACCCAGCCAACCGCTGAACGTGTTGGCAATGATGAGGCTGATATGGCCAACTACATTATTGCGTTTCCTGGAGCTACACGTGTCAGCTCCACAGGGACCATTAATGGCACGTTGTTGGTGAACGATGAGGGTGTCCCTATAAAGCATGTACAACTCCCGGGTAAATTTTAATATTTTAACTATTTCATGTACTTTATCTAAAACATATTTATCATGATTTTTATTTTTAAATTAATGATAATATCTTTCTTTTTTTTCTATGTAGGAAACAATGAGTTCTACAGGTTTTTGGAGAGCCATGCGTTGGTAATTTTTGGCCCAACCATACGCACAGGGTGGAATTCCCAGAATTCCAACTTGAAAAAAGAACTTCTAGATTATCTAGAAGCCCTTTTTGGGGTCGACACATTTGACAGAATAGCGGTGGCTTGGGTAGCCGACAAATATTTGAAATATACCAGGGACACCTATAGGACGCAATTGCAATTTAACCCTAGATACGAGCGTCCTATCATAGTTCCATAGAGTGAGTGGAGAGCACTCATCCATGACGGAAAAGAGAAAAGTGCAAAGAAAGAAGGAAAAATTCCAACTGGACCCGCAAGGTAAATTACAACTTTAATTCAATAGCTTTAATTTTCTCTATGTCTAAAATAAAAGTGTGCTACGTCATATCTGAATTCAATATTTTGATGCTAGGTTGCCTGACACCTCAAAGGCAACCAAATCTAGGATTGAAAAAAAGGGCCATCACAAGCTAGGCCAGGGCGGCTACTTGAAATTAGCCGCAATAATTGTAATTAAGTAGCTAAACATCTTATAATTAATTGTATCGCCTTCCAACGTTTTTGTAATCCTATCAAATATGATTAAAAATACACAATCATAAGTAATGTAGGGTGATGAATTTGGAACAGAAACTACAGAGGAAGATAAAAATATCGCTTTCCATTTCGGCTACCAAGCCGTAGTTGAACGTCGCAGAAGCTTGGGGCAGGTCCCAAGATCCAGAATGCCTCATAAGGTAAAACATTAACCTTTCAATATGTTTGTTTTCGTCCATAAATTTAATGTATAACAACTTTGTTTAAATCAGGGGAGTAGCACTACCGACGAGGCAAATAACCTAGTTTTAGATCCAGATGTAGATGATCCTCACGTGCAACCTGATCATTGTAGTGGGGACCAGGCCGACAATGCTACTATCAGTGAGGGCCGTGACGGTAATTAATTTCCACTTATAATTTTTTCTAATTATACCTTCATGGTTGTCCTTATAACGTTTTTTGTTTAAATGACAGAGAATGTTTCCCTTGAGGATCTTACCACCAGAGAGGAAGACAGGGCAACAGTCCCAACGGCGACAACTGGTGCACCAGGTAAATAATCTCATTGCAATTTTTTTTATTAATATTACCGAACTAGTTCAATGATATTTAAAAATTGATAATTAAAATTTAATATTATCTGTTTTTGTAGGCGATGCCCCGTCACTGGATGAGACCAGACATCGTGACAACGCAACTAGGTCAGCGGCGACAACTGGTGCACCAGGTAAATAATCTCATTGCAATTTTTTTTATTAATATTACCGAACTAGTTCAATGATATTTAAAAACCGACAATTAAAATTTAATATTATCTGTTTTTGTAGGCGATGCCCCGTCACTGGATGAGACCAGACATCGTGACTACGCAACTAGGTCAGCATTGCAATTTTTTATTATTAATATTACCGAACTAGTTCAATGATATTTAAAAACTGACAATTAAAATTTAATATTATCTGTTTTTGTAGGCGATGCCCCGTCACTGGATGAGCCTAGACATCGTGAATAAGCAACTAGGTCAGCAGTGCGGGTCAAAAGGAACGAAACAAGAGCAGAGCAAGATGATATTGATGATGTAATTAGGAGCTTTAGAAATAGGAAGAAGAAAAAGAAAATTTGATAATGTAAAATATTGTATTATTATAAGACAAACGTTACCATACTTGGAACGTTTTTTGCGTTATACAAAAAACTCATTTATCATACTATTTTTATGTCAAGCATTAATTGCAATGTTTCCTTGCGTACTTTTTGTTGAATTGTTTTTTTATTAGTTATTGAATATTTTTTTTTATGCTCATGAAAGTAAAAAATGAAATATAGATTGGGTATTGGGGAATTGAGAGTGATGTGAGGGGTGGGGGGGGGGAGGGGCCATAAGAGATTCCACCTTCACGTGGTTGGCCCTGTTTAGTAGAGAATAATTTATTGGAGTGATTTAATCTTGGAGAAAACCTCCCTCGATCCAGCGTAGCAACAAAAAAGTTACTGTTGACTTAGTTGCTACTCTTTCAGATCGTGGGAGGCTTGTTCCAAGTTCATGCGACTCAAATAAATTGTTCTTGAAATGAAGAGGAGCTTATTCAGGTATGTTTTGACATTTTCAACATATGTTATAACATTATCATAAGAATGCATCTTAGAGTAAAAAATACTACATCAATTACTTGTATTTATTGTATAGATAATGATGGATTTTGATTGACTTGGCAGTGCAGCTACAAATCCTCTTGCATCATGAGAAATAAAACTTGTCAACCAGGGTCATGTCCAGTATATTTTTGCTTGTGCACTTGACCAGGTTTGTAATGTCACATTTTGTAAGTTCCTTTACAGTTCATAACTCAATATTAAGCTTGTTCATGATTATTATGTAGGTTTTTTGTATGTGTTTTCTCATCTATTTGATTATAAGCAACTCTGCATGTTTCCTGTTTTTCACTATTATTTCTCCCATTACCACTCCCAGGATGAATTTGAATTTATTGTTACATATGTTACTTTATTGTTACTATGATTTCTCCATTTACGATTTCATAGGTTACATCATGTAAAGTTGTCAATCTCAGGTTGGTGATGAGCTTTAGTTCTCCAGATTTGGGGCTTTTCTGAGATTTCCCCCCTCATGTCATTCATGCATCACCTCGTTGTTTGAGCATGCCAATTGTCTACCACTTGTACCAATTGACACATGTCAATCTCTGAGTGGTGCCACATTTCACCTATTTTCAGTGAGAGTTTAGGGTTTCTCTAACATAGCTTCAGAAATCCGATTCAGTGCCTGCTTGAATATTGTCACATAATACTCATGGTTTGGATTGATGAGCATATTCTGAATGGTTGGTTGATTCATAAGAACCACCCATATAGTCATCTTGAGATATTTCATAAGGTTTCTTGGGTTTCCTTTTTCACCGTTTCTAGTGGGTGGGATGGTGTGGGGTGATCCATCAATACTGGTGCTCTTGTAGTAGGGAATTTGTTTTTGGGGATATAAGGGAGCATTTGATGTAGATATCCCATTGGATGCATTCATAGATGGGCACGAGAGGTCAAGAATTTAAATTAAAAATATGCAACCTCTAGCATGGCAACCTGAAGGCCGCGAGAGACACTGGTTAAAGATTGTTTTGTGTTGGCCTTAATATAGTCGTGATTTCTTTCTATTATCTTAATGCAAAT
Organism: Pinus albicaulis; assembly: GCA_034641835.2. Lineage (NCBI taxonomy): Eukaryota > Viridiplantae > Streptophyta > Pinopsida > Pinales > Pinaceae > Pinus > Pinus albicaulis. Next base: position 1,489,839,852 of record CM076575.1, on the reverse strand, counting down.
ACATAGTCCGGTCTCATTAAAATGAGGATTGTGGTTGTATTTCTCTTTGGTTGTTTCTCTCTTAATGCTCCAGAAGTTTCCAAAAGTTGCGATAGTTGTTTAGTTTTCTTGTTACAACTTAAAAGTGGTTTTTAGCAATGGGAGTCATGTTTTTTAAGGTTCATACTAATATGAAGATCTTGTAATTATATATTCATGATAAGAGAAGATGGCCTCTACTTTGGGCAGTATGACAACAATTGCCACATCTACCTCATTGGGTAACAATGGAAAGGGTAAGAAGTTGGGTGCAATGTTTGATAATTATGGCAGACAATTGTCTTCTCTTTCAGTTTTTTCACCCATTTCCTTTAATCGCTCAAGCAGAAGAGGGACTCTAAGATTACGCGACAAAAGAGAAGGTAGTTAATACAAGAGCTATGGAAAAGGAGTTGTACTTCAACAAGGATGGCTCAGTGACAAAAAAATTGCAGGTCAGAGAAAATATTATGTTTAAAGGTCACCTGCACGTGAAACTTCACTGCGGTGGATCTTTCCTTGTCCATTTATATTCGATTTTAATGTGTTATTTTAATTTTTCATGGAGGGTTGTTTTGGAATATGGTCTGGCATTCAATTGCACACTTACTAAAAGCATTGTCAATTTGTCTTGCAGGCGGTGTGAACAAACTTACTGATCTTGTTGGAGTCACCCTTGGGGCAAAGGGAAAAATGTTGTCTTGGAGAGCAAGCATGGTTCTCCGAAAATAGTTAATGATGGTGTGACAGTAGCTAAGGAGGTAATTTGTAGATGTGTGCTCTGGTTTTTTTTTTAACGTTGTATTAGTTCCCCCTCTTAAATGTCTTAGATTTGGTAGGCATAATTTGAAAACTCAAAGGTGAAAGGAAACATATTTTTTACCCAGTGGTATACTTGGCCTATGGACTAGCCACATTAGAGTAATGCATAAAGCTTTTCACAACAATAAAAGGAAAGGGTTATGGCTGAGTCAAATTTTATTTTTATTGACAGTGTAATGAAATGTATCTCAATGCTATGGTTTTGGCCTTTTTATTGGTTGAATTAGAGGACCCAGTTGAAAATATTGGGGCCAAGTTGGTAAGGCAAGTTGCGACAAAGAAAAATGATTTAGCTGGGGATGGAACCACAACATCTGTTGTTCTTGCACATGTTGGAATATTGAAAAATTCCAGAACAATGAATGGAGAATAAATCTCCCTTCCTCTAACATAGAGAAAATAAAAATTTCTTTGACAGGAGACAGAGTTTCAATACTTTGAAAACAAACTTCTATTCCATTCAATAACTCAAAAAAAAAACTATTACACTTCTTCCTCACTGAGAGGGATTACAAAATTATGACTGCTACAAAACGCAGTGCATAAAACCAACTCACTGTCTGTTCAAAACAAACATACTCTGTCTCTAAAACACTCTGCTGTGTTTTCACTTTCGCACTGCTGTGCATACACACTTAAAAAGTTACACTCAGTCTTTCACTTTTTACACACTGCTATGTAATAAAAAATTTACGTACTGTCTATAAAAAAAACTACCAAGATTTTTTTTCCTTTTTATTTTTATATGCCGTAACATATAAAACATATTATAATAAACCCTCTTTTAAAAAATATAAAATTAAAACTAAATTCTATGGCCCACTTTTCATTTCGCATATGATATATATATAACATATGTTTAAAACATATGTATATATTAAGGCATACATAAAATTAAACTATCAAAACATTAAAGAACCCTTTCTGTCGGACTTCAAAAGTCTGAATAGATTGAATTTCAAACCAAATTCGTGTTCCAAAATGGGATGCTGACGTCTGCCTAATTTGTAACGCGAATTCTCAATCCAATGTGCCCTATAAAAAATTCGGGTCCGGTTTTCAGGTTTTCAGATTCCCTTCAATTTCATGCGATCCAATATTAATGCTCTACGTGTCATCCTTTTGAATTTACAAAACCATCGGGTAAATTTCTGTTTGTTTAATTTCTGGTTGGTGAATTGCATTAATGCTGGTTGTTGTGTTTAAATATAATCTTGTACAGAAATATGGCTGCGGCCGTCTACAAAAAAAACTTGCAGGAATTTTAAATGTTGAATTAAATTTCTAGATGGCGTGCAAGCAACCTCCAAAAAAAAATGTTGCTGCTGCATCCGTCCTTCTGCTGCAGCAGTTGAAGTTAAAATTCAACAGCACAGGGTTTAATAAGTGAGGGTGTAAAGGTAACTTTTTGTTGATAGTACTGGATTAAGATCATCTATTCATTTTTGTAGGGTCTTATGGTGTTTGGTTTTTTAGTTTTGGGTTGGGCTTATTGAGTCTAAGATAGTTTTTGAGTGAAAACATTGCTATTAGGTATTAAAAATTTTTGGTTCTTTTGTCAAAATTTATGAGCTTGTTAGGAAATAAAAAACTGACAATGGTTGTATCTTAAATTTGTGGAAAATAATTTGAAATGAAACCTTTTTTTTTAGGTTGTTGCAGCAGGTGCAAACTCCGTTCAAATTACTAGGGGCATTGACAAGACAATAAAGGCCCTTGTTTTGGAACTCAAAATTTTGTCAAAGGAGGTAAACGCTTGCCTTTTGAGTAGGCTAGTTTTCCTTTTTGCTAATGGTTTGGTGTATCTAATTGAATTAGTTGCCTAAGGTATTTTTGGTTGCAAACTCCTTTTCATTTTTCATACAGTATTGGCCTTGTGGAATACATTTGATTGTGTGGTCTTGTTAGATCTACAACATTTGTAGTTGTTTAGTCTTATGGTTGAGGTGCACTTTTATTATGGAAATAGTTGATGCAATATTGTCAATTAATCCTTACTGCAGGGTAGCATGTTGAGAAGTTTCTTGTGAAACATTTGGTATTCAAAATGACACTTGATCCTATACAACATCATGCACTTGACTTCAAAATTCATATTCAAAGTGTGCCAGACAATTCTTGCAAAATTTCAAATATTTATGTTGTTTTAAACCATTATCTTTTTCATGTATTGGATGCTGAAAATGTAAAAAAGACTTTGGTATTAAACCAACTGGTGAATAATTTCCAGCAAAACAACCACTTCCAAGACATGATTTAGAAGTAGAACATATGTACTTATGAAGCATAGAAAGATATCCTTGATGCATTGTCAATGTTTGGCTAGGGTTATTTTTGGAGAAAATAACTCCTTATTCCTAGAATAATGATCTTCAATACAAGTAAATGCCAGAGAAGAGAGATCATCGTGTGACATAAACCTACTAACAAAAGTGAACAGGGAATGATTATTAATTATGGCATACTAAGTTGTCAGTGATTTTGACTATTTGTCTTTAACATGTAAAAATGTTAAATTCCAAACTTACATCATCATGGTTTGGCATCATGAGCTTAACTAATTGTCCACCATGCTTATAATTTCATTGTTTTATTCATATCTATAAACAACGTTTCAAATAATAATAAAAAAGTTCTATAAGAAAAATCCAGACCTCCATGTTGCTGCTCCTTGTGAGACAAAGTCAAAATTGCATTACACAATCTGACACATAAGAATCTCCTATATCCCAGTGGTATGTATCCAAACTCTTATAATAGTGTCTTCAAGACTTATGTTGACATTGCCAATGAGATATTTAAGCAATGAAAAATGGAGCCTACTTCATTGTTGTATATGTAACAATATTTTATTAATATAAAGATTGATGGTTTTGTCTTTCTGAAAATGAAATGTAAAAATAATTTATTGTGGTCAATTGAAAAGTTTTTTTTTTAAAGCTTTTCATTATGGAAGGGCGACATAGATATATGCCATTCTAATTGAAATTTGGACCTGCCCTTCAAATTTGATCACTGTGTGGGACCTTAAAAAACAATAAAACTATTCCGCCGAGCATTATATAAAACATATAACAAAACCTTTGTCAAAACTTCAAACGAACCCTTTAGCCGTGGGTATTTCATCACGAATTGATCATTTTACCATGTACCTTATTCTAGAGGAATATTCTTCCACTTGATTAGGTACTTCATAATGGTTATATGTCAAAGAGATACAAAATGTTTATCTATAAATTTTTGTGGTTCAAGAATCAACTTTCATTCTTCATCTAATTTTGGAAGTTCTATTTACATTGGCATATTTTTTCCCAAAACTTTTTTTAGGCAAGATACATGAAAAACCTTATGAATGCAAGAAGAAGGAAAATATAACTTCTATACCACTTTTGCAATCCTATGAATAATTATTTAGGGCCATAACATTTTTTCAATGTGGAAAAAGTTGGCAAAAAGTCCCGACTTTTTGAAAAAATCCCGAATTTTTCCCGGAGCCAACTTTATCGGCCAACTTTTTGCCGACTTTTTCATCCCTGAAAAAGTCGCGATTTTATCCTCGAAGTCCCGACTTTTTGTTGACTTTTTCGAAAAAATCTTGAGTGAGGTAGTTTCTTTAATAATTTTTTAATTTTTTTTGAAAAAATCAGGATTTTTTCCAAAAATGAATATTTTTGTATTTTTTTATTTTTGCCGACTTTTTTCCGACTTTTTCAAAAAAATCCCGACTTTATCGAGTATTTCAACTTTTTGACCCTTGCCGATTTAATCCCGACTTCGACTTTTTCCACATTGCATTTTTGAGCTAATTCTTTATTCTTCTTTTTCTTGAATGAAGATTGCTTATAATGATATAATCTAAAAAATACCGAATTAGCCTCAAATTATCTTTCACTTCAATGTTGTTCCCCTTGTTGTTTTATCATTTTTCATGTCATTTGAAGGTTTTCCATAATAATTTTCAAAGTTTCTTTAGTATTTTCCATATGTGACTCTATTTCCTATACTTTGGACTTATCTTGCAAAAAGTATGAGATACTAGGAGTTGGATATCCATAAAGGGCCTTAAATGGGGAAATTTTAGGAGATGTGTGATAGGTAGTATCATATTACCATTCTTCCTTGACGAACCCACTTCATCCATTAAGATTGATTTTCTAAAGAGTAACATTGTAGATAACCTTAAAAACATTTGTTAAGTATTTTTGTTTGACCATTTGATTGTGTTTGATATGTAGAACTCATGGCAACTAGTGTTTCTCCACTCATATTAAATAATTATTTCCAAAATTTTCTTGTTACTATTACTTTAGGAAAACCATGAAGACTATGAATTTCTTTCATGGACACTTCTGCCACTTGGCTTGTTGTTGATGTACTTTGAGCTCTACAAAAAAAATATACAAAATTTGTCTATATAAATGACCACAAAAATGTAATACTTACCTTTATATTTCAGTAACCCTGTAATAAAGTCTATTGATATATCTTCTAGTCTTTGAATATGTATGTGGAATAGTTGAAGTAACCCTAGAGATTTTACTATCTCTCTTTTATTTATTATGCAAACCTGACCTTCTCTTACAAAATTTTGAATATCTTTCTTCATTCCTTCCAAAAATATATTTTTTGATCCTTTGACATGTTTTAAGGAATCCTGCGTCCTACCATCAGAGAGACATGGGACTCCCTTAATATTTGTTTATTCAAATATGCTTGCGTGCATAAAAATATTCTACATTTGCACCAAAGTCTATCTCTCTTTCACTCCCAATGCTCCATAGAGTTCATCCCATCCTTTATAAATTTTAGTTTTTGTTTAGTACTATTGTCATTTTTTCATTATGGCAAGCTTCTTCTAGCCACCTAGGAATAGAAAATGTAATTGGATATAAATTTGAGGCCTCTTCTATTTTAGAAAGAGCATCATGTACTAAATTTTCCTTACCCTTTTTGCAGATTATCTCAAAATTAAAACTTTGCATTTTTCTCCTCATTTTTGTTAATCTTCCAATGAAATCCATAGATTAAAAAAATACTTTATGCTATCATGGTATATCTTGACTTTAAATTACCTCCCAGTGATATACTATCCCCATTTTTTATTGCATGTAATATTGCTTCCATTTATTTTTCATACGTAGATTTCACCAAATATTTTCTTTGAATTCCTTGCTTTTAAAAGCCAATGATATCCCTTATTGTGTTAATGTTACGTAAATTCCTTTTCCTAGTGCCTCACACTCTACTATGAATGTTTTACCAAAATTAGGTGCAACCGATGTTGGTGTAGAAGACATGGCATCCATTAAAAAAGAGAATGCCAAAGTAGCCTCATCATTCCATATAAATGATATTTTCTTCAAGAGATATGTGAGTGGACTTGAAATGCATGCATAATTCTTAACAAATGATCGATAATATCATGTAAGTCTAAAAAATCTTCTAAGAACCTTGATTTTCTTAGGAATAGGTCATTTTGTAATAGCTTGCATCTTTTGAGGCTCCAACTTCACTCCTTCCTTTAAAACAATATGAACCAAATACTCGAATTCTTATTTCCCAAAAGCACATTTGGATATATTTACATAAAAATGATTGTTCTCAATAATTTATATAACTTTTCCACATGTTTAGTGTGGTATTCCCATGATTTATTATAAATATGTGTATTATCAAAGAAAACCAACACAAATTTTATAAGATGGGATCAAACAAAATTGTTCTTAAGTCGAGCCCGCCGGACTTCAAGCGGCGATAAACCATAATTCAAACCAAATTCGCGTTCCAAAATAGCCTGCTGACGTCGGCCAATTTTGTGACGCGAAAACCAAATGAATTCCACCCTAATCTTTTTCGGGTACGAAGTTGGGCTGGCGTATGGAGGGAGAGTTGTGATGCGAATTTCTTATCAAATAGGGAGAGTTGTGATGCGAATTTCTTAATATGATCCAATCAATTTATGCCACGTGTCCTCAATAAAAACTTGCCCTGCTCCCGGCTGCGGGTGCATTCAATGGCGTTTAAGGCAATGGGACATGGATGTGGCGATTTCATATCAATCGCATTAAGTTTTAACGCTGTTCAATTAAGTTCCAAGGTTTTCACATCAAATCCGCATTAATTAAGTTTTAACACTGTTCAAGATCGGACCTCCACTCCTGTTAGCGATTCTGCATGCTCCAATATGATCCGGCCTTCGGCTTTCATTAATGATCAGAGATTAATTATGACGGATGTCCTTTGATTACATTGCAGTCGGGTCGATAAAATGGTGTTTTGCTATGGTTTTTCAGACGAGCTAGTTGCTGGATTACACTGCTTGCTCACTGTGACGAGAAGGAGAAGTGGCCAGCTGAACTGCTGCTTAGACCTTGCTGCATATCTGCATTTCTCTCGATCTAGTCTGTGTCTGTCTTCCTCTGTTTCTTGGAATTCTTCTTCTCCGTCTCCTCTTGTGCCCACTGCTGAGACTGCACCCATGCCTCGCCTGTGTCAAAGGATGTGTTGCCGCAGAGGGAGCACTAGAGGTCAACCCCTGAGCGCTCCCTCCAGCCCCTCAACCGAGTCGACTTCCGGCCAGTCCAGTGATTATTACGCAGGTCGCTATCCAAATACTAGGAGTGGGCGGGGTCGGGTTGTAGGATCTGGCCACCGTATGGATTCCGCTGCTCCTTGTTTCCCCACCGCTAGTTCACCTTCTCCCACGACGCGCACTGTGCAATTTTCCTTTAATTTCTCTCTCAACCGCCCACAAATCACAGCTTTAGTCACTATGGTTTTCCACGAGGAGGCCCAAACGGAAGAAGAATGCACCCGTCCGGTGGGTCTGAGCTCGGAAAAATCCGGCCAACATTCAGGCCTTCAGGAGGGGAGCCGTGGCATGCATGTGGAGGTAGCACCTAGCGATCCTGGACCTTCCGAAGGATGGTGCCGAATCGTGGAGGAACCACCAGAGGAGTAGTTTGGTTAATTTGGTTTTCTTTCTTCGCAGGCCCACTTAATTGGGAATGTTTTAATTAGATTATATTACTGTGCTGGACTTCTGTAATATTTTTGAATTCTGTAAACGTTCAAGACTGGTTTCCCCGTATGAGGGCGGTCTTCTTAATTTTTTGATTTTTTGATGACAAATTTTCCATGAGTCTAGGCAATGTTTTTGACTTTGGTGTAATTTTATTCCCACTGTTAATAGATTAACTTTACTTAGAATTCTCACATGATTAGAATTTTTCTTGATCTGTTCAAGGATTTTGGGTACTTTAATTTGTATTTGGAACAATGGACATCGGTACTCTATCTGTTGCTTTACTATTCTACATACTTCTATTTCACTTTATTATAGATGCCTCGGGCATATTTGGATGCTTTCTCAGATTGTCGATAATATCCATGTGGACCGTTACTGGATTTTATATCATGTCCCTGTATGTGACATGGGGTATTTTTCTATCATTGTCTAGGGTGGGACTTCCACTTTTCTGGATGGATATTTGGTTTCCAATCTTTAGATGTGAAAATGTAATGACTTCATGGACTGTTTTACTTCATATAATATATTCAAAACAACGTTTTTTCTCTTGTGAAAAAAAAATGATTAATGTTTATCACTTTGCCTTCAAAACTAGCGATGTTGGTCTATGTTGTTGGTTTATTGATATGGTCTGATGGTATTTTTATATTTTTGACATATCACACTCCTCACATGATTAGCGTTTTTCTCTGTTCAAGGATTTTGGGTACTTTAATTTGTATTTGGAACAATGGACGTCGGTACTCTATCTGTTTCTTTACTATTATACATACTGCTATTTCACTTTCTTATAGATGCGTCGGGCATATTTGGATGCTTTCTCAAATTTTCGATAATCTCCATGTGGACCGTTACTGGGTTCTAATTCAAGTCGCTGTATGCGACATGGGGTATTTTTCTATCATTGTCTGGGGTGGGACTTCCACTTTTCTGGATGGATATTTGGGTTCCAATATTCAGATGTGAAAATGTAATGACTTCATGGACTGTTTTACTTCATATAATATATTCAAAACAACGTTTTTTCTCTTGTGAAAAAAAAATGATTAATGTTTATCACTCTACCTTCAAAACTAGCGATGCTGGTCTATGTTGGTGGTTTATTGATATGGTCTGATGGTCTTTTTATATTTTGGACATATCACACTCCTCACATGATTAGCGTTTTTCTCTGTTCAAGGATTTTGGGTACTTTAATTTGTATTTGGAAAAATGGACGTCGGTACTCTATCTGTTGCTTTACTATTCTACATACTGCTATTTCACTTTCTTATAGATGCCTCGGGCATATTTGGATGCTTTCTCGGATTGTCGATAATCTCCATGTGGACCGTTACTGGGTTTTATATCATGTCCCTGTATGTGACATGGGGTATTTTTCTATCATTGTCTGGGGTGGGACTTCCACTTTCTGGATGGATATTTGGGTTCCAATCTTCAGATATGAAAACGTAATAACTTCATGGACTGTTTTACTTCATATAATATATTCAAAACAACATTTTTTTCTCTTGTGAAAAAAAAATGATTAATGTTTATCACTCTGCCTTCAAAACTAGCGATGTTGGTCTATGTTGTTGGTTTATTGATATGGTCTTATGGTCTTTTTATATTTTGGACATATCACACTCCTCACATGATTAGAGTTTTTCTCTGTTCAAGGATTTTGGGTACTTTAATTTGTATTTGGAACAATGGACGTCAGTACTCTATCTGTTGCTTTACTATTCTACATACTGCTATTTCACTTTCTTATAGACGCCTCTGGCATATTTGGATGCTTTCTCGGATTGTCGATAATCTCCATGTGGACCGTTACTGGGTTTTATATCATGTCCCTGTATGTGACATGGGGTATTTTTCTATCATTGTCTGGGGTGGGACTTCCACTTTTCTGGATGGATATTTGGGTTCCAATCTTCAGATGTGAAAATGTAATGACTTCATGGACTGTTTTACTTCATACAATATATTCAAAACATCGTTTTTTCTCTTGTGAAAAAAAAAATGATTAATGTTTATCACTCTGCCTTCAAAACTAGCGATGCTAGTCTATGTTGCTGGTTTATTGATATGGTCTAATGGTCTTTTTATATTTTGGACATATCACACTCCTCACATGATTAGCGTTTTTCTCTTTTCAAGGATTTTGGGTACTTTAATTTGTATTTGGAACAATGGGCGTCGGTACTCTATCTATTGCTTTACTATTCTACATACTGCTATTTCACTTTCTTATAGATGCCTCGGGCATATTTGGATGCTTTCTCAGATTGTCGATAATCTCCATGTGGACCGTTACTGGGTTTTATATCAAGTCCCTGTATGTGACATGGGGTATTTTTCTATCATTGTTTGGGGTGGGACTTCCACTTTTCTGGATGGATATTTGGGTTCCAATATTCAGATGTGAAAATGTAATGACTTCATGAATTGTTTTACTTCATATAATATATTCAAAATAGCATTTTTTCTCTTGTGAAAAAAAAAATGATTAATGTTTATCACTCTGCCTTCAAAACTAGCGATGCTGGTCTATGTTGGTGGTTTATTGATATGGTCTGATGGTCTTTTTATATTTTGGACATATCACACTCCTCACATGATTAGCGTTTTTCTCTGTTCAAGGATTTTGGGTACTTTAATTTGTATTTGGAACAATGGACTTCAGTACTCTACCTGTTGCTTTACTATTCTACATACTGCTATTTCACTTTCTTATAGATGCCTCGGGCATATTTGGATGCTTTCTCAGATTTTCGATAATCTCCATGTGGACCGTTACTGGGTTTTATATCATGTCCCTATATGTGACATGGGGTATTTTTCTATCATTGTCTGGGGTGGGACTTCCAGTTTTCTGGATGGATATTTGGGTTCCAATCTTCAGATGTGAAAATGTAATGACTTCATTGACTGTTTTACTTCATATAATATATTCAAAACATCGTTTTTTCTCTTGTGAAAAAAAAATGATTGTTTATAGTCAAAGCGCTGTGGGGTGGTTTATTATATTAATATTTCATGGTCATTGGAATGCCCACAATTCATAACAAATATTGGAGATTTATGGTCCTGTTTTAAAATTTCATTTAAAAAAAAAAATTGAACATGCCATCGGTATACCAACGCTTGTAAGCGTCGGAATTGTGACAGCTTAAAAACGTCGGAAGAGCGGCAGTATAAAAATGTCGGACGAGCGACGTTAAAAATGTTGAACCACATTTCATTGGAATTGCGACAGTTTACAAACGTCGGAAGAGCGGCGTCCAAAACAACAGACCACATTTCGTCGGAATTGCGACAGTTTAAAAACGTTGGAAGAGCGATGTTCAAAACGTCGGACCAAATTTCATCGGAAGTGTGACAGTTTACAAACGTCGGAAGCATGACGGTTTGGGAAATGTCGGAAGAGCGATGCCTGTTTGGAAGCAACGGAAAAGGTGTCGGTAATGTGAAACTTTTTAAGTGCGTCGGAATTGCGACGACACGGCAAACCACGATTTGCCCGTCCTCGAACTATCGCTCTTACGATGACTATGTGTCAGAATAGCGATGAATTGGCCGTTGGAAATTCCGCCAAATTTTCTAGTGTACTATGGAATGGTCCTCTTGCAAGTTCTACAAAAATTCAATGGCCACAGTGTCATGGGGCTGTTGCAGTCGTGTAAGGTAAGTAATCCACCCTGCTCTCTCTGAAATTTCTCGTGCAGCGTCAGAAACTGTTAGTACTTGAGGTTCACTACATACTGCTGGCCCTCCCATTTCTTCTAAGCCCTGCACACTGTTAATGTTTCACAATAATACATAGAAATGGAAATGGAACAACACCCCATGCATATCGGAAAATACCGTTAAACTTGCTATTTCCGGGATCTGATGAAAATAGGGAATTGACCCGTATGCAGGCATATTTTGGAAGTCACCTACGGCCCCCTGAAATATGATAGGTCACCCTCGACCGGGAAATGGAGGAGTAGCGTACTGGACAGCAGTCGTACATATTCATGACATGATCAAAAAATTATCGAATTACTGAAATCGAGGCATATTATGAAATCATGAATATATATGGAAATGCTATGTAATGATTTGCAAATAGGGAAAAGGACAGCTAACATAAATAAAAATGCTTATGCAGTCATTATCCACTTAAACCATTATGATTGATTTATCAACAATATTTCATGTATAAGAGGTTCAAAAAATGGGTTTAGGAGCATAATCTCATTTGAAATTAAGATAAAGATATAAGAAAAGGGTTTATAATTGCTATTGATTTGTGAAAAATATGACTCCAATACCATCAGCAGAGCTCTGTTGCCCACGGGTGTCTATAACCTTGACAAATTTGTTTTTTCACCCTTGGAACCATAATCCTTTATATATGCCTAGGAAAGTGCTTTGTGATGTCATGATGGAGGCCATTGTGCTGGCTTGGGAACCAGATGAATCACAATGCCATTCACCATGAAGGAGTGAAAGGTGGGCAGCCTGGCTCGTGATGAGACCTCTTGTTCCAAGGACTTTTTATTTTTCTGAGTTGCTCATTGGATCATATCCCTGGTGTGGTGGCCATAATGGGAATGCAACTTCACTGCTTCCTTATGATCATGGTAGGCTGGCTCTTGATGAGACCCCCTATCCTCCATCTGACATTTCATAAAATTGTTAGTAATCATATAGATATATTTTTTTCTTTTCTTTTTATTTTATATAGCACTTTCCTATTTATGTATAGAGGATGGCTCAACACTCATTAAGAGTAGGGATGGTGGAAGAAGTCCAAACATCTCAATAGAGGAAAATATGCCCTTATTCTTATTCAATAATAAAATTCAAAGAGAATTATGAGGATTAGGGAAGAACCAACATGATAAAATAATTAATCAAATTAGTTTTAGTGAAAATAAAGACAACAAAGTGATATAGATAGTTGTGTCCTTTCATTTTTTTCTTATCAATATGTTAGCCACCTATATTTTTCAATTATATCAGCTGGTGGCTAAATATTCTTTGCAGCTTTCAAGAAACAAATTCAGGCCTGAACTTTTTGGTGCTTGAAGTCTGTCGGTGAAATCATAAACTGCTGATTAGATCTTCATACATTTCTGTCTCCCAGCCTCTGATATTCCATAAAAATCCAAATAAAAAATGGTTGCATCCTCCTCCTTTTTCCCCTCCCTTGCTTCCATCTTACCTTCATTCTCAAATTGCCTTTCCTTCATAAAAACCCCACTAAACCATATGTTATTCCTTATCCCCTCATTAATCTCATTTCCTAAGGTTAAAAACCCACTTTTTTAGCCTATCGGAACCTTTTTCCTTTTTCAAAAATCATTGAAAATCATGTAAAATACGCCTATTTTCTGTGCGCTGGTTTTCAGCCCCTTGGACTAAGCCCCTGCTTTATCTACCTCCACATGCCCAGCGCCCCGACAGGCCGCTCAAGTCCAGAGGCGCTAAACCGAAGCGTGGTCCCCACTCCTCCCTTTTCCTTTGAAACCTTCAAAAAACCCATCTTTTATAAGGCTTGGGTGTGAAATATGAAACCACGTGTTTTATTACCCCGAGCCTTCCCAGCCGCCGATCTGCTCCCCAGATCCGACGGAGCGGAGTACCTCACACCTGGTGGACCCCCCTTCCCCCGCGCTCGTTTCCAAAAACCATGGTATATGTCCCGCACCACCTTTAGTCGAATGGCGGTTTTATCCCGTCGGCCAGCGATTCCACACGCTGGCCGACACGTGTACTCCACCTCATTTCCAAAACCGCCATCCTTTCACCTCGCCCGCGCGCTATCTGTCGTCCCATAACCCCGCAGCGGGATTCACCTCTGCCGTCGGATCTGGGCCCTCCCATCCGACGGTTGCTAATCGCCATTTCTGCCCGGCTTTTAACGGATTTCCCCGCCTGTTGAACTTTCCCCCGGCGCGTTCGAAAGTTGATCTCCGCCGTCGATCTCCGCGGATCGACGGTTCTCATTTGTTCTCCCGATTCCATTGTACAAAATCCCTTTTTCTCCGCTGACTTTTCAAAATGCCCTCGACCGTTGATCGCAATACGATCAACGGCTCCGATTGCTCCATTTTACCGCACGCCCTCCAATGCAGTCTATCCATATAACGCAGGATTTTCTCATTTTTATTGTATTTTGCAGGTTTTAAGGTTCTTTCGTCGTGTTTTATAAAAATCTGAAGGATGAGGGTGACGACTCCCGTCCTTCCGATTAATCCAGAGAATCGATCGCAGGGTGAAGAACAATGATATCAACAAGGTTTCATGAGCCTTGGTCGCCACGCATCCCTGTAAAGCCTGAAGAATGCCGTCAAAATCAAAGCAGAGAAAGGGTATCAGATTATTGAAGACAGAATGAACCAGAGCAGCAGTTTTGTGAATAGATTGGCGGGGATTACGGCTAAGACGGTTATCAAAAGCCTAATCCCCGACTCAGAACACAGATTAAACCAAAACCTAAAAGTGTTCATCAGACATATCGCCTCCACCGCCATACTCTGAGGCGAATTGATTCCTCAACCACCACAGTGCCACCTATTGCCTCAAACGCTCGGTCAGAGGCTGAATTTATTGAACAAGATCAGATATTATGCCTCGGAACAGCCAAGAAGTTATTTCTGCACCAGATTTAATGACAGAATGTCTGCAGAGTAACCCTAACAGTACGCAGAGCCCCAAAGGTCAACAAAAGCTCCTTCCGAGCTTACTTCTTGAGTGTAAACACATTAATGCAGTGGAACACCTGTATAATTTCTTCATCGAGCCTCCCATGGCCAGGAAGACATTAATTCTGCATTAATTGTATTTGAGATCTTTTCATCAGATCTCACCTCCTCATCCTTCTATAAATACTTCAGAAGAAGATGAGGAGGAGGTTGGATTAGTTGGTTGTCAATGTAATTGCTGAAGTGTTGTAGCTTTTTCTGAGTGGAAAACTCTTGACTGTAAATAGTGGTTTCATAGGCTCTTGGAGCTCTGCTTGTAACAGATAGGTTAGGTTGTGAAGAGAGATGGATTAAAACATTGGATTTGAAGATTGTAACCGGTTTGAAGCAATCAATACAAGTTGATTTATGGGATCCTGGTCTATGCTGATGGTGATGTTATTCTTACTGTAACTTGTCATTTTATTTCGGTTTTCAATTTGTTTCATTTTCCACTGTAAAGAATAGTTTAAACAGTGTTAGGGCCTACTGTATATCAGTAACCTTTCTGGCTGAGAAATCTTTATTTAAATGTTTTCTTTCTGCTGTGTTATTTGAGAATGATTTAATTCAGTCTAAGTACAGAGATGCTGGCATTCCCTCATCTTTTTGTCACTGCTGAATGTTATTTTTAAATGTTACTTTCATATATGTTGTGTAAGGAATGAATTGAGGAAATCAAAGGTTAGCCCTGAGTCCCTTTCTTGTTTTCTCAACTATTTGACTGTCTCCCTTAGGATGTGTCAAAATCTGACTAGTTTCAAAGCACTTATCAGATCTTGGGCCATTCTGTGTTACCTTGGTGATTGTCTTGGAAGTAGCTAAGTAAAGGAGAACTAGGAGAGGATCAGGGTGAGTCCCAGCCCACTAGTTTCTGCTCCAAAGGTTGCCTTCAAGTTTCCCTTCGTTTTTAATCTATGTTCTATTAGAAGTGTATCAAAGGCTGGATAGTTTCAAAGTACTTACCAGATCCTAGGTTGCTTCTATGTTTTTCTTAAGTGCCTGGTCAAAGGCTGGCTAGTTTCAAAGTACTTACCAGATCCTGGGCTGCTCTTTGTTCTGCATCTGTTTTTTCCCTTTCTTATTGTATCACCCCATTCCATAAATCAAACTTTAAAGAGATCCTTAGGCATAGATGACCTGCCCCATAGATTACTCTTGAACCTGAATGTTTCAATTAAATTCTCTTATGACTCCATATCCCAATGGATTGAAAACTTGCCATCATCTTTCTTTTTAATCAAAGCTTACTCTGTTTGCTTGCAACTTCTCACCTTTGAACCTATTTGCATATAGATCTTTCCGCCTCAGACAACAACTATGTTTAACCATCCGAGAAAACCAAAAAAAACCCTTGGCCTTCATAACTAGCCTAATATCATCACACTCAAAACTTCAAAGACAATATCCATCTTTGTATATATTGGAGAGATCCCTCTTCGGATTCAGGAGGGCTAGATCCTAGAATCCCAAAGCTGGTTGAAATGATGTTAACTCTGTAATCGGACTTTGCCAATCTTGCTTGTTACAGAGACCTAACATTTCTGGCGACTCCACTGGGGAAACTTTAACCCAGAATCTCTGGTTCCATGACAATTGTTCTATTTTGCAGCTGAGCCACCAGAAGCTAACATTTCTGGCGACTCCGCTGGGGAACTGAGTGTTTCTAATACCTCAGAAAACCCTTTATTCAAGAACACTTTGAGAGTAAAAAGCAGCCTTTTCAAGCACTGCCTAATATAGGTAATTATGATGAAACTTGTTTGAATCAGTGACAAACTAGGTAAACCCTAGGTTTCTCTTAAGACTTTATCTAACCTTGAAAAATCAGCTGGCTTAGCCATAAGAGTAGACTGCCTTTGTCTCGCAACCTTAGCTAAGTTTTGAAACAAAGTTAGGATATTCTTAACAACTACAAAACTGAAAAATGACTTAGAAAAACCTAAAAATATTTCAGATTGGAATTAAATAAACATGGTGGTGGACCATAAGACCTTTTACCTCTGAAAGGAGCTAAAAATTTCCACTTGGCGACTCCACAATCCTAGCAGATCTTAAGACTCCACTGGGAAGAACCCTTATCATTATAAAATCATTCAAACTCAGTTAGAGGACTGTAGGATTAAGATTTGTGTAAACAGTTTAGTTAACCTCTCAAAGATTGTCATATATGGCTGAACTTTTCTTGTTTATTTGGGTCTAAAAAACGCAGCATAGGGGCTTCTAAAAAGATTCACATTAGAGCCCATCCTGACCCTGATCCACCTGAGATAGTTGATAACCTAGAAAGCATCCTTGGGAAGTCTCCTAAGATTAAATCTTCAACTGTTTTCAGATCACCCTTGAGAGCTAATTCAGTTCCTGAGAATCTTACAACTCTACAAGAATCATATGGTGGTGGAACCATAAAACGTTTTACCTCCTTAGGAGCGAAAAATTTTCCACCTGGCGACTCCACACTCTGAAACTCCCAGAAGACCAAATGACTCCACTGGTAGAAGACCCTGAACTGATTGACCGGACACAATGACCTCTTTTCTGATTTACAAACATGATTCCGAGAATACAACGAAGATACGCCCCAATGAGTAGAGATCATATCCTTGGGTTTCCACATAAGATGCCCCGGATGAATTGGGATGACAACCTGCCTGTTTTCCAAGGTGAAAAGTTTGATGACCCTCTATTACATCTCATCAGATTTCATATACATGTATGGAGGTTGAAAGTTGAATGGCATGAAGACTGCCTAATGAAAATGTTCATGTTAACATTAGAATGAAAAGCTAGGGATTGGTATGAATGCTTAGGATCTAGTAGTTTGTTTTCTTTAAGAGACCTTGAACATGTGTTCTATGAGAACTATGAAGAAAACGCTACGTCATTATCATGGGGTGCAATATATTATGATCCATCACAAAACATCACCCAACACATTATAGATAATGAGGAAGCTTTGGAAGAGATGCATCCTAAAGATCTTTTAATAGCCATTCATGAGTTTAATATCCTATTGAAAATTTTTAAAAAAATAGATGAATCAGTTGAGGAAAAGATGATCCAAGCAGTAAAAAACATTCCTCAAGATATCCCTGAAAACTCAAATATTGATTCATCATCCCTTATAGCCGAGGCTCAAGAAGACATCCAGCCTCAAAATCATTCTTCACAAGAGACAGAGAACTGCTGTACTCCTGTTCAAAGGAACATAGAAACATCCTTCCCTTTGACAGAAAAAGAGATAGATCAGACTATTTATAAACAGTCAGTCTCTGAAATTTTTTGCGAAACAAAAACTCTTGCCCATTCACATAAAAAACTTTGTTGTATAGATTTAGAAATTTATCTTGTAGATCAGTTAGAAGAAAAGCAAACTGATGACCCAATATGTTCGACTGACAAAATTGTTTATTCAGATGATTTTCCGAATTTCGATCAGTCTGATGATGATGATGATCAGTTCCAAGAAAAAAATAATCATGCAGGGCAACCAGCGTTTGATTGGTGTTATCATTTTCACCATCACCAGCTTGAAAGCCAAAAACATCCATTTCAATCCATCACTAATGGCTTTCACATAATTGGAAATCAGCAGCCTTTCAACTCAGAAGGTGAAGAGAAGAGCAATAAAGAAATTTTTTGAGCAAAAGGAGCTTTCTCTTGAAAAAGAGGAAACCTTTAAATACTCTCCTGCTCAAGAATATAATAACCTCTTCATACAAATTAATCCACTGAATACAAGCATACCAGGGTTACCAGAAGACAACACTGTTAAATATGATGAGTCCTCCAGTTCAGAGGATGATGAAGATGAAGGAGAAAAACAAATAGAAGACTATCCTGCTGTGGATATATCATCTTCTCAAGAAGAAACTTCTCCCTTCACTGATATTAGTCTGTCATTTAAAGAACCTGAATTTATATCAGAAGCAAGCATAGATTCAAAGAAAGAAGATATTTCACTGTTTGCTATTTTGCAGGTTAAGAATGATGATACTTCCAAGCTACATACTGAAGAGATAGTCTTCAAAGCTGATGTCTTAGAAGTAGATGATCTACCAATTGTGGAGGATCAAAAGGAAGAGAATCTTCATCTTTTCTTTATTGATCCTATGGAAGAGTGTGTGGAAATCCCAACTGGCTCAAATTATCAAGCATTGACCCTTTGCAAGAGCCAGAGACATGAAAAGCTGTCACCTTCTGTGATAGCCTTGACATTGAAGGTTAACCTTCAATATGTTCTATGGATACCTCTGACAAGCAGCCAGAGTTACTACTTCTTCTTGACATTACTCAGCTGGTTGCATTGGCACTTTTGTATCATATGAATATGTAAATACTCCATGTTTAGAATAGGTTAGATAGGAATGTCAATAAAGCTCAGTTCCGAGCATGTAGTTAGTTGTTGTTTTCTGCTTTGGAGAAAAATCAAGAATTCAAAAATACAAAAACAAAGAAAGAATGAAAAGAGGGAAAATTGACAAAACAATAAAGGTATAGCCCCATACCAAAAAGAGAAACAAATCTGAAAGTGTGCAAGCTTAAATGCCACTCCTGCAAAACACACTTCTAGTTAGTCAAACAGCCTAATCTTGACTAATTAGCTTTTAAATTTTTTTGCTGACAGGATAGTGAATTCGATTTGCCAAATTGTTCAATCTTGGCTTATCAGTAGATAGATTAGGATAGAAATTGAAGGTTCAAACAAACTCAAAATCTGAACCTGAGTTTCCCAAAGAGAAATGACTCACACTTGTTTTATTTTATGAGTCAAGAAGATGTAAAAATCTGGTTCTAATCTGCTCAAAACCTGAATCAGATATCAAAGAAGAGATAGCTCACAGAAAAAAGAAAAATCAGAGCCATGAAAAGAAGAGAGAAGGCCATAATAAGAAGCTTTCAGATCTTAAGCCTTCAATTTTTGATGTTCAATTTCTGCAAATAATAATCTATGTGCAGCTTGTTTTTATGCCATATATCACAGCAAGTCAAACAGCTTAATCTTGACTTGACTGTTTTTAAATTTTTGTTGTAGAATTTAGAGAATGAAAGTCTGTTGGACAGTTTAATCCCAACAGACAGTAGAGTAGAATAGAGAAATATCTGAGCTCAACTGTTTAATCTGAGTTCAGGGAGAAATAAGGAGTAGAAATAGATTAGATTTCCTGTTTTCAAAAGAATAAAATGTTGTGTAAAGAGTTTGCCAATCCAAGTGCACTCTGATGAAGAAAAAATGTTAGATCAGTAGGATTGGGGTAGGTAGAAGTTGTATTGATGAAATCCATCTGTCCTTCATAAACTGATTTTATTTTTTCCAAGGAAAAACAAGAGCAAGCAATAGTTCAAGCACCAGTCAGCATCCCAGAGAAATCAAGTCTGAATTCTTGATGCCTTCAAGAAGGCACCATCCCCAAGTGGAGCCACTGTTAGCCACCTATATTTTTCAATTATATCAGCTGGTGGCTAAATATTCTTTGCAGCTTTCAAGAAACAAATTCAGGCCTGAACTTGTTGGTGCTTGAAGTCTTTCGGTGAAATCATAAACTACTGATTAGATCTTCATACATTTCTGTCTCCCAGCCTCTGATATTCCATAAAAATCCAAATCAAAAATGGCTGCATCCTCCTCCTTTTTCCCCTCCCTTGCTTCCATCTTACCTTCATTCTCAAATTGCCTTTCCTTCATAAAAACCGCACTAAACCATATTTTATTCCTTATCCCCTCATTAATCTCATTTCCTAAGGTTAAAAACCCACTTTTTTAGCCTATCGGAACCTTTTTCCTTTTTCAAAAATCATTGAAAATCATGTAAAATACGCCTATTTTCTGTGCGCTGGTTTTCAGCCCCTTGGACTAAGCCCCTGCTTTATCTACCTCCACATAAGGCTTTTGGCAATATTGAAGCCCGGTCACGTCTGTGTGATGCAACTGTTTTTGTAAGTATTGCTTCTATCACCTTATTCATGCTCTCTACTTGGCCATTTGCCTGTGGGTGTTATGGGTTGTAATTTTGTGCTGAATGTGGTAATTTTTTAATGTTGCAGCGATTTTATTTCCTAGAAATTGTGGTCCTCCATCTGTAATTATGTCCCTTGGGAGGCCATATCGCACAAATATTTGGAAAAGGAACTATATTATAGAGTCCTCTGTAGCTCTTGGAAGTGCCTCTACTTCAACCCATTTATTAACATACTCTGTTGCAACTAGTATGTATGTTTTCTGATTTGATGGTGGGTTAATAGGACCAAAAAAATCGAGCCCCCAACACTCAAATGGCTCGATTACTAACTGTGGATTTAAAGGCATCTCATCAGACTGTCCAAGGCGTCCCGCCCTTTGGCAACTATCGCAGGCTTGTACAAACTTTTTAGCATCTTTAAAAGTTTTAGGCTAGTAATAGCCTATTAGTAAAACCTTGTGACTAGTCCTGCGATCTGCGAAATGTCCGCCACATGGCTCGTCGTGGCATGCTTTTAGGATGTCAAATATTTCTTCTTCTCGGACGCATCTTCTGATGTGCATATCTACTCCTGTATGAAATAGGTAGCCCCAATCCAAGAGAATCGGGTACTGTGTTGTACTATTTGTTTTCATTCATTGGGCGTTAGATGCTTAGGTAATTTACCTACTGCTAAATAATTTGCAACATCAGCATACAATGGGGTTCTGGAAGTAATAGCAAACAAATGTTCATCTGGAAACTAATCTTTGACCGCTGCTGCGTCTGTTGGTTTTGGCATTTGTGAGAAAAAATCAGCTACAGGATTCTATTTTCCAGGTCGGTCCTTTATTGTGATGTCAAATTCCTGCAATAGAATCAACCATCTTGTTACTCTACCATTTGTAACATGTTTATTTGCTAAAAATTTTATGGCAAAGTGATCTGTATATAAAACTACAGGATACCCAGTTATATAATGTCTAAATTTATTTACAGCATGTATTACAGCTAAAAATTATTTCTCAGTCACAATATAGTTTAATTAAGCAGGGGATAGATTCTTGCTAATATAATAAATTGCATATGGTTTTTTATCTTCTTCCTGCCCAAGGATTGATCTGATAGTTGTTTGAGGCATCAGATGAAATTTGGAACGGAAAATCCCAATTTGGGCCCCTTAGCACTGGAGCTGTTGATACAAGCTTTTTCAGATCCTCAAAAGCATGGTCACATTTATCTGTCCAATTAAAATAAACATTCTCTGTTAGTGCGTATAGAGGTGCATCTATTTGAGAATAATGCTTTATGAATCTTCTATAATAACCAAAAAATCCTAGAAAGCTACGTACCTCTATTTGTGTGGTAGCAGTAGGTATTAACAAAATTATCTGAATTTTAGCTGGATCTACCGGTATTCCAGCTGCTGAGATATAATGACCTAAGATGAGTCCCTCTGTCATCATCATGTGACACTTCTCATGGCTTAAGAAAAGCCTGGTGGTAATACACCTTTGCAACACTTTTTCCAATGTTTCTAATGCTGGCTCAAAATCATCTCCATAAGGTGTGAAATCATCCATATATACTTCGAGCCCTTCATTTATTAGATCTGAAAAGATGCTGAGAATGGCCCTCTGAAATGTGGCAGGGGCATTGCATAGACCAAAGGGTAAAACTCTGAAAGAAAATGTTCCCCAAGGACAGGTAAAAGTAGTCTTATCTTGGTCTTCAGGGGCAATCTGAATCTGATTGTATCCACTGAAGCCATCTAAGAAAGAAAAGAATTTCTTTCCTACTAATGTATCTAATACCTGATCAATGAAAGGAAGGGGAAAGTGGTCTTTCTGGGTTGATTTGTTTTTTTCTCTATAGTATACACATATCCTCCACTTTTCATTCTTATTTGGCACCACTAATAGTGGAGAGACCCACTTGCTATCAGATATTGGATAAATAAAGTTTACATCCAAAAGTTTTTGTAATTCAGCTTTCACAATATCCTTAAGATGAGGGTTTAATCTTCGTTGGGGTTGGCGAATGGGTCTAGCATATTTTTCTGTATAAATGTGGTGTGTACATAACTAGGGATCAATTCCTTTCATGTCTGGGTAATACCATGCAAAATCTCCCTTATATTTTTTCAGTAGTTGGACCATCTTCTCTTCTTGTTCAGCAGTGAGATTTTTGTTAATGTTCAGAGTTTTTCTTGGCTCAATTTCTATAGTTTTTCTATTGTAAACAGAAATGGTAGGTATTGATTGATCTTGAATGTATTTCAAGGGATATTCTTCTTCTTAATTATCAAATGCTGCCTTGATCATGTGACATTGCAAATGGGATCTGGTTTTTGGTTGGTTAATGAAACTGTTAATGATGTCATCCTTTGTTTGGTCTTTAAATTCGAGGGCATCTTTTATGGTTAATGGTGATGTAATGTTTTCTATGAGGTATGATACAAGTTGTTTCTTTGTTTTTATTATCGTTAGGCTTGGCTGGGCTGGAGGGTATAAGGCTAAATTCTTGATATAACTCCCTCTAGTTATAGTCATGCTGCCTTATCGGCAGCCAATGTAAGCATCAGGATTTTCCAGCCAAGTTCTACCTAAGATTAAAGGGTGTCCATCTAGCTGGTTTTTGGGGTTAATAATCAGGAAGTCGGAAGGGTATTCCTCGGAGTCTATAGATACCATAACATCATGTAGTGTGCCTTCTGGCTTGACTACCGATCGGTCAACCAATTCCAATAAGGTTGTTGTTGGATTTAATGATGTAATGACAAGTTTTTGACAAGTGGTGGTTGTTAGGATATTAATTGCAGCTCCAAAATCAACTAAGGCATTTGGAAATGATTTTCCATTGATTTGCACCATAACTATAGGATTTCCTGGGTCTTCATACTTTACAGGTGCTTCTCTTCCTGATAGTAAGTCAGATAGAGTGCCGACTACTTGGACGGTTGGGTTAGTTGTTGTTCTCCTCTTTGGCTTTCTTATACATAGTTATTTGATGGTATTTGCATAAAGGGGAATATGTTGGATAGCTTGGAGGAGTGGGATTTTTATACACAAATTTTTCAGTTCTCCCAGAAGATCAAAATCAGGATGTTCTTTTGGACGAGGTATGATTAGTTCTTCTGGGAATGGTGGAGAAGAGGTGGTTTCTTGCTCATGAGTTTGTTGTCTAACCACATTCTCCTTTTGCAATGTTTGTTCTAAAGTTAATGGATTTTCATCTTGAACATTTTTGTCTCCCTCCGATTATATTATGCGCCTAGACCTTAGTTGAAGGTCGTTGTACTCCCTTAACTCGGTTTCTAGTTCTGGTGCTTCGATTATTTGAACAGATTGAACTGGCCTATTATTAGGGTTCGGGTTGGGTTGGGCTGGGAGTTGCAGTCTCAAGTTGGTCTGGGGATTTTTTTCCAATGTATATGGTGCTGGCAGTGTAGGTGGAGGGAGAGGAATCGTTCCAGCTAGTTGATTCGTAGATATTTTCCATTTCGACTGCCAGGTCTGACTCTGTGAGGTGGAGGGGGACCATTGTGTTGGATATGTATTATTTTGCCAAAATGGCAAACAGTAAGGAAAGTTCGGCCAATTGGTTTGATTTGTTTGATTTAGCCATGGCGGTTTAGGAAATGGCTATTGTGACCAACTAGTGAAGGGTGGCTTATTTTTCCACATTCCATTATATTGTTGAGCAGTATACTGAGGAGACTGAAAAGAAGAGGATGGATCAATGGGCATACCCGTTTGTCGTGGCTGCCATTGACGGCGCTGATTGAGTAGGTATACTGTTTCTGTTTCTTCTTCTGCTTCTTTGTAGACTTCTTTCAATCCCGGGAGTGAGGGGCTACTTTCTGTGGAGTAATATTTCGTGCAGATGGCACAGACTTGGACTATATCCAGCGAGCACTCTTTATGGCTATGTTTCTTTCTGCATCTAGGGAAGAATATTGCCAAATTTTGTTCCGATTCTGCTTGCTTTTGTTTAGCTTGCATGATATCGAGTTGCGTTGTCAGAGTCCCTAGAATATTAGTTTTGAAATCTTCTAGTAGATTGCCAATTTCTATGCGGGTTATACCTCCACCGGAGCTCTTTCTATCCCTTGTGATCACGTCACGTTCTGCTGGTTTTAGTCTTGTGCTGCCTCTCGAACTCCTGATACATAAATTAATAATGTCAACAAACCTTTTCCCATGATGTTTAATGTTTCAACCCATTTTTCCTTCATCCCTTTAATTAATGTGGTTTTTAACAAATTATTAGTTAAGGGTAAATATTCATAAGGTGATCTCTGGAGGTTGTATTGAAAGCGTTCTAGATATTCCTCCAATGTTTCATTAGGTTTTGCTATCATCTGAAATATTTCATCCTTTAATTCCCTGGACCTACAATAATCCTGATATTTCTTTAGAAAAGCAGCTTTCATCTGATCCCAGTCATTTATAACACCTCCACCTAACCCCATAAACCATCGTAGAGCTTCTCATTTTAATGTGGAGGGGAATAGTTTTAGCTTTTAGGGATCAGTGGTATAGTCATACCCCCTGCATAATACATTGAAATCAAACAGAAATGCATCTGGATATTTCGATGTTAAGCCATGGAATGTAGGAATATGCTGGAGAGGAATGGCCTTCATAGGTGCATTAAATGCAGTGTCCACAATGGGATATTTCAGTGTGGAAGTTTGGGGTGGTTGCTGGTTCTGGGCCATTTGATCAAATATGTGCCAATATCCTTCTAGGATTTCTAGGGAATTATTCCTAGGCTGACTAGAAGGAGTAGGGATGACCTTAACAACACTTCCTTGGTTTGGGATAATGAGTGTCCCTTTTTAAACTATTATCCGAGGGGATTTTGGTTCTTCAGGTTCTTCAGCTTTTTTTTTGGATGATTTTGACAGCACTTCCCTTATCTGGGCTGCTTAGTGTTTGGACTACTTCAAGATGGGATCTAGGTTCTTCTATTTCCCCTGTTTCTCCTCCCCCTTCATGGAGATTACTAGAGTTCCCTTCTTGTAAATAAATTGGGCGATAATTCTCAATTTATTGAGAATATTGCTCAGTCTCTTCTATTTGGCTATGCACCTCAGAAAAAGCTATAGATGGTGATTATGTGGTCCGAAGGGAGCTAGTAGGTTGTCTAGAAGCAATTTTTCTACGGCCTACTGATGGCTAAGATTCAGCTTTCTTAATTATTTTGTCGATAAAGGTTGTTGACCCAAGGGTCACCGGTCCCTTAGGTTTTTTAGGTCTGGGAGGAATTTCGTTTTTTTTAGATTTTCTAATCATTCAAAAAATGCAAGCTTTCATTCCTACCGTAAACTTCTATGAAAATCTGCTATGAAGTGGGCAAGTGAACAAGCATGTTCCTCGTTCGTTACGTAGGTTCTTACCTTCCATTTTTAATACCAAATTCTTCCTTAGCAGAGAAAATCAAATATACATTACTCTTTCTAAATAACTACACTCTCCCTGGCAACGACGCAAAAATTTTGATGTATAAAAGGTGTCTTTTTAACTCCTATTTATCCTACATTAATTATCAATCCAGGTACGACTTTTTATCTCAAGAGTGTACTCAGTCTGAGGTGGAAATTTAATCTAAGAGTAATGCTCTCCAGTTTGCAGTACAATGTTTCAAATACAAGAGTAAACAGATGCTTGAAAATGAAATCTAATTGCAATGGCATGAAGCTTAAAGCTCTAAAATCCAATTACTGACTCGGAAATAATCATTCAAGGATGCAGTATTAATAACTCTTTCCTTTGTCAACTGATGTAAATGAAATCAAGCATAAACAAGATCCTCAATCTGAGAACTTAGACAGTAATCGCCAATGTCCTTTACAGTTGATGATCTTACACTCCACAATAAAGAAACTAATTGGAAATGGTAACTCAGTTGAATCAATAATGCTACTAATGGAAATAGAATAAACACACTCTCTGCAATTACATTCTAAAGCAAACCAAATACTTACAGGAAAGGAATAAACAGTAAAGCTAGTTATCAGAAATGAATAGAAAAGTTATTTAATGGATATGAACAGCAAATTCTAAACAGAAAAACTTTATATCTGAGAATCATAACAATACAAGTTACAAAGGAATAAATAATCTTGCTCTGTTGGAAAGGAATAGCAACGCAAGTCACTCACAACTGATGCAGCAAACCGATTTCATAAAACATTGGAACAGTAAGCTATAAAACATGGAAACTGTGAAGCAATGCGACTAAAGGAAATGAGAACTAAAGAAAACCATCACACGACTAGAATTGGAAATTAATGGTATAGATAGCAAGTGGATCCACTAGGGCTAGGCCCTTAGCCACTAGTGAAGCACCGCCAAACTACTCCAGTATCAAATAATGGAAGGACAACCGAATTATATATTAATCATATGTAACAGAGTTTACAAACAATCGCACTATGTTTTAACCAACGAGAGTCGATGAGAAATCGTGAAAACACAACAGGAAATATGAATAATCATAATACATCTTGATTTCTACAAGCGTTGTCCTTTTTTAATAGCCAGCGGACGAAACAGGAAATATAGATAAGCTTTGAGCAGCAATCCCTCAGGATCGAGAGATCCTGAGGGATTCACTCTATCTTCTATCTTCAGTTATCGTTTTTTCTTCTTGCGCTGATGCCACACAGTTCCTTTCTTTTCTTTGACTGTGCGCTCCGATATCGACCTTCTTGTCTGGATATGGCCTTTTGTTGAAGGGACAACAGTTATTTCTGCTTTGTCTTTTTCTCCCGAATGGTGGCTTCCCACTTCATCTATTTTCTACATATAAGAAAAGACAATCTTTAATCAATTTGCAAAAATCACTAATCTCCTTAATTCTATTATAATTCTTCAATATATTACCATTCTAGAATATAAAGGAGTTATGATTAAAGGAAAAAGATAAATAAATACATGGAAAAATCATACCTTTTCCAATGCTCAACACCGACCAAGTTTTCAGAGCTCAGAGGGATCACAGGGGACCTAGGGGTTATGCGCATCACACTAAAATCGGATGCGCGATTGATAAAGCAGTGGCCTTAGTGACTGAACCCTAAGTATAAACAAAAGGTTGAGGAGGTAATCGATAAAATTCACGCTGCAAGTATTATCGAGCTGGTCGAGCAGTCGGATTGGGTAGGTTCGATGGTGGTTTAGGAAAAGAAAATGAAGGGGGAAATCAGAATCTTTGTGGACTTACGCAAGTTAAATGACACCTGCGTACACGACCCCTTTCCGACACCATTCTTCGATGAGATCCTGGATAGTGTAGGGGGCCAGGAAGCATACTCATTCACTGACAGGTTCTCAGGATACCATTAGATCAGAATTGCACCAGAAGATCACAAAAAAACTACATTTTCCACTATATGGGGATCTTTCTAGAATACCATCGTGCTGTTTGGACTCAAGAATGCCTTTGTTATCTTTTCATAGGTAGTTGTCACAGTGTTCAAGGAATTTATCCACAAATTCCTAGAGGTGTACTTTGATGATTGGACTGTCTTTGGCTTAGTAAAGACGCACATTTAAAACCTATACATGATGTTGGACGCATGCTGGAAACACTAGATTTCCCTGAATATAAAGAAATGTATCTTCTGGGTACCCTTCGGAATCTTGCTCGGCCATATAAATTGCCGACAAGGGTTGATGGTGGACCCTGCAAAAATTGCAGTTATCATCAATATAGCAATGCAAATGAATGAGAAACAGTTGCTATCGATCCTTAGACATATGGGCTACTACAGAAAATTCATTCAAGGATATGCACTGATCGCAACACCTCTGGAAAAGTTGCTCAAGAAGGATGTTTCATTCTTTTGGGATGACGAGTGCCAGAAGAGCTTGGAGCTACTCAAGGAAAAGATGGTATCTGCACCTATTCCTATTTTTCCCAATTGGGCAAAGGTATTTCATGTTCATGTGGATGCTTTAGGAATTTCTCTAGGAGCAGTCCTTACACAGCCTGAAGCCGGATATATTGATCATCCAATCACATTTTCTATTCAGAAACTCTCAGGTGCGGAGTGCAATTATGATGCCACAGAGAGGGGAGGGTTGGCCATGGTCTATGCAATATAGAAGTATCGGCACTATCTGTTAGGAGTGCATTTCCAAATGCTCACAGATCATTTGGCTTTGAAGTACCTAGTGAATAACCTCAGGGCTGCAAGGCACTGCTACTATCTGCTGCTGACTTGATCTGCATTTTTAAAAATGTATCAAGAAATGTTCATTTCTGTAATTATATTAAGTTATTTATCATGGTGAGGGTTGCTTGACGCGTAGCTATTTTCTATTAAGATGATTGATGCAGACTTCACTGACAAAGTTCAGTTCCTAACTATGGGCATGGCACCTGTGGAGTATTAGTACAACAAAAGGAGTTGGTAGCCCACGCCGCAGATTTTACCATCATTGCATGACATTTGTATAAGATGGGTGCAGATGAAGTGTTGTGCAGGTACGTCCTGGAGCATGAACGACATGATATCTTGGCAAAATTCCACAATGGGGTAGCAAGAGATCACTACACAAAGAAAGCAATGGTGCAAAATATCCTAAGAGCTGGCCTATGGTGGACCACCCTAAATACTGACCCTTACAACCAGTTTCAAGGCTGCAATACATGCCAATAGTCAGTAAGACCATCACGTAGAGATGAAATTCCCCTTCAGCCGCAAATGGCCCTGCAGGCTTTTAACAAATGGGCCATCGAGTTTGTGGGCTCGGTGTGTCGAAGGCAACAGAATAAAATTAGAACATAGCAGGAAGGCTGGGAGCACAGGAGGCATGCCAAAAGCACAGGGATGCCCTGGGAGTGCACGGGTACGCAGAATGAACCAGGGGTGTGAAAACTAGCTGTTGGAAGAGTCAAATCGGGTAAAACAAAAAAATTGCCGTTGGAAGGAACGACTGGCCGACATTTAATGAGGCGATTTCTGGAGATTTTTAACCATTTACTTGATGGTAAGTTCCAAGTGAAGTTTACCCTACCATTGGATGATCGCAGAAGCTATAAAAGGGGTCGAATAGATCAGACAAGGGTTCCGTATAGCTTGCATAGCTTGTACTTGGCATATTTGTACTTGATGAATCTGTGCTGTAAGAATTTCCATGCCTATAGTGTCCCTTTCATGTCTGAGCAAACTACACCTTCTGATAGTAGCCACCCAAGGTTGGGATTCATTTTTTGCACCACAATGATGACTGCTAGTCCTGCTAAATCCTCGATGCCTATGACCTCAGTCGAGCAAGGAACTGAGGAAGTGGTGGAGATTGAGTCCGAGGCTGAAGAATTTCTCTCGACGCTCATCACAAAGAAGGGAAAGGAAAAAGTAGAAGGATCAGGGAAACCCCCAAAACCCATGAAATGGGTGGGGGGGAAGCCCCGTACATCCTCGCAGAATGTAAAATCCCCAAAGATAACGCCCCAGGCGCATGCTGCTCAGGAGGAGGCCCATCCTACTGGCCCGATCAACTGGTTACCTCCCTTCATCTAGTTGCGCAGGTCCTCAACACGCATGCCCATGAACCTCGACAGGCTGATCACCTATCTGCAGATGCCACTAACCCCGGGATAATTCCCTGTCATTAGTGAGCCTTTCGAGAGGCTCCATGAGATCAAGTTTGATGATCATGACTTGGCCAGTGTGGAGGCCTTCCCTAGGTTGGCCCTTAAATTGTACCTTGATGCAATTTAGAAAGACAGTGGGATAAAGTTGTTCCCCAGCATTGGGTGCGTGGTTTGGCTGGGTCTGGGCTCCTGAACCTGCTAAGGATGCCACACTTTCGACACTACAACGTCACGGACCAGTTGGCCTGACAGTTGCACACTCTGATTCACGATGGCTACTTGTGGATCCAGGACAAAATCCCCATTGATGCCGTGTTGGTTCATAGAATTATTGGTCTCCCGATGAATGGGCCAAACCCTCTGGAGCACGTGGGCAAGAAGTATGAGGGAGAAACTGCTGAGTACGTGTGCAAAACCTACCATGTGGAGCGCAATACTCAGGGCTTCATAATTAAGTCCATCAACGACCAAGGCACGCAGTTGGGCACCATGTTGTTGGCATGCAAAATGATGAGAAAATGTCAAGTCACCTTTGTCCCTGCCTACATAATTCAGTTGGCAGGTGAATGTGGGAAAGGGGTATGTTTTAACTGGGCTCATTATTTGTGTGATGAGTTTCTTACTAATGTCCGTGAGTCCCAGGAGCAGAGCCGCGCCTTTTGTTATTCTTGGTTACTGTTCCTCATAGTGTTGGTTGCCTCGGAAGCCCCTGCAGAGTTAGTCCTCCCTGAGCTTACCTCAAACATGTGTGAAGGGGTTCGCTATGCGCACTTATGGGATTCTAAGGATCCGCAATGTCTCGAGGACAACCATGTTTTCTGGGTCCTCTTTTAGAGTAGCTTGGTTGAAACCATTAACTCTCGACCACGGTTGTCCCCTACTGTGTATGAAAGATACAAGGGCATTGCGACATTCCATATCATTATCCACGACGTCCAGATCAGAGAACACAAGGATATATCCTGGACTTTTCTCCCTTATATGGTGGCAGATGAAGAAATTGACAACGTCATTATGCTCAGGCCTCCTAACTGGAAAATCGGCTTCAAAAGTAGTGCAAAGGGCATCAAAGGAACCAGCACACAAAAATTCAACCCCCATGTCATCATCAAGGATACTAGAGGTGTGACCAAGTCTAGCACTGGGAAGGAGACAGACGCTGAAGCATAGAAGGGTGCACAACAGAAGCAGACCATAGAGAAGGACGTTGAAGCAGAGACTCAGCTCGATTCACAGCCATACATGGGTATAGAAGGCTTGAATACGGGAGGACTTTCCTCCCCCTGAGGCACGATGTGAACAAGTGAGCCTGTCAAAGGACCCTGGAATAAGCAGCGCTCGCAGCGGGCGGAACGAGATGAGACAACCACGCCGACCTACGGGGACCTCGAACAAATCGATGATGCAGTCACTCTAGCTGCGGAGGATAGAGGGGTAGCCTTAGAGGAACAATAGAAATTTGCAGTCGACACAATCCAAGCTGAGCTACGTGCACTACAGCTGAAGATAGACAAATTGCAGACCAGTGTGACCCAGCTACGCACGCCCTCAGCCACTAGCAGTGCAACACTAGTTATAGATGAAAGTCACCTCTGTTCTCTCCCTAGCGTAGCCCTTGTGATCAGTCCACCTGACTTGGGAATGCAAGTCCAGGCTAGTACAAAAGTTCAGCTGAATTTAGCCAGGCTACCTCATGAGACCTTACAGGGTCTCCACAACCCTTTATACTAGGAGATTCATCATCGGGACCAACAAGTGCACCAACAACTCGGAGAGGCTAAACAGACAATTGATGCAAAGAACACTGAGGTGTGCCTCGCCACCACGAAGCAAAAAAATCTCAAAAATATGATTCACCAACACTGCGCAAATGTTACTACAGAAATCCCAGCCACAGCTACCCCTTAGGCTAAGGTTGAAAGGTTGGTCGCCACACTGAAGGCCTCCAGGGAAAAATTCTAGGTCGTCAAGACATGGATGGAGCAACATATCACCGATCTGCAGGATAAGTTGCAACTCGAAACACCTCTAGAGTTACGGGCCCATCAAACTGCGCTGGTCACCACAACTATGCATGCCATCACAGGGAAAATCGCGCAGGGTTCCCACTTATTAGAAACAACCATGCAGCTATGGACCAAGGTCCAGCACGACCCAAACCTGTGAGGCATCAACCAGGACCTGCGACAAAAAGAAGAGGAGTTCGAGACGTTAGAAGCCACCCTGCCCACTTTAGTTCCTGCTCAACGTTTGACACGACTGTGCACCAGTCACGCCCTCCAAGCTGAGATTGATGAACTTCGGCAGAAAAAAAGGGTCCTTGGTGACCGCCTGAAGCCTTAGGCTGTCGAGGCCCTCAAGCTTTCATAAGATATCGATGTCGCAGTTAAGCAGCTAAAACGGACTCTAGAGAGCGTCACCACCGCGACGGAAGGCCCGATTTCTGAAAATTTGGTCGACATTGCATAGAATGCTCCTGCAAAAAGTGAAGGTGTGATGCCCCCATTAGCTAAGGCGATCAAATTGTTACAGATGCAAGTCAAGACCCCACCAACACATTGACTTGGGATGAGTCACAAGATTGTGTTGGGGGATTGTTGGAGCAGGGTCTTCTAAAGGCTACAAATTTTGTCCATTTTTGCATAATTTTGTATTTTTTAGTCTAACGCGGGGGTTTTGGGGTGGTTCAAAGCCCCATAATGCGTTTTAAATGGGTCAAGGGTAGATCAAGAGTCCGCAAACCACGGTTTGCGGACCATTGGATGTGTAGGCTAAATCAGTATAAATAGATGAACCTTTTTGAGTCTTAGGTAAGAGAAATAGATAGAGATTGATGCGAAGCATGAATTGTTAGGTTGATAGTTAGGTTGTTGGGTAAGGACTCCTGCTGGCTGTGTGCATGGAGATCCTCAGTCCTGCTGTGTGCAGACCCTATTGGCTATGTGCATAGGTGGTATTTTGGGCATGTAAGAGGATTTTGGTATTAATATATATGCAAAGTACTATTGGACATCTGATGTTATCTAGACCTGTGTTGTTATGATTAATATGAATGATTGGGTTATGAAAGTATCTGTTTGATAGCTGCAAAATTATTTTTACTTCTGTTATATGAATCGGTAATCTGTAATTGCTGCGATTATAGTTACTGTGCTGATCGATTGTTATTGTGCATGTGGATGCAAATATAATTACTATATCTATGTCTAATCATAGCTCTGTTATATAAGCCTGCGAATTTATCTGTTAAATATGAATTGGATAGGCTGGGAACGTAGACCTGCTTGACTTACCTGCTGTCTCCGAGGGTGCAGAAACTTGGTTCCAGCACCCTCCCAAACTACTTTTGGTGAGACTTTGTCCTGCACAATCAAGTCACTGCCGAAAGGGCCAATAGTATAGGGGTTTGTTGGCAAACCTTAACCTCTAAACCTGGGTCAGGACCCCTCAAGTCAACAGTGAATAAGTTAGAGGCATCCGAGCTGGTTTTGGTTTTGGTGATTTCTGGACCAGTTTAGGTGAAATAACTGTGGTGGAGGGTTGAGGTGGTTTAACCTCTGGAAGCCTTTGTTAGTTATGTTTTGATTTATCTAATGTGATCCCACATTCATCCTTGGAATATGGCATGGGGGTGATTGGCTGAAAGATAGATTTGGTTCAACAGAACCTATGGTTGAGTGGTACGTGGAAGTCACTCACTTGGTTGGCATTTTCATATGTTATTATCTGTTATTTATTATTGAGATTAATGATCACATGTATTCATTCTTGTGTTTATTTTATGATTTGTTTGTCATGGTTTCATTCTGGTTGAATGATGGTTATAGGCATGGTTAAATGATGTACTCTTGTTATGGATTTTTTTCATGATTCGATAAGTTATTAGATGGTTATATGAATGCATAAGCTAGCTAGTGTTTTTTCATCTAGCGTGAGAATAAAGTGAGCCTTATTGATGATTATCTAATGAAACTAAGGTAATACTGCATAGATATTCATTCATGACTTGTAGCTACCATGTTTACCACATGTTTGTATAAATGTCTATCACGTGATCAGAATGTTTTGGAAAGATCTAAGCCTAAGTATTGGTTATGCATACTGGATATTATGTTATACTTGACTTTGGAGAATTCTGGGTGGTGGCCTATAGGCTAGCCATGAAAATGTGGCATTAATTTTGCAGTCGCAGTCTCTTAACTAAGAAATATAAGTTGTAGTATCATGGAGGAAGTCTAGTGTGTGCGCCTAGAGCCTTCCAACTACATGCACAAATTTGCATTCATGTGGTTGGGTTGTGAGGTCAGGTGAAAAGATAGTTCCAGCTTACGGTAATATCATCAGTGGATGTCTTCTGAGATCTAGGTGGTTTGGTGTCCCTGGGAAGTTGTAGTAAGTTTTGGCATGGTAGACCCCATTTCCATAACTAGATCTTGGTTATTGGGTCTTATCATAGTAATTATTGTCTCATGTTTACCCTGGTGAGCTTGTAAAAGTGGATAAATGTGGCGTGAGGTGTTACAAGGTGATATCAAAGTGAGGTTGCAGCACTGGACCTCGGTGTGAATGCAGATTTTTATGCGTGCATGTCAGTTTTTTATATGTTTATCAGGCATGCGTGTTAGATATTTATTTTTATGGTTATGATATCCATGTATGAGTTGGCATGGTTGTGATGTTGTATCATGCTAATTTATATTGCCTTTTGTAGATGCAATAACCTTAGCTGAGATACCTTGAGGCATGATTTTGATTATGTTTTTATTTAAATAACAATGGCATATTGTAGGAAATATAAGGCCAATATATGAAGAGAATAATAGTTGATTATAAGTCATATGGCTCTCCATTCAAGCCAAAATAGACCTTAGTAGGATGGGAGAGCTCAGTTGAGCAGTAGGGAGAGGGATATTCTACTAGTTTGGTAGATACATTGAGAATTTTGAAGGAAAAATTTGGAGTTGCAAGGCATACACTGAATAATTTATTGAGGCATAGGAAAGGCTTACCAATGATCCAAAAAATCAAGGTGAGGTTAATGCAGTCATCCTCCAAAGCCTTTCAGATTTGCAGAAGCACAGACAATTGGGGATCAATCATGGGGATAGATAGGAATA
Organism: Pinus albicaulis; assembly: GCA_034641835.2. Classification (NCBI taxonomy): domain Eukaryota; kingdom Viridiplantae; phylum Streptophyta; class Pinopsida; order Pinales; family Pinaceae; genus Pinus; species Pinus albicaulis. The sequence goes on along the minus strand of CM076575.1, from coordinate 1,489,804,592 downwards.
AAATAATATCGGTGTGAACGGAAAAATTTCTCAAAAATGATTCAAAATGGAAAGAGATGATACAGTAAAGTGTGGAAGATTCTTGGATACACTTGAGAGGAAGGGTAGAACTCATGGATTTCATTCTAGCTCCGTCCCGAGAGACATCATTTCCATCATTGCCAACATTCTTATAGGAGTGAGAGGGGGTACTTTGTAGAGGAGTTCAAGAAAGAAAAAAATCCTTATTTTGATGGGGAAATGAAGAAATCAGAAGATGCAGTAGCATGACTTCTTGGGATGAATTAATTATTTAAGTTGCATGATAACTCAGAGAATATGAAGGCCAAGATAACTACCATTAGTATCAAGGGAAAATCAAATATCTCATGGGAAGATGTTAAGCATGTCAAAGGAATCAAGGAAGAGGAGCTTATTTGGGATGAGTTTGAAAGATTCTTCAGGAAGAAGTATCTATCTAAGAGGTATTATGACGAAAAGGCCAAGGAATTCTATGAGCTCAAGATGGGTCCATGACAGATGAAGAGTACACAACCAAATTTCTAGAGTTGTTGAGATATGTGCCTTATCTGAAGGGTGAGAAAATAAATATCCAAAGGTTCATTAACAGATTTAAATTATCATTCATAGAGTATATTGAGTTTGATGAGCCTTAGTCATTAGAGGAAGCCATCAGGAAGTTGAATCATTTATATGAGCAGTCAGAGCGCAAGCCTTAGTTCAGGCGTGACTGGAAAGGTAACGAGAAGACTAAAGGTAATTATATACAAATTAATGTTTTTATAAAACAAATTGAAAATAAAATATTTATCAAAATTAAGTTATAATTTTAATCTAGATGATATTTTAATAAAACTATAAAAAAGAAATATTAACTATCTTTTAAATCATTTTTAAATTTTCTTCAATTTCCTTATCAAACTTGTGTCAAATATATAAAAAGGATTTGAAAAATTTATCTAAAATATGTGGTTTTCTAGAAAATTAGGTTACTTTTTGTGAAGTAGCTTTCAAAATATGATGAGATTTTTATTGTAAGGTGCAAGATTACCCAGTTGTGCCAAAAGTTGCAAGCTAAGATGGGCCAAATATTTACTACCTGACTTCAAATGTGGAACCTTCTTCATTCATAAAGATTTAAATATCATTTTTCTTCATGGGATCACTGGAAATAAGTAATACTTTATAAGGTTGATCAACTTTCATACTTACCATAGATTTGATTTCTAATCCCTAAAGATGGGTGGAATGTCCACCTAAAATGGATAGGGAAAATTTACACACAAATCGTATCCAGAAGTTTTAGACAATACATTAATTTCTGGATCCTAGCTTTTGTAATTTTCCTCTGTTATTCTGAGAGTAGTAGTGTGTTTATTTTAAAAGTAGTGTTTTTGAAATATTTCATAAATTTCATAATTAGCCCAAAATAGATTTTGGAAATATTCCAAAATTTGCATCTTTTTAACCTATTTTTTTGATATAGTGTGATTTCAAAAGGCAACAGAATGAATCTATAGAGTATAGTGTGATTTCACAAGGGTCCTTTCAACTTTCAGGCCTGGTAAAGAAAACAGAAGAAAAAAACTTAACCATCAATATTGATCATGGGATTGAACATAGGAATTCATCGTCCTCAGTAGAGTACCAACCATCAACATATGACACATAAATTATAGATTTGAATCCAATGGCCACACTAATACCAACGATAATCCTGAGATTGAATGATCATTTTTACAACATCTACAAATTCCACAAACTCTTACAAGGGAGAATCAAAATTTTTAGAAAATACCATTCACTCTCACATGGACGAAAAGGTCTAAGATAAGGACTTCTAATATGATTTTGTTGCCAACAACAAGGGAAATTCTGTAGGAATATGAAAATAAATACTAGGATAAGTTGTTAAATTCAATTGGGGGCATAAATCTTGATCCTAATTATATCAGGTTACCATTACCCAGTCTGTAACAACAAGTGTTTTGGAAAAAAAATCGATGGCGACATGTTTCGAGGCATTAGAAAACTTGCAACCGAACCGGCTAATCACTTGATGTTGGCTCAGGTAGATAACATTTTTTTTTCTTTAATTCATTGAGTTAGTATTTTTTTCATTAATTATTAATTAATATTTATATAAAATAGCAAATGTCTATGAAGTTGGTGGGAATGGGTGTCCTCAGAGTAAACTTGTAGACTGCCACATGGCGCATATTGTATAAACAATGCCAGATTTCGCCTTTTTTTTATGTAGTTTATATTTTCGACGAGTTAAATTGGTTTAGTACATTGGTTCACAAGGTTTCTCGAGAAGTTTCAAAGTGGCCAAAAAGGTTGGGAATGTGCCTCTAGATATTATGTTTAAAATTTATTAGTCCATGTCTTGAGGGATTAATAGTCTCTTAAAGATAGTAAGAGATTGCTTTAAGTTGTTTAAGTTTTGGATGGCCTATAACTCTTTAAGATATCCAAGAGACCTGGTTTCCTACAAGCAAGTTGAGGAAACTATAAATTTCTATAGCTTGCAATTTGTTTTATGAATAGAAAATATAAAAGAACTACTAAATTTACAAAAAAAAATACAATTTCAACTCAGATATTTTTTATTTAATATGAGCTTGTATTAGTCGTTCATATTCATAAATATTTTTTAAAATTGTACAAAATTTAATATTAAATTGTTAAAAATAAATTATTTTTCTAATTTATCAAATCATGCCAATAGAATTTTTAATCTAAAATTGAAATGGGGTGATATAACATTATTACTCTTCATGTATTGTATTTTATTCTCTAAGTCATCATATTTTATATGTTTTGAAAATAAAGGTTTATAAATAATTTTAAAAATAAATTTTGTTATTAATTTACATATAGTTATGTGATTAATTTTCTCACCAATACATTGCTCTCTCACCTAAACATTGTGGTCAAATTTGTACAATGTTATATCCTAGTGCAAGCTAGGATGTCTAGGTTGTTCGAGGCTCTGACATGAAACTCACCAACCTATATTTCCTCACAACCCCCAACTCACCTATGTTAGCCTACATTCACCTTCATCTTCATATGTTCACCGGTTCTTAAAATCCTTTAGGACTTTGTATTTAATATAGTTTCTTTACAACTTAAACCTTATTATGCAGCGTTTGGGCTGCTCTTTTATTTCCCATTCTTGCACAAGTTCAATTCACCTTGTTTTCATAAGGTTCTAACTATTTTCTTCAGGTTTTTATTCAAAAATTTGTTAGAGAAATAACACTAAACCAATTATCTCCAACTTGTAACTACTCATGGTTCTTGGGATATGGAGTTTCCTTACAAGTTTAACCCTGTCTTCTCCATGAGGAGTAATATACACCAGGTTATCTCCTCTAGCTCTATTTCTTCATGGGCCCTTAAACTGGCGCACAATCCTATGATTGATCTGTACACTAGGAAAAATCTCCAATGCTCCACACCTTGTCAAAAATCCTTCTCCTCTCAACACTAAGAGTGCAAACACTTGGTTACCCATGAACACTCCCTCAAAGAAATCGCTCTATTGCCTTCAATTTTTCTCACCACTCATTTTTCTCCCCTTGAGCTTAAATCGATTATTGATTCTCAGAATATTTTTGGATCCGAAAAACATGGGCGAGGTCAATTATTTAACCTCACCCATGTTTGTCGGATCCTAGAATATTCTTGAAATATGCAATCAACTTAAGAATTTCTCCCCATCACATCCTAAGCTCTCTCCTAGTTTGTGGTCTCACTAGTTTCCCACATACCTTACGTTCTTTGAATTCGTGAGATTGCACCTCACTCCATGGCATGGGTCCAAAACTAACGGTGGGGATTGAGTATTCAACAAATTTTCATGATCGTATAAGCTTGCAAGGTCAAGTACCCCTCTCGAACAATTCAGGAACATAATTATCCTTTTCCCGTTAAATAAACAACATTATTAGTTACAAGAAGGCCTTTTGACCGACTCTACTTATATGCAGGATGGCCTTTTATTGGCTTAGAGCTCAATGAAAATGATTCTATTTTTCGGGGGATCAATGACTTACATTGCACAATCTTTGTTATTGAGTTTTTGTACTTGACTCTATGTTCACAACTTGAATAATGAAATCATCATTCCTCAATGTCGTGACTATACACAAGTTTAATGATCACACTCGATCCAATGACTGCTTGAATCGAGGGATTTTGGCCATGGGTGAGAAGATCTTTGAAGCATTTGAAAAGATATAATTATTATTGATTGAACTAGATAAAGTTGAGGGATATAGATAAAGGGTAATTTTAACTAGTATGTATTCCAACTAGACTTTAAAGTGTAATAATGAATATGGAAATAAGTTTTCAGGGCATCCTTATATCGGCTAGTACCATGAACAACGTAGTGGAATATGTCACTAGTCACCCAATCATGATCAACATGACAAAGAAAAATACCTTTCATTCGACCTCCTAAGACACAAAGCTTAATTCCATACTTATTTGCGATAGAGTCCTCAATTCACCTATTGTATTGTCGTTGGCACACATTCAAATAGAGAATATGAACATGAATTTGGGGAAAGTAATTGTATTACTCATATCTGATTATTTACATAGAGATTACAATGGTTATCACTCTACTTAGTTTTCCTTTAAGTGATTTTTTTTATCTATTCCTCCTCCCATTTTCTTGAGGCTATTTTAACACTATAGAAAAGTATAAGCCTAGAATTAGGACTTAAAATCCAAACATACAAAGAGCCTTTTGGGACACCTTTCCCTTCCTCCTAAAACTACCTGCACCTCACCTAGACACTTGGTGAATTTATAAAATCCCATGCAAAGGAAAAATACCAACTCACTAAAATTAACTAACAACTTAGTTGTTCCAAATTCTTATATAATTTGGACACATGTAATTATAGAAAAATCACTAATGCTACTTCTATACATATTTACATATGAGGGAAAAATTATCCCCCTTTGGTACATCTCATGACCAGCTTTTGGTTTCTAAACAAAAGGAGTTGCCTAAGGATGATGTTCTTGAATCAAATGCCCGAGGTGAAAAAATGTTTGACCTCTTGGTGAAATGTATTCAATGTTTTGAATCCTCCAAGGTTCCAAAATTCATTTTGCAATTGCCCACTTTTTTTCCTTGCTAGGGTGTTGTTGTACTCAACTCTCTTAGGTCCCAAACCTTGTGTTGAAGTTTCCCGTATGTCCAAGCATGCATTTCTCCATGCTTCCAAACTTTATGCTTTTTTTGTTCATCAGCATTCTTGGGTTCTTTCTCTACAAAATTCCCTATCTTTCTAGGGTACCACACTCTAATTTGTTTCCTCCCACTTAATTTGTGGAAGAAATCCTTCGGAATTAGCATAATTCTCTTGTTTGTTATCACTTCTAACAAATTCATGTAGGGTTCTCTTGACTTCACCATGCCTTTTGTATGCTTCTGATAAACTATATTGTCCTTCCTTTAGGCCGAATTTCCACCATATGTTGCCTCTATTTGGTTATCCCAGAGTAATTTAGTGCTATTATTCTCCTTTTGGACCAATCATCCATTATCGTCCCCTAAATAAGCTACATTCACATAAAATTCACAAAATTTAAAAACAAAAGTCCATCTAGCCTCTTCTATTTCCTTTTTTATTATTTCCTCTTATTTTGTATGGTCCTTATTTTGAGACAACATAGTCTCATATTCTCCCATGTCAAATTTCAATTTTTTTCTTCCTTCTATGTTTTGGGAAGGTGCTCCTTCTCTTTCTTCCACACCCATTATAGTTAAAAATAACTGTCCATTTTGGCCATTGTTATGATATTCATCCATGCATAAAGCATCAATACCATAATAATCATGCTCTTTAACCCCATCTGCTAAATCCACTACCAATTTTTCTTGTTTATCCTCCATGAGACATTCATCTACTGTCTCATCAACATACTTTATTAGTAGTTCCCTCTGCTACTCTGGTGCTTCTTCCATGACATCTTCTACTAGCAAATCCTTCTCATGTTTTGGACTCTCTATGAAATCTACGAGACTCTTAGACAGTCTCTCTTCAATATCTTCCTCATCTCCAAGGAATATGCCTTGCTCTAGTTCACAATAGTGAATTTATTCATCCTTAGGCTTAGTTCCTATGAGCTATTCTTCCTTCTATTGAGCACTCAACATGTGCTTCATCTTCCTCCATACCTCTCTAGCTTTAGATTTCTCCTCTTAAAATCCTTTGTTTGATAGGTAATTTAACCTTCTCAAGTCCCATCTCTACCTCTGGTCTTCTCTTTATAGCAGCATTTTGACTATGCATTGTCTCTCCTTCAGCTCAACAATCTCCTTGTCAATTTATTCTTAACTCATGCCATTTTCATTATCATTATTCTCCCTTCTTTTATGGCCTCTCTTTGAACCTTGATTATGTCCAGTAGTAGCCATATTATTTCCTCCTTTCTTTTGATATTCCTCTTGTTCATTGTGAGATACAATTAAGCCCCTATATCAATTCTTCTCCATCACTTGTTACCAAATACCTCACTAGCTTCTCCTTAGCTTGGAGTTTTTTTATTCCTCTCATTCCCTCTTTTGGATCCCTCTTGAGCACTCCTTTCTCTTCTCTGGATTTTTCACTTTTCTCACGTCTTGAGATCTTCACTTGTTCTCTCCACTTGGATGACTTCCAACCTCATCTAGAACACTAATATATTTTTATAGCCTCATTATAGAAAGGGTTCTTTTCCATGTAATTTGAGAACTTCAATAATTCTTTGCTACAAATCCTAGTGTTGTATTTCCCATCAACTATTTTTTGTTTCTAATAATGCAAGGTTAAATTATAAAGTTTAACAAAACATTCAGACTACCTATCCATTCCTTCACCTCTAAGACCTCAATCTCTTAGTTACTACTAGCTCTACACTTGGCTAGTACTTCTTTAATATTCTCCAATCTTCCACTTATGCCACTTCCTTGTCACAAGTTGTCTCCTCTCTTCTCCTTGAATCACTCTTTCTCCATGAGAAATCTATGTCTTGTTGTGATCCTCCTTAATATCTACTTAGGTCGCTCTTTCTTGAAATTCTTTCTATTTTCTATCTCACCGATTTCACAAGCACTTCCCCTTGTTGTGGATTCCTTTATCCCTGAAACCCTTGATAATGGTATCTCCTTCTCTAATACCACATAATCAAACCCTTGGTATTCTCCTTTATTTCCCATTCTCGCACAGGTTCAATCCACCTTGCTTTCATAAGGTTTTCATAAAAATATTTTCTCATGGTTTTTATTCAAAACTTCGTCAAGGAATTAACCCTAGACCATTTCTCTCCATTAACTCAAAATTACTCTTGTTTCTTGGGCTAAAGCCTCTCCTTACGAGTTTCAAATTGTCTTCTCCTTGGGTAGTGATATACACCAGGTTCTCTCCTCTAGTTCCATTTCTTAATGGGTGTTTTAAATGTTTGTTTCCAACACACGTTTGTTGTGCATGGCACCCCAAACAAAATCCCTAATGTTACCAACCTTTTTGTCAATGCCTATGAAACAAGTGAGTTCTCACTCAAGGAACCTAAGGAGGGTTGCAAGAACTAGGTTTTTGCAGATAAGAAGTATATGACATTATAATGGACACCTTTTTCTCTCATTATTCAGACCCTTAATAGTTAGCTACTATGTCTACCATTCTCATACTACACATAGTGTTCTATCTACAACGGAATTTAACAAAAATAACACTAACAAAAAATAAAGGGGGCCCTAACTCCCCATAGCATGACATACATTTTATCTATTTATCATTCATAACTAAGCACATAACTCATATTACCAAATTAATATAAATATTAACAATAATGAAAAATAAATATATCAAGCCATCTGATAAAAAATGAATAAAAAAAAATGTCCCAATGCTTTCTTCTATTAATTCATGGTGGAGGATTACATCACAATTTCCCAGTTTTGTACAGTTTCACATATCACCAACCTACAAGAATCAAAATTACGATGCAATTCTTCAGAAACCCTAATTGACTCAAAAACCTAGCCAAGAGTTCTCCAAAAACCAACGAAGGACTTAACCCTCAACCAAAAAGGCTCCCTTTGTTTTATACATCATTGCATGAGCATAATTAGTTAAGATTTTTTTGGTGAAAACAAGTTACCCACATATATTATGTTTTATCACTATTATTTAAAAACAAATATTTTGATCCAATCTTCGATTCAGATTGGGTCATTTCCTACCATGTCATTCCACTGCAACCACACCCTAATGGCTATGCATTTCACCATGCTCATCATTGTCGCACATGCTTGCCCCATTGTCACAATTCCTCAACGTGCTATGTGATTTTTCTCCCTTTACATGTGCAATCCAAAAACTTCACAAAAATTCCTCCAAAAAGACCCCAACACACAAATGTGGCTCATCCAAATCCACTCATTCCTTCTCCTATCTCCATTGTTTCAAGAACCTATGTGGATAGGGAATCAAACTCATCTTCCTACAAGTCTAAAAAATTCAAATACTTCCATGGGTGGCATTTATTCCACAATGTATTTGAACTCAATCTACATTGTCTCGAAAGCCTCTGTTACTAGTAGTCTCCACTACCTTTTTCTACAAATTATAATAGCTCCAAACCCAAAATGGAATGTTGTGCCACACCCCTTGATGGGCCTCTAAACTAGACATAAAATAAGGCCCACATAACCTTTCTTAGGCCCATCTACCTTCCTTATGCACATAAAAGGATATATTAAATCTATCCTTCTACACTTAATAATGTTTTCTTATGCTTTAATATGTTCTTAGGAAGGATTAAAGGTAGTTTCATATTTTTTCCTAATATTGGTTATTTTTGTAGAATATTATGGAAATATTTGGCAGATTATACAGATTTGGAGAAGGAGATGATTTAGGGACTTGCTCCCTGCCACTAGAAGATCAGGATTGGAGAATAAATGAGCACAACATGAGGGAATTAGGGAGAAATTGTGGAGAGATCCAAGGGGATTTTCCACCCTCCCTAACTCTCAAAGTCAACCAAAGGATCCTCATGAGATCCCTATCAAGAAATTAGAATTGCAGAGGCAACCAAGCAACTCAAGACCAAGTTCACTCAAGCCATACTTCACTTGGAGTCTCCAAAAAATCGAATTCTAAGAGGCAGCCAAGTAGCAGAAGACAAAGGGCACTCATTCTATGTTTACTTGGAGCAAAAGTGGACCCAATCACCATTTTCAAGGGATTTGTTGGTAGCTGCCCCATAGAATACATAGAGCAGAGCTAGAGCTAGGAGGGAGTTAGTTAGTTAGCCAATGGTTCGATTCCATTCAGAAATTTTTCTATTTTAAGACATTCTGGATGTAACAAGATTTCATTTTTGGAATGCAATGAGTATAAAGACTCCATTTTACTTATTTAGTTCCAAAGAGTTGGGCTCGTGGGTTAGGGCCTAACCCATGTGCCTCAGCTTCTTTGTTGTTACTATCTTTTCCTTTCATGTCATTTAGCTCTTTTTTCTTCTGAACATTTATCTAGTTTGTTGGTAGTTCACTTCCCGTTGTCTTTTGTTGTAGATTGAATCTTATTACAGAGTGGTAGAGTAGTTGATAAAATCCATAAAGCTACGAGGGTAGCCTTCCCGTCTCAACTCTATCAATAGAGCTCGACAAGGGTAGACCTTTTCCCACAGAACAAAAACGCTTTCTCAGTTATGATTTCTTGGAAATAGATTAGATGAGTGCTTGCATCCTCATGAACATATTGTCTGTATTTCTTGCATAAATAGGAAGGTTGATAACATGTATAGGCAACATATCCTAGAGGGAAGTTCTCCAACACCTCCTGATTCATCCCCCATCTCCCTTCCATCTCTGTTGTTACGCTCTACGCACTGCTGTCACACTATGCTTTTTCCCACTTATTCTCACTGCCTTCCCCTTTTTTATGAAAAACATGTGAAAACCATTCAAAATCACCAAAAAAACTAAACTCTGCCATTGCTCCTTGAGACTCCTTCCACCATACGATGCACTTCACAAATCACAACATTTAACGTTTACCTTTAACACTTACCATTCATTCCTTGTGATTGCGATATTGTGAAATTACAAATCACACTTCCAACCACTTACCTTTTTCCTTGAAGACTTACCACTCTCCTTCATTGATTGCCTACCTTAATCCTTCATTTTATTGATCACCATCATCGGACTCATTTTAACGCAAAAAAAATTGAAAACCATCGAAAAGCCGACCTCTGCCTTCTTCCTCGAGACTCCCACCATCGTACGTCACACTTCGCAAATTGCAACATTTAACGTTTACTTTAACACTTACTGCTCATTCATTGTGATTGCTATATTTCGAAATCACAAATTTCACTTTGCAACTCTTAGCTTTTACCTTTAACTCTTACCTCTTGTTCTTGCGATTGTGATATTGCAACATCGCATATCGCAAATTGAAACAATTCCCTTTTTTATTTTCACCACCACGTCATCCCCATCACAAATTTCACTTCGCTGAACTTACCACAATGCATATCACAACCTGCAACCTTTACTGCGTCACAAATCACACTTCACTCAATTTAGTTCATTCCATTGAGTCCTTATCGCTATCCATTTAAACCTACGATATTGCGATTCGCAACCTGCCACATCACTCGTTGCACTTCACACTTCAGACAATTTAGTTTATTCCATGAAGTCCTTACTGCTATCCATTTAAACTTGCGAAGTTGCGATTACGACATTGCACATCGTAGCTTTTGTCCTCCATCGCACTTCACTATCACACTTTTGATTTCTTTCCGCTCCAAATCCATTTGTGCCATATTCTAAGGTTTGCTAAGGTTTTAACCCCCCGCTTTCCACTTCTAACCTAATTTCATGCATTAAGCCCTCTATTAGCCTCTTTAGCCCTTTTCTTTCCTCCAAGCAACACTCTTTTTAATTATAATTAGGTCATGGATAGCTTAGTTGCATGAATAGAAGCATGATAGATAGACCATAGGATAAATAGAGTGCATTTCACTGATTGGCTAAGTTACGTGTGGTTTAGAATTAGTTTCCTTTCTGCCATTTATTTTTAGCAATATATTTTATTTTCTTTTCAGTCATTTCTTTTTCTGAAAATTAAATTAGTTTCATTTCTTTCATTTATTTTCAGTGATTTAATTTAGTTTCCTTCTATCATTTATTTTCTGCTATTTATTTTAGTTTCATCGAAGTGTGACAAAATTCACTAAGAACCCTTAGAAATAACACCCTTTCGTAAAGCGGAAGAGTATGACGTGAACATAATGCATCTGCTATGTATATAGCACTATCACCTCAAATTTTGTACAAACCCCGGGTTGATAAAGAAAAGTTGGGAATCCCCTAGGAGTTGCAGCACCCTTGGTGCAATACGAGGGCTCACCACCCTTCCTCATAGTTGTGCTTATTGTAAAGAATAGAGAGCATGATCATACATCACATCTTCCGAATGATGTTCTACATTTTCTTCCTCTCCTCTTTTCCTTACAGTGTTTTCAAGTGTGACATGAACTAGGAACTAGACGGGGTGTACCTAGCCATCCAGTTGGGTGCACTTGAAGCCTAACTCTAATTGGTACATTGTTCGTCTAGTTTTTTTTGTCTCTTTTCATTATCTTCCCAACTACTAAGGCCAAGGATCCATTTTTGAAGAAAACGTTTTCATGCTAACCCCATATGCATGCAAATTAGACACATTATTAACATCATGGCCCCTGTTAGAGGAACCGTCCTGATGCTACCTTTCCATTTGTGAACGAAAATCTCCCACATAAGTAGTTTTGTTCTAAATTATCTGGCGCAATTATGCTCTTCTCTTTAAATCATCACTCGGAATGATCAATTATCTTTTCCTTTATAGGCTTACATTGTAGTAGAGACACCAAACATTTGATGAATACCCTTTCCCCCCCCTTACATTTTTCTACAACTCTACGCTTTCTTAACTTCCATTGATGCTTAGCACTACATTTCCCTAAGACCCAAAATCCTTCTCACCTCATATGATCCCTCACTTTCAATCTCCCATAATTTCATAGCTCCATATCTCCCTCACTTCATATTCTCAACTCTTCCTTCACTAACAATCTCCATTCTCTCTCACATTCTGCAATTCCTCATATTCTTAAACTTCCAGCACTGCTTACCAAAAATTATCCTCATTTTTATTGTCACAACCATTCACCTTCTTAGTGTTTTACAATTATCTTACTACACTTTGAATTTCCTCCAACATCATGACACTGACCACCTTCTTCAATGTATCAAGATACAAATCGTATCATTCCCAATTTACACTTGTGTGAAACATCTATATCACTAGTGGAGGAGTTGGTGGCCATGTTCTCATTCTTGATATCATCCCCCCTCATCTCAAAATTGTTAGGTCCGAATCAATGTTATTTTATTCCACCCAGTCATCTCGATAACCAAAGGGATTATAGGTTAAAGCGTGAGCTACCAACATGCATATAGATTTTGTTTTGTAGTTTGATATTTTATATGGGTACAGTAGCCACCATCTATCATAAAATAATTATTTCATTGTCTCCACACATGACTCCCAACATGCCTCTGATCAGGTGCTCAAAAATATGCTCAAAAATGAAATTTTTCGGAATGGTGTGGAACCTAAACAACTGCGTAGATCTTGTCAATCTGAATCTGGCACAATTCGTTTCGCAGAAAAATAACATTGTATGCTCCAGGAAACATGTTCTGTTCATTTTCCCAAATAGGAAAAATTTTCAAAAAAAGGACAACTGATTAGGCAAAAATTTGGGCCAATGGCAGGCTTCCACGTGGCCTCTTCTGTTTGGTCAAAAGGTATTTTTTTCTTGGGGCCTACCACTGCCTGACAATTGGCAAGCCCTAATTATTTCGTTCATGGATGAATTTGATTGGTTGGGAAGGACTCCAACCATGTGCTACCACATGGCCCAACCAGAGCCTCCATGTGGCAGCATAGGGGCCACCAAAATTTGTTTGAAGGCAAAACTGCACCTCTGTGGAATCAAACACCGAACCTCTATTCAAAAAATGCACCGCCTAACCGGTTGAGCCACTAAGTTCCTTGTTTAAAATTATGGACGAAACCATATTTAAATTTGATATCAGCGTAATTTGGGGGTAAGGGGTCGGGGCATAGCCCCGATCCCCACATATTACATTGCATATGAACCATGACCGGAGACCAAAGGTGTGACCTTGTAATGTGATTTTTTTAATTAAAAAAAAAAATCCGCCGACCAATATGGTTTTAAAATCAGATTTTAGGCGTTATTATGCATTTCAATGATTTGAAAATTTCACAAAGAATTTTGGAAATTTGTTTCTCGGTTAGCCAAAATCAAGATGAAATTGTAGGATGATTCCAGATTTTGGGGAATTTGTGGTTCGGTTAGCAGCAAATCTAGGGAGGCTCATAACTTCTTCAATTTTTGACCAATTTTGGAGCATAAAGAGGATAGACATGCATTTTTGGGTGTTCTGGAGCTGATGGAACATGTTTTGAAGCCATTTAAGCATTTTAAATGTATGTAATCACCATTTTTATCATAATGAAAGAGGGCCAAGCCATTGGAAGTTGCACCAAGGAGACATGGCCCAGGAGGGGTGAACTCCTTCATCACTTCCTGTGTTGAGGTTATTTTTATGCTGTATTTTTCTGTTGTTTCTGCTATTTCAGATTTTAATTTCATGCTTATGTGTTTAAAAATTTAACATAAAAGCCCACAAAAATTGAGTTTTAAACACTAGAAATTTACACATCCTCAAGCACTTTTACATTAAGATCTCGTACATATCAAGTTTGGTATCATAGCTTTGGTTTTCTTGTTGTTGTGAGGATTTACTTGTTTACAAGTGCATGCAATGCTTACAAGGTTGAAGCTCAAGAGAGGAGAAGGAAATATTGTGGTTGCAAATCCTCAATTTAGGTCAACGACAAGGAGAGCAAGTTTTCCACAATCTCCACCACAAATACTCCCTCAAATTGCAGTTGAAGCTTCATCAAGTATGTCACATGAAGGAGAGCCTGAAAATATGTCAGATGGTGAAGAAGCCTATGATATGAAAATAATGGTGAAATTTCTCTATGAGGAGAGATGCGCAAGGATGCAAGGTGAGAGCTCCAATATTCTAATGGGAGACACGTATTGAAAAGGAGAGGAAGGAGATGGAGACAAGCCTCCAAAAGGTAATGGGAATGGTGATAAATCACCTTTGACACCACCATTATCCTCACCACCACCCTCACCACCATCCTCACCACCATCTTCACTATCATCTTCTTCTACAACAAGCCCTTCACAAACACCTCCACATTATCCAAAAGGTCATGGTAAAACTCCATTTTTAAAGCTTGACATTAAGTTTGATTTTCCTATGTATGATGGAGATGTATATGTTGAAATATTAGACAATTGGGTACGTCATCCTGAAGTGTATTGTTGGATACAAATAAGCAAGGATGTTAACACCAATATTTAGCTTGATTCACTAAGATTGGAAAGTGTAGCTCTTGTTTGGTGGGAAGAAAAAAATCAAGAGGACATGAAGAAACATGGTAAGGTATTAACTTCTTGAAATGATTTTGTTGCTTCCTTCAGGAGACATATCCATTAGCATACATGAAAGAGGCTATAATGGGCTGGAAAAACTTTAGGCAAGGCAAAGGACAAAGAGTGCAAAGCCATACTCAAGAGTTTAGGAGAAGAGAACTAATTTGGGTGTAGATTTGACATCTCAAGAAACTTTGATAAAGTACATTACAGGTTTGCATAGTTACCTAACGCATAATATTCTCATGTTTAATCCTTCAAATTTATATGAAGTATGTGTACAGGCCACACATCTAGAGGAAAGAGGGAAACTTGTTTTAGAGGAGAAAAGTGAGGATACATTTGAGTCTGAAGAGAAAGGAAAGGGTAAGTTCAAGGGTAAAGGTAAGAATAATACTTCCATCAATATGGAAGGGAAAACTCACATGCAAAAACTATTCCAAATATGGGCATGATGAAGTTCATTGCTGGAAACTTCATCCAAAGATGAGACCCAACAAGCTTAAAAACAACGAGAAGGAGAAGACAACTGCAACAATAAAACATGATTTTGGTTTTGATTCCAGAGATGAAACAAATATCATCGCAATGGGCTTGAAAGATAAGGAAATTGCAAGTATTATTTCTTCAAGTTTTCAAAATAGTATTCAAAATGATGAAATGAGAATTAAAATTTTCCATGTTAGTGTTATTTCAAAGCATACCAAGATTGACACCCTATTTGATAGTGGTTCACAAGAAAATATTTTTCAGAAGACTGAGTCAAGAAGTTGAATTTAGAAGCTATTCCTCGTCCAAGACATTATCCTTTAGGTTGGATATGTAAGAATGCAAATTTTCAGGTGATGAGGAAGTGGATACTTAGATTTTCAATCAGTGCAAAATTTCTTGATGAAGTTGAACTTGATGTTGTTGTTCTTGATATTTCTGGTATTTTTTTGGGTAGCCCATATCTTTATGATAGAAAATAAATATTTCATCACCATGAGAATAAGTATCACTTCTTCAAGAATGGGATTGAGTAAATTGTTAGAGTGCATAGTAAGAATATGAAATTATCTCTTATGCATGTTGGACAAATGAAGAGAATTGTGAATGCTAGTAAAAAAATTTATTTGTTAATGTTCGAGAATCAAGATGTTGTCAATGAGGCCTTTCAAGATGATGTAGAAATGAAAATTTTGATTTCAGTGAGGTTGCTAATTGTAGTGATAAGTTGTTTCAGGACTCTAACATGTTTCCTTTCAAAAGAGGTCAACAAGATGTGGTAAAATTGCAATCATTATGCATCTTTGTTGAGCAGTGATGGGAACATGATGCCAATGCAAGAGAGTAAAAAGATCAAAGGGAAAGAACCAAAGAAATTTGACAAAGAGGGCATTGGGTTAAAAATTTCCTCTTGTGGGTTTCAAAAAGTATTGTTTTTGAAATGGGATGTTGCATGGCGATGACGATCACATTTGGTCAAGAGTTGAGCCAAGCATAATGCAAGACAAGCTAAACATCGTCATGTCGACAGTGTTTGAGGTGATAAGAATTTAAAGTTGTTTAAGTTTCCTTTGATTGATAACCAAGGTCGGAACATGTTTATTTCTTCAAGGATAGTTTGTTTTCCTACAAATTCTAAGGAATTGAAGCAAGATGGTATTTACAACAACAAGCCAAGATCTCCAAATTCAGAAAAAAATAAAGTTTTAATGAAAAGCTCAAATTTTTGAATTCAGGAAAATTACAGTGGATTGAGATTGGAAGGGTGAGGGAGTTGTACCATCATCCAAATGTTCAGTAATAAATGATATTTTTGGGTCCAAAATCTTCCAGTGGGGAGGTGTGATGAGGTGCTTAAAAATATGCTTAAAATGAAAGTTGTCAGAATGGTGTAGAACCTGAACGACCGCGTAGATCTCGTTGTTTTGAATCCGACACAACTCATTTTGCATAAAACCAACGCAGTATGCTCCTAGAAATGTGTTTTGTTTATTTTCACAAAGAAATTTTTTTTTCAAAAAAAGGACAGTTGATGAGTCAAAAAATTAGGCTAGTGGCAGGGTGCCACGTGGGCTCTTCTGGTTGGTTGAAAGGTATTTTTTTAGTGCTTACCACTTCTTGACAAGTGGCATGCCCTAATTGGTTTAGTCATGGATGAATTTGATTGGTTAGAAAGGTGGTCAACCACATGCTACCACATGGCCCAACTAGAGGCCACCACATGGCAGCATGGGGGCCACCAAAATTTGTTTGAAGGCCAAACCACACCTCTACGGATTTGAACACTGAACCTCCCTTCAAACATCGCACCACCTAACTGTTTGAGCCACCGATTTCCTTGTTTAAACTTATGGCCGAAACCATATTTAAATTTGATATTGGTAGAGTTCGGGGGTAAAGGGCCAGGGCTTATCCCCAACGCGCCCCACCCCCATATTACATTGCATATAACCCATAGCCAGAGAGCAAGGGCACAACCTTGTAATGTGATTTTCTTAATTTAAAAACAAAACAAAAAAATCCACCGACCATTATGGTTTTAACATCAGATTTTAGGCATTATAATGCATTTTAATTATCCGAAAATTTCTCCCAGAATTCCAAAAATGTGTTGCTCGGTTAGCTGAAATTAAGGCGAAATTGTAGGACAATTATGGAATTGTAGGATGGTTCTAGATTTTGGGGAATTTGTGGTGTGGTTAGCAGCAAAGCCAGGGAGGCTTATAACTTCTTTAGTTTTTGACCAATTTCAGAGTTGAAAGAGGCTAGATAGGAATTTTTTGGTGTCCTAGAGTTGATGGAACATGTTTTGAATCCATTTGAGCACTATAAATGTATGTAATCACCATTTTGAGCATAATGAAAGAGGGCCAAGCCATTGGACACTGGACCAAGGAGACGTAGCTGAGGAGGGGTGAACTCCTTCATCACTTGTCGTTTTGTGGTTATTTTTATGGTGTATTTGTCTGTTGTTTCTGCTATTTTAGAGTTTAATTTAATGCTTATCTGTTTATAAAATTAATATAAAAGACAACAAATCTTAGTTTTAAACACTTGAAATTTACACATCCTAAAGAACTTTTATATTAATATCTCATACATATCAACCTCCTACCATGAATCCACCTAAAATGAATCTATATGTTGATCATCTTCCTTTGCATAAAATATGTCACGTGATATATTTACATTGGGAAATGTAGTCTGACATCAAGAATTGAAACAAACTTTTCCATTCTACCATTGTAATTTAAAACTAACTACTACCTACTTATGTACAAAGGAAAGAGTATATCGAACCTATTTTACTTATGCATCGAGGGTTGGTTGTTCTTATAGAGCTTCATTTCGATTTCATTTACATCAAACTCCAACATCTCACCATTCAGATTCTCCAATCGCATTATTCCTACATCCGTGACAACTTGGATGTTGTAAAGGCCTAGCCAATACATTTGAAACTTTCTTGGGTGCTTCATAATCTTACCATTGTACATAAGTACAAAATCGCTTACCTGAAATACCTTTTCCTTGATGCACCTATCATGCCATGCCTTATCGTATGCCTTCTTTTCCTGATGGTGGAATCCCATGGGAAATTGATCTTCTTTGAGTTGCAAAAATTCCTCTAGTCTGCATGTCAATTCTCTCGTCTCTTTCATTTAGATAGATAGCACAATTCAAAAATAAGGAACTAGGAATTCCATCAACGTTACTGCTTATTTTCCATACACAAGTATGACTTAGTATGGGTAATCAGGCGCTTTCAAATTGTGCGATATCGCTAAAGAATAGCTGGAATGTGAAGATCTCAGTCATCCCTATTAGCATTGTAAATATTAGCAATCACATTCTCCAAAATATTCTTGAAGGCTTCCACTGCACCATTAGCTTGAGGGTGGTGTGGGGTACTCTTGTGATTGTAAATCTCAAACTCCTACATTAAGGATGCAATAGACATGTTTAGAAAGTGTGTAACTTTTTCACTCATCAAGATTTTTGGGTAGCCAAATCTACTAAAACCATTCTCAAATCCAAGATATGAAATAAAATTAGCACTACAATCCTTCATTGGCACAACTTCGAGCCCACCTGGCCAAATAATATATAGCAGTGATAATGTACCTCATGCCTTATATTCTAGTAGGCAGGTTGATAGGACCCAAAAAATCCATGACCCACTTTTCAAAAGGTTGCAACAGAATCTGTGGGAATAAAGGCATATCATCGGTTTTGGAGGGTCTCCCCACCCTCTAGCAAATTTTGTAGCTCTTACAAAAATCCTTTGTAGATGTGTGTATCATTTACCACCATAATCCTGCATGTAAAATCTTTTACGTTGCAGCTTGACCCACATAGTGTCCTCTTAAAACACCTTCGTGCACCTCACATAAGATCATTGGGAATTCATGTTATAGGATGCATCTCCTAAAAAATTCATCGATGCCCAACTTATATAAGAATATTGTAATTAATTGATAGTATACAAATTTGACAATTAACTACTTCTTATGTGCAAACTATAGTTAGACGACGCGACATTGGTACTAAGGAACTGTGTAATTTTTTAAAAGTAGTCATCCACCATTGCAACAACAAATAGTTTAGAATTGGGTAAGTCACTATCTAAACTTTAAGCTTACTCTCCTGTAATGATTATGGACATATGATATGAGCCTACAATTCAAGTGTTCAAATTTAACTACTACATTGAAGTCACACACCAAGAAAAAAATAACTATCACCAAATAAACTCACCCAACACGGGCGTGTTGACTAGGTATCTTAGTTGAGAATGATTTGTATACAGCTTAAATTTATTACCCAAAATGTAATGTCATACTGTTTGCAAAACATATACCATGGAAAAATATCTGTGCTTAGTGGTGGTGTAGTTCTACTCATATGTAGATAACTTTCTACTAGCAAACATTGTAGGGTGATCCAGATCACCTTCTCCTGGTTGTGTTAACATGGATCCTAGTGCAATTGATGACACATATATGTGTACATGAACCTATTTTCTCCAATCAGGAAAAAATAAGAATAGGAATGCTAGCCATCTTCTTGTTCAGTGTATCCAAGGCTTTTTGAAACTCCTTCATCCATTCAAATGAAACCTCTTTCTCAAGTAGACGCTCCATGGGTACAATTATACGAGCATAACCTTATATGAATTTCTGGTAATAACTAGTGTGTCCCAATGTTGTGCACACCTGTAAAACTGATGTAAGGGGAGGAAGGTCCACTATAATCACAATCTTCATCGGGTCCACCAATAACCTTTGTTTTCACACAATGTGGCCTAGTGCGATGCCAAATGGAAAACATAAATTGCACTTCTTAAGATTCAAAGAGATCTACTGCTTCTGACACCTGTCTAGCATTAATCGTAAAACATCAATATGCTTATGTAGTAGCAGTAAACACTATCGAATCACCCAATTATACCTCCAATAATTTATGTATAAATTCATTAAAATTCGATACTACTACTCTCAAAAAATTAGTTGGCACATTCTTTAGACCAAAGGGATTTACAGTGTACTGGAAGAAACCCCTCTCAGTCACAAATGTGGTCTTATGCTGGTCATCCATCCTTAGTAATCCAGATCTGGCGATATCCTAAAAATTCATTAATGAAATAATATTCCACTTGACCCCTAACACTATTTAAGACTCCATTTATGAACGAGGTGGGAAACGGGTCATGCACACATGCATCATGGAATTTCCTCAAGTCGACACAAATGAATATATCCTCCATATTCTTGTTCTACACCACCATAAGACATATCCATTATGATTCCTCCATTGGTTTAATGATCCTAAATTCCACCATCCTATCCAATTCCTTTTTTTATTTTTTCTTATACACTAGATTAAGTCGGTATTTTGCATTGATATTGAGAGGAATTCACATTTTGCCAAGTTTTATCACTATAAATTTCATCTCAACAATGGTGTTAGGGAACAAGTCTCGGTACTCCCTTAGTATATCCCTAGCCTTTTCTATATTCTCATCATCCCAATAGTCCCCAATTAGCACCATCTTTTCCAGGTTTTCCTCACTCCCAATGTTCACCTTCTTCATTCTAATTAGCTTAGTGTAATACATTGTCTCCAATTCCAGTCAAATTTCTTTACGTCTCCATTCAAATTATGGAATATTTAAATTCCTTAGATCCTCCTCATCATCAACATACCATATAAAATTTTAGCATTCCATAAAGTCGCATACCTACTTCCAATGTTGGTGGAAAGGGAACAACACCATTCTCCTCTTCTCTAGCCATCATTCCATAAAAAAATATTATAATTTAATACCTTTAATGTGAATTTTAGTGCCCCATTATTGGTCATAAAATTAAGCGCAACCTTAAAAATTCTATTCATCATTTCCCATTGTGCAGTTCATCTGCACACCTGCAGCTCGACATACCAATCCCTGAGAATGGTATCCAACATGTGCAAAACCTGTGAACCCATTCTTTAATCTAGGTGGATATTGGTGGCCACCCACCTATTCCACTTGGGGCCCCACCATTTTCTCTTTCAGTTTTTTAGTTTCGACACAACTTACTATTTTTAGCAGTTTTTCGGGTCCTAAACTTCTGTAGCCATTTCGAGGCCCTAAACGACATTTTCTGGGAAAACCAAGAGAGACATCAACCATATTTCTTGCATCAAAAGTTTTACTCCCTGAATTGATATTTCTAAAGAGGTATGGTGCACGTCAAACAGAGATCGTATGCCAAAATTACGTCCCCGGGAAGTTGAAACACCAATTTACCCAAACAGACCCCATATTTTTTGCGCTTCATCTCCTAGAGTTGGGGTTTTGGATGTTCAGGGTTTTCCATTGTTTCTAAATAATAAATAGGCCGTTGAACCTCATTGTAACTCAGTTTAGATGCCTGTAGCTGCCACATCTCTTCTCAGAGATAAGCTACCAGTGCCCTAGATAGTTTATTTCTATTATGTCTGTAAGAAAATTTCAGTTCTTTGATATTAATTAAATGAAGTGTTATTTCTGTTGCATATTTGTATTTATGGTTATATGTGTATTTTGTTGCGTTCCTACATAAATTTGGATCAGTGGTATCAGATCAGTCTGTTTTTTCTCGATCCTTCTTTGCATGTCCCCAACGAGGTCGGGGTATAAAGAGTTGGGGCTTGATCTAGTTGAACCTTTGCAAGATCAGCCTTGCAAACCCCGATGGCCGCCCATGCGGGACGAAAATAAAGATGAGGGAGCATTAGATCCTATCCAAATATTGCTTGAGGAGGCCCTCAAAAAATAAAGGAACACGATGATGGATAACTTTTCCCAGATCCTTCAACGACTGCCCACTGGCGGTGCATCTACATCCAATAGCCACTCTGGAGGCGCGACTCCCTTTAAGGTACAAGTAAACTTTTACATTTCCATATTTGAGGGTTAAATAGATGCATATGTCATAGATAGATGGTTGAATCTATTAGAAGGATATTTCTTGTTTCATGACTTTTCCGACCAGGAGAAGATTATTTTTGTATTCCTCAAAGCTACCCCCCATGTCAAGGACTGGTGGGAAACCTACTGTGACAAAAAGGATGAGACATAACCCTCTCTATTCATATTTGTGCCCAATTGGAATTATTTCCAAGATTCCATCAAGGAACAATATTATCCCGTGGGGAGCTATGAGGACAAGTATATACAATGGACCACGCTACGACAACAAAGGGATCAAGATGTGCATGAGCTGAAGAATCTGTTCCATAACCTGTGCATAAAGTTGGGTATCAAAGATTCAGAGAAACATTTGGTGCTAAAGTATCACAATTTTTTTCATAGATACATTCAAGAGGAAATGGATTTCCTAGACATCTCCTTGCTTGGTACGACATACCGATATGCTGCCAAGATTGAGCAGAATTTCAAGAAGAAGAAGTGAGACTTTGAATCTGCAAATCAAAAGCAAGGGAAAGGTGCCCCCAAACATCAGAACAAAAGACAAAGCCAAGGCATGGCAGCCCAAGACAACTTGATAAATCCACATGCAAATAAAAACACTGTGAAGCCAAAGAAGGACACGGGAAAGTGGTGTGAGTTCCATAAGAGCTCCACTCACAACACAAGTGAGTTTCGGGCCAACCAGTCGCTCGTGGCTGAGATGAGGACTTCTGAATAAAATGCATGCTCTGAATCTAAATCAGAACTTAACAAGGGGAATGAAAAAGGGAAATAGATTATTGATAGAGAGCCCAACGCCATTGTTTCCACTGTGAAGATCTAGAAGGAGGAACCGGAAGATCCAGAGGAGGCGGAACGTCTCTTCCACTCCGAGATGTGGGTAAAGGGTTCCCCAGTATAGTTCATTATCAAAAATAGGAGCCAAAAGAATGTCATTTCAGTAGATGTTGTGAAGCAGTTGCGCTTGCCGACCACAGTGCACCCACAACCATACACCATCGGATGGCTTCACCAAGGACGGGATCTACATGTCAGCCAACAATGTTGCCTTCCCTATAGCATCAAGCCCTTCACGGATGAGGTATTATGTGAAATTGCTCCTCTTGATGTTTATGATGTATTATTAGGCCAACCATACTTGTGGAAGTGACATGCTGTGTATGAGTCATGACCTCGCACTGTTATTGTTACCTTGGGAATAAACTGTACAGGATAACAAAGGTACCACCGCCTACCACTATCTCTTTGGTTACTGAAAAAAAATGAAATAAGCTCATTTCCCAAACCAGGGAATTTTTTTTCCTAATGATCCACCCCTAGGGAAAGAAGAAGACTGTGGCCATGACCTTCAGACATGGCTCCTCTACACGACAACAAAAAATGGACAAGGTTGTGGAGGAGTACGGGGACATTTTCACCTCACCCACAGGGGTGCCTCTGCACTATCAGGTCAAGCACCCCATTGATCTGACCCCAGGTGCACCGCTACCCAACGGACCAATCTATCAGCCCTCTGTTATGGAGAATGATGAAATCAAGAGGCATATTCAGGAGTTGCTGCAGAAACGTCACATCTGGACAAGTTCATCACCCTGTGGGAGCCCGATTGTGTTAGTACAGAAGAAGGATGGGACTTGGAGACTCTTTATTGACTATCGGGCACTGAAAAAGATGACTTTATAAAATAGGTACCTGATCCCATAGATTGATGACCTTCTATACCAACTCAAAGGGGTGAAATATTTCAGCAAGATCAACTTGAAGTCTGGGTATCACTAGGTACCCATCGAACCCTTCGATGTGTGGAAGACTACCTTCAAAGCCAAGGAGGGCGTTTTCGAATTGTTGGTCATGCCTTTTGGGTTGAAAAATGCTCCCACAACCTTCATGAGGTTGATGGACGACATCTTTAGGCCATTCACCAACTCATTTGTAGTGGTGTACTTGGATGACATTCTGATCTTCAGACAGACTTGGGAAGAGCAACTCCACCACATCCGATAAGTCCTCCAAACACTACGGCAACACAAGTTGTGTGCTAATTTGGAGAAGTGCACTTTTGGCATGACCCAGGTTCAATATCTGGGATACATTATTGATGAAAGGGGGGTGCATGTGGATCCAACCAAGATCCAAGTCATTCGAGATTGGCTAGCCCCAACCACTCTAATAGAGCTTCGCAACTTTCTGGGTCTTGCTAATTTCTACCACAGGTTCATGTTGGGATTCTCTCATATCACTTGGCCCTTGAGTCAAGTCACCAAGGGAGAAGCGAGAGAAAATATTTTGGTCGAAATCTCAACAAAAGGAATTCATATAATTGAAACATCGCCTCTGTTCTGCCCCAGTTCTCACATTACCAGACTTGCAGCAACCATTTGAGATCGAGATAGATGCCTCTGACTATGCTATTAGGGCAGTTCTTACTCAATAGGGGTATCCAGTGGCATAACACAGTGAGATATTGTCTGATACAGTTTGCAAGTATCCTACTTATGAAAAATAAATGTATTGCAGTGTGCAGGCTTGTTGATAATGGAAGCATTACATTTGGGGAAGGAAAAAATCATCCACACAGATCACCAACCCTTGTAGTTCATATAGACACAAGGGAAGTTGCAGAATGATCGCCATCAGAAGTGGTCCACATATCTGCAATAGTTTCATTTGAACATTAAGTACAAGAAGGGTAGCACCAATAATGTTGCAGACTGCCTCAGTCGACCACCGATCATGGCACTAACCACCGTTCTCAACTCTTGTGGGCATGAGACTTCTGATTGGCCGCTTCTCTACAAGAGCGACCTAGAATTTGGACACACATACAAGGCACTCTTGGCGGGTACGCAAGTTCCAATTTTTCACCTCCAAGATGCACTGTTATGTCACCTAGGACACCTTTGTGTTACTTCAAGCGAGCGTGTGAAGATGATATGGGAAGTACACTACAGTCGAGTTGTTGAGAATTTCAGAGTCGAGAAAACTATGGCAATATTGCAGAATTATTTCTATTGGTCAAACCTTAGATAGGATGTCAGGAAGTACATTATATCCTACACTGCTTGCACCATTGCCAAACCGACCATCAAGAATAAAGGCCTCTATACTCTGCTACCTACCCCTCGTTGACCTTGGGAATACATCTCCATGAATTACATGTCAGGCCTTCCTTCTACTAAGCATGGAAATGACTGTGTTTCTGTGGTTGTCGACAGATTCTTTAAGATGGCCATTATGGTGACAGCAAGAAGAATATAACAGCGAAAGCCACTGCTAAACTCTTCTTTGAACGAGTGTGGATGCACTTTGGGATCCCATAGTCTATCATATCATATCGTGACAGCATATTCCTCAGCACATTTTGGTCCAGCCTCTGGTCAATGTTGGACACCAAGCTCACCAAGTCCTCAACTTTCCACCCCCAAACTGATGGCCAGATAGAGGTCGTCAGTAGGATGATTATACACATTTTGCGCATGTACAATTCAAAGTAGCCATGCACATGGGATGAGAGCCTTCCCTATGTACAACACAGTTATAATCGGGCTCTCCATAACTCAAACAACCATAGCCCCTTTTAGGTGGGCTTCGGATTCCAGCCACTATGTCCCATTGACGTAGCCATGCCATTTGCGGCTACTCAGGTTGATACGGCTCATGTCCAGTCTGAAGCTGATAAAGCGAACAAATTCATCGAGCACATTTAGCACATCCGCCAACAAGTTCATGACATATTGGACAAAGCCAATGCTAAGTACAAGCAACGACATGACCAACATCGGGTACCACACAACTTCTAGGTGGGCAACAAAGTGTGCCTACATTTGCAGAAGGAGCGCCTCATTGGACCCCACCGCAAGCTTCACCCGCTCCGATATGGGCTGTACACCATCACCAATACTATAGGGAAAAATGCCTTCGAGCTCAGTATTCCACCATTCCTTGTTCTACACCTAGTATTCAATGTGGACCGCCTTCATCCCTACTTCCCACCTCTACTGGACACCTCTGACATTGTAGAACAACTCACAACAACATATTTAAACCCAGACTGCATGGAACATGCTACCACAAATTGTATCATGGACATGCAAATCAAGAACATTCGCCAACAGAAGGTCCAATTGTATCAGGTTGTCAAAGTTGGCAAACTCCTGCACCAAGGCAAGTGGTTCACCAGGGACTAAGCTAAGCAGAAGTTTCCTCATCTCATGGAGGAACTCAATGCAATGGGGACCATTCCTTCCTAAGGGGGGAAGAATGATCCAGGTGGATATTTGTGGCTACCCACCTATTCCACTTGGGGCCCCACCATTGTCTCTTTCATTTTTTTAGTTTCGGCACAACTTACTATTTTTGGCAGTTTCTCGGGTTTTGAACTTCCAAAGCCATTTTGAGGCCCTAAACGATGTTTTTTGGGAAAAAACAAGAGAAAAATTAACTATATTTCTTGCATTAAAAGTTGAAGTCCTCGGATATTTCTTTCTAATGAGGTATGGTGCACGTCAAACGGAGATCGTATGCCAAAGTTATGTCCCCGAGAAGTTGAAACACCAATTTACCCAAATGGGGCCCATAGTCTTGGCGCTTCATCTCCTAGGGTTAGAGGTTTAGATGTTCAAGGTTTTCCATTTTTTCTAAATAATAAATAGGCCCTCGAGCCTCATTGCAACTCAGTTCAAAGGCCTGTAGTCACCACATCTCTTCTTAGAGATAAGCTATTGTTGGGTGTGGAGCCTGCTTATCTTGTTTACTTTGTATCACAATGTTAGATCCTTGTACCTTAATGGGGCGGCAACGCCGCCCGAAATTAAACGTTGCCTGGGGGGTCACCAATTAAATTCTGCCTCCCCCCTGCCTTGTAAAAGTATAGTAATTTCTAGTCAATCTAGGCCATTCCTTAGGCAGATGATCTAATGGTAGAAGTTATGTTTAGTTTAGGGTTTTTTTCCCTATAAGGCAACCCCTTGCTTTGTATGAGGGTATTTTATTGTAGCTGTGTATTGTATGTGCATTCTCAGAGCGAGAAACAAATAGGGAGACTGTGAGAGAGAACAGAGGATATTACAGCAGATCTGCTATAGGTTGTGTCTCTTCATTTTGCTGGATAATAGGAAGGAAGGACTGGCTGTTCGGGGCGGACGTTGCCCAAACTGGGTGAACCACGTATATTAGTGTCTCTCTGGTTTTATGTGTTTTGTGTGCTTGTGTTTTCTGCATATTTTATATGTTGCATTGCTCTATAATATATAATTTTCTTACAGCTACCAGCGCCCTAGCTAGTCTATTTCTATTCTGTCTGTAAGCAAATTTCAGTTCTTTGATATTAATGAAATGAAGTGTTATTTCTGCTGCATATTTGTATTTATGGTTACATGTGTATTCTATTGCATTCCTGCATAAATATAGATCATTCTTCCTAAGGGATTCCTCATCTATTCCGTGTTACGATACATATTTTTACAATATTTGTGGGGAAATACATCCTTGTGTACTTCACTCCTTTAAGTTATGGTTCGCATATGAACGAAACACACAAAATATGTTTAAATTTCAGCCAAGTATCAATCCCATCCTTAAGCATCATCCATCACCTTGGAGGAGTGGATTTCAAAGTAACATCCAAAGCTATTAATATAAGGTTCTTAAGAACCTTCTTCTCAAATTCATAAACAAAATATATTACATTATTTAAGACATCATACCTCATGGATAATACACTTGTATCTTGATTTAGCGTACTATTTGGGTGATGTAGATGCACCTCTGAGTTGATATCTTGTGCAACCTGTTCTATCAATTCTCAAATACCTTTTTAGAGTCTTAGGAATACCATCCAATGCTACACCAAATAAATACTCCATTTGTAGTTGGGTTGACATAGTCTTCCTTCTGTGTGGTGACTTTATAGATCTCCTCCAAGTTTTCTCCGTCCACTTCTTCTAAAATAGGTTCCACATATTGGTCTGATTCACTTTGGTATAATGATGCTATTACACACGCATCTCTCGATTCAAAGGTCATTTGTATTTTCTTAATTTGATAACCACCTAGTTATCAAAGGCCCAATCGATCCCTAACATGCACTAGTACAAAATGGCTAATTAATTACTAAAAAAATGACTAAAATTTTCATATAAATGACCATTTCTCAGTAAGTGACCAATAGTAGCTAATTTACAGTATCTTATAACACGAACAAATTTTAGTCGTTTTTAGCTTAGTCATTAATTGATTGTCTCAATTCTACCATCTAGTAGTATATTTAGTCATAAATTTGGTTATTAATTTAGTCATTTATTTAGTCATTACTTGTCACAATTAATGACCAAATATACAACAAAATAAATTTCTATACCATGACCTGAGAAAACAAATTAATGACTAAAAAATATGACTAGAATGTTGGTCGTGTTATAAGATACTGTAAATTAGCTACTAATAGTCATATATGCAAATTTTAGTCATCGTTTGAAACCAATTAATGACCAGAGAATTATGACTAAATTTTGGTCATGCTATAAGATAGTGTAAATTAACTAGTAATAGTCATATATTCTCAAAATTTAGTCATCATTTGTAATCACAAATTTACCATTTGCAGTAGTCATTTATATTTTTTTGGTAGTTTCATATTAATTATATAAACAACTAATTTAATAGCTTATATTCATTTCATTTATTTTCATTAATAATCATTATAAACGACTAATTTAGTCATATATTAATTTTATTTATGTCCATAATTAATCAATATAAACTACTAATTTAGTAGTTTTAGATTGATTTTATGTGTTCATTATTAATTAACACAAATTAATTAATATGATTTTGCGACTAAACTAACTTAATTGTCATACAATGTGCATGCTCATCTAATATGAAAACATAAAGTTACATATGTTAATTACAATATCAAACAAAATCAAGTGAAACTATAAATAATTTCAACCACATAAATTATATTATATGAAATTTCAAGTATTACAATATGAGTTTCCAACTTAATATTTGTTGGACTACAATTTACACATTAAATATTGTTTCATCACTTCAAAACATTATCATTGTGTTGCCAAGGAATTGCAGGTGAATTCACCAACTTTAAATACTTGACCATCAGTCTCTATGTGTGTGTCTTATGCGAGATATTACCTCTAAGGGTATCACAAGTATGATTCTCTTCTCTCTCTCTCTCTTTTTGCATTTGTCGCTCCAATGTTATTTTTCTCCTCTTTCTTCAATTCCTGCTTCTTACCATCAATACTGAGTTCTTTTTCTGAAAATAAAATAAGTTACAATGTAGTATAAGACATGATATGATGAACACTAGGATATAAAATAAAGTAGACTATGAAATATTATATGACATATACCTCAACATCAACAATGTCAAATCCATTTTCCCCCATAAAGGTAAGAAACT
Source organism: Pinus albicaulis (assembly GCA_034641835.2). NCBI lineage: Eukaryota > Viridiplantae > Streptophyta > Pinopsida > Pinales > Pinaceae > Pinus > Pinus albicaulis. The sequence continues at coordinate 1,489,775,100 of CM076575.1, read as the reverse complement.
CGAACACGTTTTCTTCAATTGGGTGATAGTGGCCACTATGTGGCCAAATAACTTGTATACACAAAGCAAATAAATATCACCATAGAATAAAACAACCTAGTAACTTAGTATTCAACCTTCAAGGAAAGCTTAGGCACAATCATGCCAACTAAATTACATGCTAAAAAGTTCAAGTTGTAGATAAGTTGTGAAAACAAAAAATCTGAGGTGTGATGTCTAATCCTTGTCATTTTATTTGCAGCAAAATTTCATTCTCTAACACATGAACTTGGTCAATTATATAAACAACATGTGCTCAAACAACAACATGAAAGTAAAATTTTCTAATAGTCATGAAAATATTTTAACACATAACAACTAAGAAGATTTTAATAAATATCGTGTAATACTGATTTCATCTTCAAGCTTTGGTGGTTGTTTAAATGGACATGATACCAAGTATTTTAAATTTCATAGTTAAAAGACAAAAAAAATAAAAATAAACGTTCAAAAGACAATAAAAAAATAAAGAGATAATATCATGGAATGGACATTGCACTTATAAAAAAATTCTTTGCATGTCCATCAATGTCTTGTTTGCCATTCCCAAATTTTTTTCCCCAAAATAACCATGAGGTGAAAGAATCACAAAATTAGAAACCATAGGAATCACCACTAGAAACATTTCCAAATTTGAATGTGCCTGAAGTATCTCCAACATCAAATGAATCATACCCAAGACATTATCTCCATTGTCTCCCCATCCTTTTTCCAATCAGATTTCATGTAACCTGCCCGCCCTAGATTCAAGTAACAATCAAATTAAGGCATTGGCATCTGTTTTTATCTTTTACATATATAAATGTTGAATCTATTTTTTTCCTCGTTTTTGCTATAGAGTCTATCCCTCACCTTGTGAACACCATATCAAGGCCTTCCTAGATTTTGTAGCAACATGGAACGATTAGGAAACACGAGGGAAAATTCTTTCCCAAGGTGGGGGCATGTTTCCCCAAAATGAGGGATTTTGGGCTTACTCTCCCAAAAAGGGGTGTTTCTTGGCATCTACCTCAATATTTATCATATAAAGGCTTAAAAAATGAAAAAATAAAAATCACCATATAAAAAAACCGTACCTCACTTTAACTTTTCTAAATACCTTTTATACAGTTTCACTCTTTAATCCTCATTTTATTTTCAATGTTCATTGGTCATTGTTATTTTTTAGTTTCAACATTTTTGCCTTGACTCTAGATACTAATGAACTCATATTAGTATTTAATATTTTCTTAATGTTGATTACTTAATTAGATTCTTGAATGATGGATTTACATCAATGTATTAGTGTTTACTAATTATGATTCATTTATATTTTATGAACCAATTATTCAATTATTAAATATGAATATGAATAATGTTTATATAGTAAAAAAATTGAATTCAATACTATTAATTTTATTGTTTTCTATTTAGTATTTACAATGCACAATGATGAATTTGCATGGGAATAATTGTTTTTGGGATCTTTCCATTATTATTATTATTTTTATATTTTTAGAGAAAAGGACCCCTATGCTAGGGACCCCGACATCCCCACACCCCCCTTGAATTTACCCAAAATTTGGGGTGCTTCCACACATCCCCCACATGTGTCTCCCTACTCCCACTCTCCCTCGTCACAGAAACTTGGTAGAACATTGATTATATCTTGGATTCCATACACCTATGCTCAAATGTATTGGTCACTTATTGTCTTTTATTACTTGTGCTTTATGGAAGCCTCTTGACTTACTTAAGCTCTAAAGGAGTTCCACATGTTTTGACTTGGTTTGATCGACTGATTTATGCTTAAGTTGACATGGTTTTTTTTAAACAAGCATCATCTTATCATGATTAATACTAATGGACCAAAATTTTCCATTACAAGGGATCCCTTAGCACAATTAAACATGGTTTCTCTTCGAGAATAAAATTTTGTGGGCAGTATTTATTTAACTAAAGTCCTCAAGACTTTCCCCTAGTAATAAGAATTGTTTTATGCGCAAGCACATGCACTAGTATGTCACTAGAAGACTTAAACCCTAGTGGGGAATATATTAGCTACTCACTTTCATTTACCAAGCAAGCTCCACATAACAATTGACTTGGATTTGAAGACATGATTTGATGAATGATTGTTGTTAAATTGATGTATGATTTTTCAATGATGGTTATGTAGTAACTCTGGCTTCCTATTTCCCTAGAGCATTGAGTGTGATAGATTGGCCTTTGGAAAGAAGGTTCTCAACATAAGGGTGAGCTCAAGCTCTATGGTTGGGTGGAAAAATTCCATGCACTTTTAGTCCTCTTTTTTGAACATACTATGGTAATTTTTAGTCCTCTTTGTTGAATATACTATGTAGAAAAAGTAGACATGCGAAACATTATTCTAACCAGGTTAGTAAATTCAAATTTAGTATGTTGGTTCTCATATTTATCTTTTTTCTTGTACCTTGAATTCAATTTTTTGGGCTATAGACTGTAAAACTGGATAGACCTCATAACAGGTTTATTTTCCTCACATGAGGATAGTTTGGGACTTTACAACCTACCTGGGCCTAACAATTCAATTCCAGTGGGGATTAGGTTATGTGCACATGAGAAAACAATTGTTTCCAGATATTTGTGTGGCATTGGAAAGGTACCAAAAAATCTCATTCTTGCTTACAGAATAAAAAGAGGTGAATGTAATTCCCAAGTGAACTTCAATGCCCAAAATATACTAAGAAAAAATGACAAAAGTTTGAGAGCTTCAAGATCACAGATAAAGTGAAAATTTTACTTGAAACGGGACATTTAATGTCGGTAGGAAGTATAACACCGCAATGAAATTGAGTTGTGTGGATAACTTAATAGAAACCTTTTGTGAACACAGAATCCTCTTTAAACTACACATAAACCTAGAGATCTTGGGTTGACATGCCCTAGTAACAAATTATTTCTTAGCAAGTTAATTTATTTTCCCAAAGTAACTTAACAAAAACCTATATAAGCCCTCATAATTATACTTGTGAAGAATGAAGACTAGGAAACTTTTGTTTGGCCCAAGAAATACAGTGAAATATTGGACATTAAATCTATTCATACACAATTTTGGGACTTTTGGAATAATGTATTAGGACACTGATTTCAATATTTTTGTTGGTGGATTCGGCCAATTGTGCATTTCACAAAATATAACGACATTTATGTAATAGTCTTGTAGTGCCAATGGGAACACTACACCATGTCTGTTCTATCTACCGGATGAAAGTGTTTTTTTTGGTGTCACATACCATCTGAGGAACCCATCAAATAGTAAATACAACTATTTAATATCTACAAAGCACTGAGATGGTAGAATGTAAGCAAGAAAAACACCAACCATGTAGCTTCACTCTAGAAACTTTTGGAAAAAGTTAGTGGACATTTTTTCAATGTTGCATGTAGTGTTCTCTTCTTGTTGTCCATTATTCATGTGGTTTTAAAAAGAGTTGTTTTCAATGTGTTAGTCTTCTGGATGGTTTTATAACCCTTTTCTATGTTTTGAAACCATATGGGTAGCATCTCTTCACTCTTTGAATCTGTTAAAATATGGTGGAATTATTCTTCAAGTCTCTATCTATGGATTGTATTCTCTACATGGTATCTCATGATGGGTATCTTTTCTCTGTCAGGCATCACCTCTCCTTAATTCCCTTTGAACACATTTTAAAATCAGTTTTTCCACAACCTCCTTTGCAATGTTTATTATGCATGTCTTCAGTTAGCCTTTGTTCCTAGAATCTTCATGAATTAACTCCAAGAATCCTCATAGGCTCATGGGCTTCAATATCACTCTAATACCATGTAGAAACTTATATCAGGAGGGACACATAAACAAATGGCAAGAGATATCAAAATATTTAATGAAATTTTAGTAATTGAATTCATAAATACATGTAATGCCATACGTATTTATTTACAAATTTAGTGGTTTAGGTTTCAAATTAATTTAGCTACAATATTTGTGTAATAATGGAAACTTACCACTAATGTGACGTTTAGTTCAATTTTAATACTCCCGAGTGTTAATAATCCAACAATTATGATGAAATTTTGGAAGAGTTGACAATTAGGTTGCCTATAAAGAGGATGATGGAATATGAAATACAATTAAGCTCAATTCTACGAAACTGTATTAAGATAACCTTATACGGAATCAACCATTAATATTAGATCACAATAACTATGACAAGCTAAAGAAAGAAATAAGATTGACTGCTTCCTCATCATGTTCAACCTTGGATTCCTTCCCAAAATGCACAACCAAAAACCATCACTATCCTACTGAGCTCTATCATGATAAGGGCTTCTTTGGTTGGTAAAGAAAGGGTGGTAATAATCCCCCCACCAGGGTTCATTGAATCATTTCAACTCCCTCATGAACCATCATGGTCATGGAAGAAATCCAAGCATGTTGATGTACAAAGTTCATAGCCCTAGTGCCAATTCCTTTCCACTTTGGTGTTGATTGGCAGCAAGCACTAATAGTCATAGGAAGCATATTAGAAAACCCCTAATAAATATTTCAAATTCTAGATTGAGCAATTTTCATGTCTTATTGCCTCATTTATATAGTTATATGTGAATAGTTAATGTCTACATAGTATAAGATATATATGCATAGTTCATGTCTGCACAATGCAAGTTATATTAATAGATAATGTCTAATAAATTTAAAATTCTAATTTATTTGTTACAAGAAACTATCCTCTTCAACCACTAAAAATTTTAGATAGCAGAAGTGAGGATATCCAAGTTGTTGATTGAGAGTCAAGAGTGTACTACGTCAATCTTAATTTCTCAATCGGTGAAGTTACAACAATTATTCAAAAGCAGGGAAATTTGAAAAACATGATCTACTCAATAAGTAAGCCATGTCGTACTTTATTATGACCTTCAATTTGGATCACGAAATGAAAAAGCACTATAAACCATTCATCATATACAATTAAAGAAATTGAATTAAGGCACGTGCCTAACATTTTAAGCTATGGGTCCATCCCTTTCCAAATGTCGTCCAATTTGAACAAGAGAGTAGGTCCAGAAGACAGTCTAGATTCCATTTCTTGTTACTTGTAAGAAAAAAGTGCATGATAAGGATTTTTTATATTCACGCATCAAGATTAAATGGCAGTTGCCAATGTAATTCTGAAGTTGCATTTAAGAAAATAACCACCAGAGAACCCTCTTTGAAGATAATTCTAGATTGTAATACAAATATCTAATGTGAGACAACTACTTTTATGACGTATTTATCTAGCAATAGCTCTAATCATTATTTTTACAGCTTGAGAAGTTTATACTTTATAGATGTCATATTTTTACATGGATAATGATGGAATTATTGGCACATTTAGTAAGGCTATTTCCTCATTATGTCCTCAACAATTTAATATACTATTCACATCTCTAACAATAAAATCAGGATGTTTGCAACACTACTTTATAGATATAAAAAATAATAACTTAATAAGGAAATATTCAAAACTCTAAGAATACAAAATATACGTAATAAATTATTTATATTTTGTTTCTCTCATATCAATAATCAAACATCTCTAGGAAACATCTTTTGAGTTTGAATTAGATTGGAATACCAAATGAAGATATGGGAAAGAGGTAAGTATGTTGTGAATATGGTGAATATTTTTAATAGCATTCACATCTTACTTGAAATTTCAAGTTGGAAAAGGGTCAAGGGTGATAAATGGGTATGACACTTGGGTTGGATGTGGTGAGGGTTTTATATTTTTGGATGGTTTGAAAATTGAGAAGTTACATAGAGATGGATTTTTATTTCTTTTCTAGGTTTCTTATCCAGAAACTACTACCATTTGGAGACAAGAGTGGAAAAAAGCTTAAATGTTGGGGTTGGTAATTGAGTAGGATGAACTTATATGGGGATAGAGTCTAGCCTATGGCATATATACCCCAAAATTTGGTAATGATTTTGTAAGTTATTGGAAGAGGAGAATGTGGTTTGGCAGTGGAAGATAATTTGGAAATCCAAATGCCCAAAATTTTCATGTGGTTAGCTCTAAGGAACAACTTCTTTCTTGGGATATTTTTCAAAGAAACAAGCTATCGCAGTCCAGGTTGGTATATTTTGTGCAAGAATTTTACCGATATTATATGAGCTCCTACTTATGGTGGTGTCCTTCTGGAGTTTAGATATGGAAAGGAATGGAAAGGATCACAAGTTCAAGACAGATATGGAGTGGCCTCACTATTGATGAGGGGCTACATAAATAATGCAGTGATTCAATTGTTAAAAAATTCAATATCATTGGCATTTATCAGCTTGCAAAATTGGATTGGCACATAATGAACATAGATATATTCCTACTCTTCATTGTGATGTTCAAACCATATATTATATACTCACTTTCATCGACCAAGCAATTTGCACTAAACAATTGACTTGGATTTGAAGACATGACTTGATGAATGATTGTTGTTAAATGAATGTATGGTTTTTTAATGATGGTTTTGTGGTAATGTTTGCTTCCTATTTCCCTAAGCATTGAGTGTGATAGATTGGCCTTTGGAAAGAAGGTTCTTGACACAAGGGTGAGCTCAAGCTCTATGGTTGGGTGGAAACATTACATGCACTTTTAGTCCTCTTTGTTGAACATTATATGGTGTTGCCTATCCATATTCCCCTAGTTTGATTTCCAAACTGTAACATCAACTTCAGTTTTCATCAACAATGTAGACACATGATAACAACATGAAATTACATAAACATCAGTAGTTTTATAATTCTCAAGTTAAATATGACTGTCGAATTGAAATGTTAAACATGTGACATTGGTACGGTCTCCCCATTCCTAGTCACTTGATTTGACAATTTCCTAAATGCTGACCTCTAATGTTGAATTTGATTCTAAAAAAATAGATGCACAAAACTCCCATGAGTAAGAATATGAACAAAAAAACCAGTGACCATTATTGGTAGGCTTTCCATATTTTGAAGACCTATGTACCTAATATCTATGTTAGCACTTGTAGTTAAAAACATGTATGATCAACCCATGGCTCTCAACATGCATTTGACAGAATTCTGCCTACAATACACATTTTGGTTGTAGCCTATAAATTATAGAAATGAAGAGCTTGGAGATAAAATGCCACTTGGGTTGGTATAGATGGTAGAAAAAGTACACATGTGAAACATTACTCTAACCATATTTGTAAATTCAAATTTAGTATGTTGGTTCTCATATTTATCTTTTTTATTGTACCTTGAATTCAATTTCGTGGGCTATAAACTGTAAGACTAGATAGACCTCATAACAGGTTGAGTTTCCTCACATGAGGGTAGTTTGGGACTATACAACCTGACTAGGCGTAATGGTTAAGAAAATGTGATTTCTCCTAGGAGGTCACATATTCAATTCCAGTGGGGAGTAGGTTATGTACACATGAGCAAACAACATTTTCCATTAGAGGAAATTATAGCCTAAACATTCCCATGAAATTTTCGTGTAATTTCCATGTCATAATATATAAACCAGACAAAATCCTTTAAATTTAAAAAGACGTACATGTAAATATTTTGGAGGGAAAAGAAGAAAATCTTCTTTTTAAATTTTATTTTTGGCTTATCTCATCATAAGTTTACTCAAATTTCAAGTGTAGACACTCGTTAGATGCAAAATTAAATTCCACATCCAACGAGTACTCATTGTGCATACTTTTTAGAATACCCAAATTGATAAAAATTGCATATAAATTAAAAAACGTGTTGATAAAAAATGTGTTCAACACATTTTTTTAATGTATATGCAATTTTTATCAATGTGGGTCTTCTCAAAAGTATGCATAATGGGTATTCCTTGGATGAAGAATTTAATTTTGCATCCAACGAGTGTCTACACTTGAAATTTGAGTAAACATATAAGGAGATAAGCCAAAGATACAATTAAAAAAATAGTTCTCCTCTTTTCCCTCCAAAATTCATAACTCTTATTTTATTATCTTAACTATTATTTTATTATTTTTCCTTAGGAGGTCACTTTTAGGTTGAAATTTCCTCTAACGCATATATTTGTGTGGCATTGGCAAGGTACCAAAAAATCTGATTCTCGCTTACAGACTAGAGAGAGGTGAATGTAATTCCCAAGTGAACTTCAATGCCCAAAATATACTGAGGAAAAATTAGAAATATTTGAGAGCTTCAAGATCACAGAGACAGTGCAAAGTAGACTTGAAACTAGAAATTTAATGTTGGTAGCAAGTGTAACACCAAAATGAAATTGAGTTGTGTAGATAACTTAATAGAAACCTTTTGTGAACACAATCTCCTCTTTAAACTACACATGAACGTACAGATCTTGGGTTAACATGCCCTGATAACAAAGGATTGCATAACAAGTTCATTTATTTTCCCACAACCTAAAATAAGCCTATATAATCCCTCTAAATTATACTTGTGAAAAAGGAAGTATGGGAAAATTTTGTTTGGCCCAAGACAGACAATGAAATATTTGACATTAAATCTATTCATTTTGTTTGGCCCAAGACAGACAATGAAATATTTGACATTAAATCTATTCATACACAGTTTTAGGAATTTTGGAATAATGTATTAGGATCCTCATTTCAAGATGTTTGTTGGTGGATTCGGCCAACTAGGCATTTCACAAAAGATAATGGAATTTATGTAATAGTCTTGAAGTGCCAATGGGGGCACTACATTATGTCTGTTCTGTCTATTGGACGAAAATTTTCTTGTTGGTGTCACATATCAGCTGAGGAACCCATCAAATAGTAAATACTATAACTATTTGATATCTAAAAAGCACTGAGATGGTAGAATGTAAGCAAGAAAAACACCAACCATGTAGCTTCACTCTAACAAATTTTGGCAATTTTTTGTGGAATTTTTTCAATGTTGCATGCAGTGTTGCCTGCTCATTGTCCATTATTCATGTGGTCTGCAAAAGAGTTGTTTTAAGTGTGTTAGTCTTACACATGGGTTTATAACTCTTTTCTATGCTTTGAAACCATGTGAGCAACATCTCTTCACTCTTTGAATCTGTTTAAATATGGTGTAATTCTTCTTCAAGTCTCTATCTCTGGATTGTATTCTCTACATAGTATCTCATGATGGGTGTCTTTTCTCTGTCAGGCATCACCACTGCTTAATTCTCTTTACAAATATTTTCAAATCATTTTCGAAAAATTCTTTTGGTGTGTTTATTATGTATGTCTTCAGTTAGCCTTTGATCCTACAATATTCATGAATTAACTCCAAGAATCCTCACAAGCTCATGGGCTTTAGTATCACTCTAATACCATGTAGAAACTTATATGATGAAGGACATACAAAAAAATGACAAGAGATATATGAATATTCAATGAAATTTTATTAATTGAAGTCGTAAATACATTTAATGCCATATATATTTATTTACAAATTCAATGGTTTAGGTTTCAAATTAGTTTAGCTACAAAATTTGTGTAATAATGGCCAATTACCTAATATATGGGCCCGTAACCCTCTTAGGGATTGTGTCCCATCTTAGAGTGTGTACAATATTGTACAAATAATTTTTTTGATCAGGAGCTAAGTGATCTGTTATGCCCAATCCTTTAGCTCTATATGTTTTTCTTGTCCATGGTCTTCTCTCCTTTGTATGTATTTGGTTTTTTACTAATTAAGGGTTTTTTTTGTTGGTTCCATTTTATCTTTGTTTATCTATTGTGATATCATTAGTTTGACCTTTTTTCTGCCTAGGGAGTTTTGGCTGGAAACATATCTTAATAAGTTAATTATCATCTAGAGTTCAATCGTACTGGCGTTCTTGCAAACTAGACACTGAGAATTGGGCAACTTGTCAACCATCCAGTTTTGAAATTTATTTTTTTCCTTAGCATCAGTACACACATAATGTTAGCAAGGTTGAGCATTAAAAGTCATTGTAATGGTTTTGTGCCCTACCCCACAAATGAAGCAAGGCTAGTAAAAACTAAAGCAACAGTCTCCCACTTGACATCCATATGACTAGAAATATTTTGACCAAATTGGAAATAGTATTTAGGACCATTTGAAGTAAAAAAACAGTTATCTTAACTTATGTAAATACAAAATATCTAAACGAGGGATAACAATTCTAATGTTATGAACTATGGATTTTATACAGGGATGGATACCTCCTAGACATTCATGAGGTCATATTCATTGTCGATTGGTAGTGATGTAGTCCATTCTCTTCAAAACTATCAAAAGAAACTGGTCAACACCTTGTAGGTTTTTATTGAAGCCTCAACTAGAAGCCAATAAATTTTTATCTAGTTGTCATTTAAAATATTCCCCAGTTGTTGAAACTACGGGCTTGCTAGAAATTGACACTGTTGTAGTGGGCCACCATCACTTTATTTCTTTAAGGGTCCTACTTATTTCAGGTGACATGAACCCAAATTTTTAATTTCCTTGAGAAACATTTTGAGCTTGGTTCTGAGGAGTAGAATTAATAGAGAAGTTTGGGTATTAGGTCTAACCAATAGGTATATAAATTCAATCTAGAAATCCTTGAAATTACAAAGACGGGTTGGGGAATTCCACCCACTAAAGACAACACAGTTGGGTAGATTATTTGGCTGTGAAATTCTCACCCATGAAGTAACACCACTAAGGGTGATCTTAGAGAGCCAGGGACCATGGGATACAATATAAAGTGCGACTTTTCTTGAAACAAAAAAAAAGAGAAAAGCCTCATGTCAGGGTTTAGGGGCTCAAAGAGTGTCACCATGTGGCTCTTGGACTTCTTAAACCATGCATTAATAATTTCCACATAGAATATGGTGGATGGAACATAAGAGTTTTTGTTTTTAGAACATGTCACATACAACAAAATGCACCATAAAAAAAAAATCCATTGAAATGTCATTAGGAGTATTTCATTACCTTATGGAAGGTCTTTGGTACAATCTGTTGTGGGGATTCTCATAGTTCGAATATGAGCCATTTTTAAGGATGACAACCATGTTCTAAGGATCAAATGGCCTCTCTTCGGTCATGGGATGAAATTAAGATGCCCCTTGGCTACCTTGGAATAGGTGTAATGACTCTGGACTCTGTAGTAAATATTGTGGTGATAACAGTAGACTCCTCCTCAACCATTTTCTTAGAAGATCTTGCATTTCCACTGTCAACCATCAGAAAAAGGAAATTAAAAGAAATAGCCTTCGTAACATTTTCCTGTGCTCCAAGTAGATGGTTATCCTATTGGGAAATGATGGAGTTATCATATCTTCCTCCCCTTACATGCTTCATAAGCCTAGAAATTTGAGTAAGTTCATTTCCTAGCTCATCCGTAAATATATTTCTACGAGAAACACAGTGAGCAAGAGCCAAATCATCCAAACCTGCACTAAAACCATCTAAGGATAAAAATCCAATCAAAAAATGTTCAAATAAATTCAAGCACTTCATTGTTGCTCCTGGAACTTTGGACTTAAAAATTTCATTAAAAAATTGAGTAATACAACTCAACAATTGTATTTTATGTAATATCCCAAATGGGAACATGCAGCAATACTAAATAGTTAAGCATTGAAATAACGCATATCATCAAGATATTTGCAGGAGGCCAATATGGAGACACTTATTTAACATTTATAACTGCAAATCAGATGTAAAATAAAGCCCATACAATGTATAACAGGAAATAGAAGTCTCCAATGAAGAAATATCCTCAAAAAGAGGTGCAGCAACCATACAAATGAGCAGAAATTGCCTTGACATCGTTATTTTTATTATTCTGAAACAACTATTGATTACAACTTAGATCTAGATCAAAAATATTCAGAAATATTCAGATTTTATTATTATTCAGAAATATAAACAGTTGTTGGTTATAAAGCTACAAATCTGCAGAAATATTCAGATTTACAGGAATATTCATATCTGATCTGATGTATACAATAGAATGACCCTCTGCAATGGATCTCAAAGGTGAAGGGAAGATCCCCAACACATGAGAAAGTCTCCTCTAAAATTTTATGCCAAAATTCCCTGCAACATCACCTACAGAAAAACGCAAATCTAGAAGATCAACTACACTGTAGCCTTCCCCACTGAAAAGAGGCACTATATTGGCCTAGATCTGAGTAGATCTAACCTCCACTTACTGCAGCTTACAAAGAGAACCAAACCCTCAATAGGATCTGTGTTGTAGTTGGAATTAGAAGCTTGGCCTTCAGCCTGATAGTGGACAAGAAATGCAAAGCTCTTCCAAGAGGCCTCTCAAGGAAAGAGATGATATTCCTAAACATGATATCCTTGTGCTAAACAACACTATTCTATGCTAAACAACAAGGAGAATGAGATATGTCTAAACAAAAAATAAGCTCTGAATAATGTAATCACATCAACAACCCTTTACATGATGCCATCCCCTTCCTTATATAGATTAAGAGCTTGAAAACCCTAAACCACCTTCAATGAAATATTCTTTTTTCACACAATCCATATCCTTCTAAGACTACGTTGTGCCTCATTAATGGCCACTTCCTTCTAGACAGTGTTGTAGATTTGGTCAAGGTTGTCCCAATCAAATTTTCCAGCCCCTTTCACACCTAAGGGTGCTTGCTTACATAGCCAATATTTAGCCTTTTTCACATTTGGCCTTGATTTATTCTTTATTAGGAGTTTTATGAACCTCCTTTACACATTTATTCTTTAAGCAAGGAAATAAAAACAAGAGTGGATATTCCAATTAGCTTAGGACTAATTAGGAATATTACAGTCCTCCCCTCCAAAATTTTGCTTGTCCTCAAGAGACTTACAAGGAATTGTAAAATCTCCAATGGAATTGCCTCCTCCCAAGAATACAAGTTTTCCTTTGGTGAATAAACCAAATAGTTGTCATCATGAAGAAGTGGGAGATACATAGAAATAATAATGTGTTGTCCATTGGCCTTCTCAATGCATGAGAGATGGTAAGCATTGGGTGCTTCAACCCCTATGAGAAACTCCAATCTCCATGCTATCATCCACACAAATTGTGCCATCCTTGGAGCTCATAGAAATAGTCACCAATCCCCTTCTTATGCAATGTATAGGGGTTGCATGGCTGGAAATGAGAGGTAGTATTGTTCAACTTACGTTATATATCCCTCCATTTATGATAAATATGGAGTTGCTAATCCTAGGCTGTAATAATATATTCCTCATGAAGCCAAAAGAGACTTGGAACCTCATGATTCCCTTCATTGATTCTAGGGACCCTCCTTGCCCAATATTTCATGCATATAGTGAATAAAGTATCATCACCATATGTGCTCCAAAAGAAACATGGAATAAGTGTCTTTTGATATATTGGATGGTGACAATAGTCCCTCCATTGAGACCAGCACTGTTCTTCTTCTTGTTGCCTCAAATCAAAGTACAATAAGTGGCCACCCAACTACCTTCTTGCTGCCATAAGCTTCTCCAAAGCTTGAAATAATAGAGGATAATAGGTGTTAGTTGAATATGATCCAAGCAACACATGTCTTGCCACAAATTCTCCCATGTGAGAGGCTTCTCCCAACCACATAAATCACACATATGGCCCCTTGCATAGAGAAACAAAAGATAAAGTGTAGCAGCCATATAATGTCTCATTCTCCTCTTGAAGTAAGAATAAATATGGGAAGTTTCATTTCCCATGGACACACCCAACCAATGTGTCATCCCTCCTATTATGTTCCCAACAAAGATCAAAGCATCATCACCATGAGGGATCAAAATCAACAATATATAAACAATTAAATACAATGATAGAAGTGGATCATAGTCCCACAGGTGGAACCAGGGCAGTGCATCTCCTGCCTGCCTCAGATCTAGATGTGGTAAGTGGTTTTCCTACCACTTACTTGTTGCCCATAAAACCTCACCATGGCTGAAAGTGGGAGATATATTTGGTGCCTTAGGAAAGCACCCATCATGTTGCAAAATCTCCCTTTGTCCACCAAGGGAGTGGCCATGTTCAAAAATAGTTTTGGCCCAAAGTTGGCCATGAAGTTGATAAGGTATAACACTCATTTTTGGAGTCATGGCCTGCATATACATAGTAAAAGAATGCATACAATCAGAAAATAAAACATGATTTACATAAGTATGCTCTTCACCAATAGTCCTCCTCAAACAAATGGAGTGGTGCATAGGTCTATCCCCTTCCTCAAAAAGAGAAAGAGAGGGCTGAATTAACTCTTCCATAGAGTTATGTTGTTGCTCCATCTCCATATGTTACATGCATATTTGATAATGCTGATATAAATCTTCTTCAAAGCCTTCCCACATGAATTCATTCAAGATAGTATGGTGTGCTCTAATGAAATCAGTGGGGGTAGAAAGCAAGATCTCATAGGCTGCATATAGTAGTTTATCTTTGAGCCTTGATTCTTTAGTCAAATAGATCTGATCATGAAATTAAATGACTCCATCAACCACTCTATACCTCCTATCTTCCATTTTCCCATCAAGAACCTTACATGTGAAGAGGTTCTTGGAATATTCTACCAAGAGTTGGGACTCCCAATATGGATCTAGGCTTCCCAACAATGACAGCGCTGTAAAATTCTGAAATGAAGTAGTTGTCACATCATCATTATCCTCTTTGACATGCTCAATGCCAAATTCACATGCTGGAGTGTTGTAGCTCCATATTTGTTGCCTCTCTTGTAGCTGATCTTTCTCAAGACAAGATTGAAGTTCATGGAAGTAAACCTCCTTTTGAAAGGTCTCTTTCTTCCAAAACTTACATAGTTTGGCCTATGCATGAAAGAGTGTTGGTACCCTCTTGTCATACTCAGAAATCTTCCTTGTGTGTAGAGATATCATTTTCTGCCCCAAGACTATGGAGTGGCCATTTGACATCATGCTCACATCATCATAGATCTCCGAATCATTTTCCAGCGCAGATAACTAAGTGGGATATGGAAATGTCCAACTCAGAAAGTTGATCATCTCTCCTTGGAACCCATCAATGGTTCTCAGTGATATGCTAGCTTCTCCCAAAGCTCCTTCCTTAGCCAAATATGTCATTGCTGAAACAAGTTGAGAGAACAATTTATTCATCTTATCATCAGGGGGTCTCCCTGGTGGAATGCCTCCATGCAAAGAGACATCAAAATCTGAAGTAGACTGTATGAATGAGTGGAATAATGTGTCCATCCCTTTGCTGCATAGTTCAGTCTCATTCTCATGAATAGAAACCCCTTGAAATAAACAAGGGTGCATGATCCTCATCATTGGATGTTGATCCATCCTTCCTCCTTCTCCTTGGAGAAAGGTGTTATTTCCCATTTCTACTGTCACATGATTCTCCTTGGGAACCATTTGCAAAGATGAAAAATCTCCTCCCCTTGAAGCCATAACCTCTTTTCCATCCCCATGTGGTGATGGTTCTTCTTCTAAAGTGACAGTGTTGTTACTGCCCTCTTGTTCTTTCTCCTCATCAGTATTTGAGAATACCTCATAATCAATGAGAGACCTTAGATCTTGGTCTTCCTTTGATATATGAATCTCCATGATTTAATTTTGAGAATAAATCTCTTCATGCAATGGGAAACTTGCCCTTGGAAAAGTATCACACAGATTTTTATCCCCCTCAACAGAAATGTGAAGTGGAGTTGGCATAACAAATCTTTCCAACTCATGCAAGGTTTTTTATGTTCATGCTTTTCTAGCTCAATCAAAGATGTTTCAGTTTGTTTCACATCAAATCTCTTCACTAATCTCCTAGTGAATCTTTCATAAGTAGATATATTTGCATTCTTCAATGAAAAGGATTCAAATAACCACCACGCATAAGATTTACCTTTAAGATGCAGCACGGCTACCTTAAGGGCTTCCTTTTCTGAAACTTGATGTAGATCCAAATATGAGTCTAGCTGATCTATCCAATCCTTGGTTGTGCATGTGGAGGATCCTTCAAAATTTGGCAAAAAGAATCTACCTCTTCTTCTTCTATTATAATTTTTGGGTCTTCTTTCCTCCTTGAGCTGGAAGAACTCTTGGAAGCTCAAGTGCTCCTTGATTTTCCAAGATTTAGATTCATACTCCTGAATATAATCACTCAAAGTCTCCTCCTTTGGTGCATCTTCTTCCTTCATCTCTCTTACAGTAAATCTGGGCATAGAATAACGTTGTAGATCTGATTGTGTAGTTGAGTGCTTGCATAGATAAGATGAAGAACTAGGGATTTATTCATGTAAATTTCTTCTTGAGGAACCATCATGTCTTGCCCTCTTCATTTCTTTGATTTCTCTTTTAAGCTCATGCAGAGTTTGGAACAGAGTTTTTGAGAACTCCTTCCCTTTCATTCTTCTAGATAAAGGGGTTTTACTCTTGTCTTTTGTGTCTTCAGTGTAGTCAATATTCTTCTTCAGTATTCTCTCTCCTTGAAAAGACATATTGGCTTCTTAGAATGCACAGGTTGTGCCAAGATGATGCTATGATACCACTGTAATATCCCAAATGGGAACATGCAGCAATACTAAACAGTTAAGCATTAAAATAATGCAAATCATCAAGATATTTGTAGGAGGCCAATATGGAGACCCTTATTTAACATTTATAACAACAAATTAGATGTACAATGAAGCCCATACAATTTAGAACAGGAAATAGAAGTCTCAAATGAAAAAATATCCTCAAAAAGACATGCAACAACCATACAAATGAGCAGAAATTGCCTTGACAGCGTTATTTTTATTATGTTGCAAAAACTGTTGATTACAACTTAGATCTAGAGAAAAATAATGCATGAACAGTCATATCTATGACAGATCAATACACTATAGAGTCTCTTCTTCAAATACCCCTTGGGGTTTTCAACAATACATGAAGTACATGGAGTAGATCTGAGATCTAAAGCTACAGATATGCAGAAATCTTAGAATTTACAGGAATATTTAGATATGATCTGATATATACAATAGAATGGCCCTCTACAATGGATCTCAAAGGTGAAGGGCAGATCCCCAACACATGAGAAATAATCCTCCAAAATGTTATGCCAAAATTTCCTGCAACGAAACCTACAGAAAAACGAAGATCTAGAAGATAAACTACGTTGTAGGGTTTAAGATCAATTTGGCTTGATGCCAAGATGTGGATCTGATGCTCCAATGTTCGAATACTCTCTTGCCAATGGGATAGAAGCCTTACCCACTGAAAAGAGGCACTAGATTGGCCTAGATCTGAGTAGATATAGCCTCCACTTACTGCAGCTTACAAAGACAACCAAACCCTCAACAGGATCTGCGTTGTAGTTGGAAGTAGAAGCTTGGCCTTTAGCCTGATAGTGGACAAGAAATGCAAAGCTCTTCCAAGAGGCCTCTCAAGAAAAGAGATGGGATTCCTAAAAAGGAGATCCTTGTGCTAAATAACACTATTATCTGCTAAATAGCAAGGAGAATGAGATATGTCTAAACAAACAATAAAATTTGAAAAATGTAATCACATCAACAACCCTCTACATGCTGCCATCCACTTCCTTATATAGATTAAGAGCTTGTAAACCCTAAACCACCTTCAATGAAACCTTCTCTTTCACACAATCCATCTCCTTCTAGAACTGTGTTGTGCCTCATTTATGGCCACTTCCTTCTAGACAACACTGTAGATTTGGTCAAGGTTGACCTAGTCAGATTGTCCAGCCCCTTTCACACCTAAGGGTGCTTGCTTACATAGCCAAGATTTAACGTTTTTCACATTTGGCCTTGATTTATTCTTTAGTAGGAGTTTGATGAACCTCCTTTACACATTTATTCTTTAAGCAAGGAAATAAAAACAAGAGTGGATATTCCTATTAGCTTAGGACTAATTAGGAATATTACATTTTATCACCATTGAATAATATAATTTCACTATTGCTTATGAGGAGCCCATTCTCCTCACAATTCAATTCCAGAGGTAAATCCATCTGAATAAGTTACCTAGATTTCCAAAATGGCCCTCCATCATGAAATTTAGTGACTTTTGGTTTAGTCAAGTTTCCAAAAGTCCACATTGATAGCTGATTCAGTGTGGTTTTATCTAGCATAGATTTGATGGAGAAAAGCTTGGCAACCAACAATGTATCAACTATCAACACTCAGTGCTATGTTTTCCTCTCCAAAATGGGAACTAAATTTTTTTGATCCACACTTAAAACTGAGAAATATCACATTGAGATTCTAAATATTTGGGATAAAAAAATGAATTCAATCCCCATCAAAAAATGCACCAAGTGGCCAGTATAAGAGAGGGTTAATAATCACTATAGAGCCCAGATGTACATATGATTTTAATGCATATAATGAATGTTTTTGGACACTTGGAGGACCATTAATAAAAAAAATCCTTGTCATGGAAATTTTTTTAAGCCAATCTCTAGGAAAATGCTTCCTCCCTTGAAACATTTGAAGCCCTAAGAAGTCAAGTTGTTGAACCACTTTCTTAGCAGATCTTGTATTTCCACTCTCAACCATAAGGAAAAAGGAACTTGAAGAAGAATAGCCTTGGTAACATTTTCCTGCACTCCAAGTTGGCAAGTAGATGCTTCTCCACTTGGGAAATGATGGTTTTATCATATCTTCCTCCCCTTACATGCTTCATAGGCCTAGAAATTTTAGTAATTTCATTTCCTACCTCTTCCGTAAATATCTTTCTCCGAGAAACACAGTGAGAAAGAACCAAATCATTCAAACCTGCACTAAAACCATCCAAGGATAAAAATTAAATAAAAAAAATGTTCATCTGAATTTAAGCACTTCACAGTTGTTCTTGTACCTTGGTAAAAATGAAATGAAAAAACTCATAATAGACTTGCAATTTCTCTACAAAATTTTCCAGATTTTGAATTTATGGACATTTTCTGCCTTCAATGTTGAAGCAAAATGATAAAGCATATTTCACTAATTTCATATGAGTAAATTATTACAGTATCCAACTTGCATAATTAGCTATACCATCTACACAATGAGAAGCATATGAAAATGCCAAATTGCCGATAGAAACATATCCGTATTGAAAATGAAAAATTCAATTATCCCACCCAGAAACTAAATAAACTAATGTTGTAAAGAGGAACAAATCATCATTTTGCATCAAGAATTCACCAAAGTAGAAACCTAAAGTATGAGAAACAATCAACTATGACCCAACCCATGGAAAATCAAAATAAATTTGACCCGAGATGGATTCAGAGATTCACTAAATCCACGGTTGAAGGAATCATGCTAGTGAATTCAACCTAGAAAAGTATCTCAAAGTTCATGCACATAGTTTTTGGCATGTATCAAAATCACAATCAAGAACTGTGTTATGGACGTGCTTAAACTCAAGGTTTTGAGCACAACAGAGTGCAACCTGCTTGCACTATTCAAAATTTAGGTTGCATTTTAATTATTGCACTACATTAGCACGTGATTTTCCTCTCAGTCACAACCAGTTCAAATCACAATCGGTAAACTAAAGTGGAAGAGAAGCTCAAATAATGGTTACACATGTGTGTATGTGTGTTTGGCGTATGAATGTACTAAATCATGCCTGCTTAAGAGGAGTGGTTTTTTCCTCTTAAGTTCTTGGTCACAGGCTGAAAAAAAGGGAGTCAAGCAAGTTAGGGAACATGCTAAGACATAAACATACTAAATAGTGAAATAGCATGCATATTCAAACATAAAAAATAAACTAAAACAAAATATACAAAATCTCTAAATAGAGTGAAACAACTTCAATAATCCAAACAGTGGCACTTACGTCCCCTCTTATTGAGTGCTGGTAGGAATAAAGGATGAAATGTTTACCCACTTGCCAAGGGGCTCTTAGAACCAGGGAGTTATAAGACCCAATGCAAGGATGTCTTTACTTCTAAGCTACCTTGGCGCAAAGTCTCCCTCTCTCTACTCTGATGGACTAGAGTTGTTGGATGGCCAACAACTGAGTCCCCTCTATCTCTGCTATGTATCACACACTACTCGATTACTTGGGGCAATTATGGCCAGCATAACAATGTGTTCTCATATTTTTCATCTCTTGGTGGCCTTTTATAGGAGAATCCAAACTCTCCTTCCCTCTCTTGGTACATTGATGGATGGTGACCCAAGAGAGGAGGGTGATTCCATTGTGTGACA
This sequence comes from Pinus albicaulis, assembly GCA_034641835.2. NCBI lineage: Eukaryota > Viridiplantae > Streptophyta > Pinopsida > Pinales > Pinaceae > Pinus > Pinus albicaulis. Next base: position 1,489,754,946 of record CM076575.1, on the reverse strand, counting down.
CATTTATTCCATTGTATGCTCCCTTGAGGTCCTAAGGAGGCTTGGGTGGTTGTCCTTATGTGGCATAAAGTGTGGTATCAATGTCTTGGAGTGTGCCTTGTGGTCCCAGAAAGTGACTTCTGCCACTCTCAGGTCCACGCGGATTTTTGAGTAAAAGTCACACTTATCGAAGAAAAGTGCGCGCAAAGGTGAATTTTTCTGGTTCCTTCAGTGCTTAATTTGATTTTCCTTCTAGACCTTAGATATTTTTAAATACTTTAGATTCTCTAATGTGCCTCAGCCCTGTAAATCCTTCTGCCTAACATTTAATGAGTCATCTTTTCTTGTCTGATTTTCCAATGATAACAGTTTCCCCCTAATGTGTGAGGTCGAGGAAGAACTGTATAGCCGAAATAGATTATAGTTTCTTTGAGATAGAGACCTGCATGTAGTACAGAGTTGGAGACACCCTGCACCCAGTCGAAGAGCGACCATGTCCTGTGGGAACCCTGCAAGCAACAATATAATACAATTGATAACAAAATTCTATGAGGCGGGCATGTCCCATGCTCGTGATGCTTTGGCTAGCTAAAAAAATCTATTTGACAGATACAGATTATGTCTATGTCACTAAAATGGCAGTGCTCTATTGGTTGATGATGACGATTGTTGATGCCCTCAGGGGCGTTTTTTATTTGAAAATAGGTGGAATGTGGTACCCACATGCGTAAGATTGGCATGGCATATAAATTCACATTGTACGCATGGGTGTATGACTGGTGTATTCCCGTGTAAGCATGACTAAAAGTGATTCTTATAAAGGCATGGGTATTTGACAAATTTGATCAAAGTGCAATGGTTGTAAGGTATGATAGCATCTTGACATGAAAGCTTGTGTTGTAGTCAAATTTTAGGAGGATCGATGCAATCTGTGGGCAATGATGTCTCCTAGAGTGCCACTTGAGGATGTCCCTTTTGTGGTGAGGGGTGATCCAAGGTACCGCTTCCTTTTTGGAAAATATGTGTTGATGTCGACAAAAAGGAAGCCTCAACTGAACGAGAGAGTCCTTGATGCAAGGGATCAAGATCTTGGATTTCATAGGTTTAACATAGGCATTATGGTGAGGGGTGACTAAAAAATAATGATGGGGAATCAGTGGCTGAAGGTCGGAGTATAAAAAGCAGCTTGGCGACTGTCATAACCATTTCTGATGGGGAAATACTTGGAGTCGGTAGGACGTCCAAGGTGGGTATATATTTGTTATGAATGTCATGGTGGCTTATATGTGAAGGGTGTGATACTCCGACCAAGGGTGACCAGCGACTACTGCCATGGGATAAAAAATGGATGGGTGGATGGGGGACATAGTGCATCGTTTGTGTTCTTTGTACACTTACCAAAAGAATGAAATAATAGCGTTTGGTTTGTACAAAACACAGAGACGGGTGCCCCAAAACATGAAAGTGTCCACTCACTAATGATGTGAGGAATGTTTTTTACTAAGGTTGGGGGCCCTATCATGTGTGGGGTTGATGAAGCAGATGGAAAATGTCATAGATGGGCTATGCCGATGGAGGTATGGTAGGCCAAATGCGAGGCACGATAGTGTGCTTTCAATCTACTTGCAAAACTTGGTAGTTTGGGAAAGGGGTTTTAACTTTGATATTGTAAAACTTGACCTGATGCATGGTGTGTGAAAGGGCATGAGGTGCTTCCCAGACTAAAGTGGTATGACCATGGTGTCATGGTTTTGTAATATATGGTCTACTTTGGGTGACGGGCACCATGGAGGGGCGGCTCTACCGACCAACAAGGATTTTTTTCATGTGCAAGGTGGGGTGATGATAAACATGGTTGGGTGTTAGGAACCTATTGTTTATTTCTTATGGAGAAATGATGTCAAGATATGCAAAGTTTTTATGGGACTTTATCATGCTAAGGGTAGAACGATACCTACTCTGAAAATTTTGGTGGATGGAGCAATGGATGGTTTGCATACTACCTGCAAAAACAAATACCCCAAGTGAAAGTATCTTCTTTATTCATTTAGTATTGAAAGACATGTGCTTTAAAAAAATATGAGAGAGGGCATACCTGTCGTCACTGAAAATTTATTTTTCTGGAGGTGCACATGTGTGGCACCGCCCTCGGGCATTATGGAGTGTTGATCATGTTGTTTATTTCGATTTGGTAATTGGACCTTATGCGCTCTTGTTATGGTCCTCAAATTTTTTTGAAAAGTGCAACATATAGGTGGATATGGCTCAATTCAATTCATTTCTATTAGTTGATCATTCGAGGTTTTGAGAGGTCAGAGGCTTCTACGGAGTTGTTCTTGCCGTTACGGTCAGCCTGAGTACTTAGGACTAGCGATTGTTTAGTCAGGTGGGCCTCGTGACAACCTGTATTTTAATTTTTCAGTGTGTCGGTGCCAGGGTCCATACAGGATGGGTTTGTATGGATCCTAGGCTAGCTTTTTCCTTGACCATGCGGGCGATTAAGGTATAGGCACGCAACTTACGTGCAAAACTTTATTTTTTATGCAAAATCACACCTGCTCTAGCTTTGGGTGTGCTCTTGTTGCGTTTGTGAGAAAAACAAACATGCTCTCCTCACGCCTGTCTGAGGAACAGGCGTGCGGAGGGCCGAAGCTACTTTTGCAAAAAATTTGGGAAATTTTGTCTATTGTTTATTGTTTTTAGTGTGGCTAATCTGTGCATGTTTGATGACAAGATGTTGTGGAGGGAGAGGGATTGACCTAATCTCCGGGCCGCTTTGGCTGCTGATGGTCACACGTGCCAATAGTTAGCACACGTAGGTCTTCTGAAATTTATAGAGAATGAACTGCTACAATCACAGGATCATCTTCTACACTACATGTTCCGATGTTGGAACAGGCGATGCAAGGTGATGGTACTACTGGGTGCGACCTTGTTATCTGTCCTGGGACAAATATCTATTTTGTGACCAGGTTGCTACCTCAGGGAGAGACGCTTCCTTATCCACTTCCCACTGGGAGAGTGGATCTTGAGCAATTTTTAGCAAGTCATTGTGGCGGGGTGCCCCTTATGGAGGGGTGCATAGCGGTTGCTACTATGACTGACTTGGCCGAGCGGTGTGCTCTGGGCTCTATTGTACAACTAGCAAGGTCGTCTATGCCTCAACGGGTGTTGGGGCCACAAATAGGTGTTCTGTGTCGGTTGAGGGCCGAATACTTCTTTGATTTTTCCCGTTTTTTCTATGACGGGATGCTGGCTCAGATTTTTAAGGTTTGAGATGGATCAAAGTTATTCACATATGCTAGCATTATTTGTAGCACTATGTATGAGCAGGTGGTGCTACTCAGGCCTACGGTGGTGGTGCCAGCTGGGGGGCCATAGGAGCCTCGCATAAGGAGGTGGGCCCTTGTGATGCCTCGCAGAGGGGGAGGTAGGGTGGGGCATTAGTAGAATGCCACCACGTAGGCTTGGTTTGAGGCCAATCCTCAGATGTTTATGTCGTTCCCTTATGCGGGGATGGACTTTTGGGGAGACCCAAACATGGGTCTACCCAGCAGGTATGCTTCGGTGCTAGCAGGTATGTTTTTGTTTTTTTCTGCATTTACTTGAGTATTTATGGTTTGTATGTGTATTATGATGAAACTGACATGGTTTTGTTACTCTTGGAGATGTTGGCGAGGTCAGACATCTTGTGGCTCGATTGGTGGGACACCATCTGATTCGGCGACCTCGAGGAGCTTGCGAGGGACAGGGAGGAGCTCTAGTGCAGCATCTAGGTGGAGCACTTGACAGAGGGGCTGGCCCCTCAGGAGAGGATAGCAGCTCGGCGGCTACTGAGACTGCTACTGAGTGAGCTCGTACCGATGTGACAGAGGCTCGTGTAGCTGAGTTGACACAACAGGTGGATGCTCTAGAGGTGTGCCCCCTGTTTTTTTTATTGATTATGCTATGCTGATGGATATCTATGTTTTCTATGTTTTTGTTTTTTATTTATGATGGTTTATCTGAGATGCATTACAGTTTAGAATATTGTTAGCTATGCGATTAGCTGTTTGGTTTTGATTTCTTGAACATGTTTGAATGTAATGTGGTCAAATTGTCGGCTTAATATTTTTTCATGCAAGTATTTTATAAACATATGTGAATCCCTTACCTCAAATGCTTGGTTTAACTGTGACATTAATAACTGGGAATCAAGGTAGATATATATATGGCGTATACCCTAATTTAGGGCGTCGCACATAAGTCCAATGATGACATCATATTATGCCTAATTGTTTGTTGTTGAGCCGATACAAACACCATTGGTGTAGAGTGGTGATCATTCAGGGTGATAGATAACATGGGAGGTTGCTGATAAACTTTGAGACCATCACGATGCTCCATCGGAAAATCTGGAGTAATGGTCGAGTTGGTAATCCATTGTGACAATAGAATGCATTTTGTGACAAGTCTTTTGGGTAAAAATTTAAAGTGTTTGGGTCTGTGTACGTTGACTCTAGGGGTGGGCCTTCTCGGCCCTTATTGGTAGAATTTTTTGAGATAAAGGCCGTTGAAGAGGTTGCTGAGGCATGTCCCATCTGGCTCAGTCAATATGTATGCCCCCTTGAGGAGGCAATGTTTTATGATGTAGGGTCCTCTCCAAAAAGTTTTGAACTTTCCTGGCCCTACGGCTTCTTTTGCAACATCGTAGCATAGGACTAACTCTCCCTCAGTGAATGAGCGAGGGTTGATGTGGTGGTCGAACAATGCTTTTACTCGTTTCTTGTGGGCCTCGTTGTGTTGCAACGATTATCATCGAATTTCGTTGACGAACTCTTGTTGTACTAAATGTTTTTCTAGAGGCTGGGTATCATCGAGGAGTTCAATGGTGGCATGAGAATTTGGGATCTTGTGGAAATCGATGCAAAAGCATAGGCTGCCCTGATTTTTTACGATGGGAATAGGATTGGAAACCTAAGATGTGTGGGTGGCCCGAGTCCTGGTTCCGACATATGATGATACAAATCATATATGGTGTATCGTGTCATCGGCATTTTTGGTGGGGGGGGGGGGGAGATTTCTGTGATGGAAGATTGCATGAGCACAAGGCTAGATCCCTCGTTAGGATGGGAAATTTCTAGTAGGTGGAAATTGTGTTTGTTGCAGAGGTGCCTGAATGTTTCCATTAGTGAGCATGCCTCTGGTTCGTGGTTATGGCCAGTGCAAATAGTGCATGGGACCACTACGCTAACTGAGTAGATTGTGTGGGAACCAACACTACTCTTCGTCTGAGACGTGGACACTCGGAAAGGATCTGATGTAGAAGGTGTGGTCTTCTTCTTCCATTTTCGAGTTTTTGGCTTGGGTATGTATGAATTTTTTGCGGAGTGTAGACTTAACACCTCTCTTTCCACTCTAAGGTTCGGTAAATGATCACATTTTATTATATGATGGAAGTGTGAACAATTCCAACAGTAGTTGTGTGTAATCTTCTCTTGGTTAGAGAGATGTCTTTGCAGGAGAGAAGAGACTATGCAAAAAATGTGGGTGAGGTGCTTCAGTTATTTGCACTGATTAACTTGGTGGCCGATTAGGTCGCATAGTCTGCATGTTATCCTAGGTTGAACCTGGGTCATGCTTGGTTGGTGTGCCTTCCCAATTTGCCTCTTATGCCTATGTGGGTATGGGGTAGATTACCTAGGGGAGCTATGCCTTCTATATTGTTTGATGATATCTCCGCATTTCTTTTCTAATGTATTTATCATATCAACTAGAGGATTAACTCGTGGAATAGAAGCACATCTATGCTCATGGTGATTTCTTTGACACACTAGAAAAAAATCCTAGATATGGGTTTCCCATCCTACTCACTTGGTGGCGTGACTAGGTCAGCAAGCTAGAGGGATGAGGATCCAACAACGTAGCGCTTCTAAATCGGGGAAAATGGTGACCTGTAATATTCCAAATTAGGAACAGCTCATGAATCATGCATGAAAAATGCATTTCCAGAAAAAAATGCAATAAAACAGTAAAATGGACTCTTGGATCCCATATATTAGTCAATATACATTCTAAATCCAAGATTAGAGCTGAAACAAAGAAAACTAGGTAGGTTAAATAGATCTCCCACACCCAGGATTGCCAAAAAGTGCTAAAACCCCAAGACTGCAAAATGTCGGAGCAGCTGCTCAAGGGACTGTGAAATCTAAGAGAGGTTTTACACATAAAATAATAGGAGAACAATATATCTGCTCATATATTGATAAATAATGCTGAAGAACAGAGATTTAGTCTCCTCATACAAAATACAAGATAACCCGGCAAAGGTTTCTTGTCAAACACTTTGCATACAAGATGGGAAATTTAGTAATTTACTGAATAACCACTACAAAACTGAAGTACATGAGTGTAGAAGGCTGAAATATGTCTGATCTTCTATAGATCCCTCAAGGGCGTCCTCCCATGAAAGGATGAACCTCTCAATCACAAGGAAACACTGCAACAGAGCCACCAAACCATGCAATGAACACTGCCTCCAGAATAACACATTCCCTAGCAGAAATAGCATTGGGAATGTATGGGAAATGTTTGGTATGATACCACAAATCTGAAATAATATCGATAGCTCTCCAAACATATCTCTCAAGTGAAGGAAACCTTCCTCCAATGAGAAACTAGCTCAGAAGTCGGGATTCCAATCCCTTCCACTGCTGCACCCAGCAACACTGCACAATCTTTGGAAAAATTGTGCTGATGAAGGTGGTTGAAGCTTGGATTGAAAACCTGATGTGGAATGATGAATGGAAACTCTCCCAATGAGGCTCCTCAAAGGAAAGAGGTGGGATTTCCACTCGGGAACACCCAGTGCTAAACAACACTGTAGCTTTGCTAAGCAGCAAAGCAGAAACAAGTCTTGGAAGACAAGAATAATAATCTAGAACATGATGAATAATGTTGCCATCCTCTTCCTTATATAAGACATGAGTTTTCTTGCCCTTGGCCCCACTCAATTAGGTCATCTCGATCCCAAGATACATCTCCCTCCAAAATTGCGTTATTCCTCCTTGGATTCCTCCTCCACTAAAACTGCGTTGTTGACTTAGTCAAAGTAGCTTAATTTTAACCCTGTTTACACATGGAGGTGTTTTATTGAGATAGAAAGAATTTCCCCGTTCACACTTGGAGTGTTTTTATCCTCCTTAGGACACTTATGGGCTTTTCTACCCATTTATTCACCGGCTAAAGATGTTGCTAACTCTAATGTTCCATTTAGCTTTGAGGTTAAAATTTTGTAGCATTACAAAATCTTTGCTTGTCCTCAAGCAAATGTATAAGGAGAGAAAAATTTCTCCCCTCCTCCTCATGTGGCCTCCCATCAATGGCCTCCATCACTGCATCAAGAGAATCTGCAAATAAACTGTCTCCAATGCTTCTTCCCAAGTGTGCAATACCAAAGTGTCTGCATCAATCAAAGGTGGAAAGTGTGAATGGAAACTTGCTTGCTGTTTCATGGCCTCCACAAAGTAGGAGTGATGATCATCATGGTGAATTAGTGCCTCCCTCACCCATGCTATCATCCAAATGAAGTGAGTCACCGTCCAACATGGTAACTCATGAAAAGTATCCTCCACCTTTGGCTCTTGAAATGTAGGTGGGCTGAATAAGTGAATATGATAGGAAAGAGGGCATATCCCACACTGTCCTCCTCTCCACTTATGATAAGTGTAGAAGGCATGCTGATCTTGGGCTGCAACATGATTGCCATCGAATGGAAAGAATAATATTGAGCCTCCAAGGACTCTCCCTCCAAAGTCATGAGACATTTCAACCCAAACCATTCCATCCAAGATGAATGGAACATCATCACCATTTAGCCTCCAAATCAAAAAATTGTTGAAAGTTAGGTGCAATTTAGGACGGTGCCAAAGTTTCTCCAAGTGGATATTACGCAGTCCCCCCAACTGTTGCTTAAGAATGTCATATGGCAAGTGGTCCTGCAACAAGTTACAAGCTATATATGTTTGTTCTCCCAACATGGGGAAGTAAGCATCAATGTCTATTAGCTGTACATAGATAAAATAACAATACACTTGCCCAAAGTCATGTATAGATGGGCTACTATCGTCATAAACATTGGCCCTAAAGTGACCATGAAACCCAAAAATACTCTTGCTCTTTTGAGGAGCAATGCACTGTTCAAACATGGTGGGAAAGTACAAATACTCAATGGAGTAATCAACAAGTACAAAAACTCATTCCCAACCATACATAGTGAGTAGGCCAAGGGTGAGGTCGGTCCATGTATAAGCTCCCCCATGAGGATTCCCTCACAAAAATCTGCAAGAATAAGGGATACACATACTCTTTGGAACACTCCATCAATAAGAACACACTCCCATGTGACAGCGCTGTAGGCCTTAACAATAAGGCTCTGTGACTTCTCCCTTTGAAATTCCACATGCCAAAGCCATCCACCATCATGCTACTATGTGAGAAGATCATCTTCCGACATGGAAGTCTCTCATGATCCTCCAATACTGAAGGGTAGCCTCCTTGCACAATGAATGTGCCTTTCTTCTCTTCAGAAATATCATGAAAAGTATGGGAAGAATTTTTCCCATACTCTCCCAAGTGCAACCATATCAACAACAACTTTTGTTGTCACCTTATCTCTCCCTCATACAAGCCATAGAGTAAGATCATGAAGGTCAACTTGTATGATGCCCCATACCAACAAGTCTTTTGCTGCTCTATCATATGGGTGCCATGCCATCCAATTGGTTTCTCTCTCCACGCAGAGCTTCCCTTGAACAAAAATAGATCAGCAGTACATGGAAGCAAGATACAATAAAAACAAGTTGCCAAATGAAAACCAGAGAGTGAATCATGGTCCCTCTCATGGAACCAGCGCAGTGCATACTTGGCCTGCATCAAAATAATAAATAACAAGTGCTTTTCCAGCCACTTTTTTTCTGCCATAGTCATATCATAAGATAAAAACATGAAGTTACAATATGGTGTCATTGGTGCACACTAAGAAACATATGGCTTCCTCCACGGTTCATCAAAAATATAGCCAAGATCAATGCTACAAGTAGCTGCAAGTACATCATCATCATACAATATGCAAGAAGAAATATTTCTTCTTGTTACATCATGCTGCTCAAATAAGGGACGGAAGTACAATAAAAAACATGAAATGATACCTCCTCCATTATGTACTTGAGGTCTTGAGCTGAAATGGCTCAACTGGAAATTCTCCCTCACTCCCAATGAGTAGGAAGGTGGCTGTGACATCCTCTCTATCACCATCCGGGCTATGCATCTCTCCATATGTTGATATATGTCCTACTAGATGCCCTCCCAAGTGAACTCCTCCATCAACTAGAAATATGCATCAAAGTGCATAGAAGAGAAGTCCTCATGTGCTGCATGTAGCAGCTTCTCCTTGAGACTAGAAGATCTAGTCAAGAAGATCCTACCATAGGAATAAAAGACCACATAATCCTCCATGTATCTATCATCTCCATCCGGGTCATTAAGAATCATGCATGCACCAATATCCTTGGAGTACTCTACCAAAAGTTGAGATCTCCAATAAGGATCAATCCTCCTAAGAGACAACGTTGGTGATATGGCATGTGAAGCTCTCCTCATGCAACTGTCTGCCACTTTGACATCCCCCGTGCCAAATTCTTCCTTCAAAATTTTCACCTCTCCAAAATCCAAGAGTGGTGAATCCAAAGACAAGATGTCTCCTATCAACTCCAGATCAGGTGGCCTCCTAGGTGGAATGCCTCCACATAGTGAGACATCAATGTCAAGAGTAGACTACTCATGTGATTGGGCAAACTTGCCCCTGCCCTTACACTGCAAATTAGTCTGCCTCTTTCTTGCATTGTCTCTCTGAAATAGAGAAGGGTGTGTACCTCTCATCAAATGATGTTGCTCTTCCTCCCTTCCTCCTCCTTCCAGTTGCAATGCTGCACAATCATGCTGCTCACTGACTATTCTTGGACCTCCATGTATGAGATCCTGGGGAACTTCTTACAAAGGCACAAGAATCCCTCTTGTTGGAGCATGTGCTCCTCCTCCCTCTGCATGAGGCACTGGATGTGCTCTATATGTGACAATGTTGTTGCCCTCATCTTCCTCAATGTGTGTGGGCAACATCTCAATAGTTGGATCCTCTTGTGAAAAATAGATCCCCATGCCCTCTTGTCCAAGAATATGAACTGGAGGTCTTGCTTCCAGCAATGTGTAATCCAAGATATCAGCACCTCCCATGGTTTTATGAAATGGATTTCCCTCCATCACATGCAAGGGCTTTGTTCTCTCAATTTTTTTTTGCTCATGTGTCTTAGGAAGTTTTTCACCAAACCTCTCCATCAATGTTTTTATAAATCTTGCATAAGAGAAAGTGTTGGCATTCTTTAAGGAATAAGATTCAAAAATCCACCATGCATGAGCCTTACCTCTGAAATGAAACGCTGCAACTTTGATGGCTTCATCTTTAGAAATATGGTGCAGTTGCAAATAGGAATCTAGCTCTTTCACCCAAGCTCCAGCTGAACATGTAGGTGATCCGGAAAATGTAGATAGAAGGAATCTATCTACATCCTGTTGTTGGCTCTTCTCCACCTGGGTCTTGAAAAACTCTTGGAAATCAATATGATCTCTAAAGCTCTCAATTTGAGATTCATACTCCTGCAACAATTCAGTAAGAGTTCTCCTCTTAGGCATTTTTCCTCCTCCCATCCATCTCAAGATAGCTTTGGGCACTTGACTGCATTGTGCATCATGGAGTGAAGCTACATGCTCACACTCACCATGTGAAAATATAGATTTAGCTCTAGATTCAACCTCCTTTGGAGATTCCATCTCCAATCTCATCTTCTTCAGCTCTCCTTGAAAGCTCTTCATAGATTTTGGAAGAAGCTTTGTAAGCTTGTATTCCTTTCTTCCTTCACATACTGAAGCTTTATGGATTATATCCATATCTCCTTCTTCTAATAGCTAGATCTCACAGGCTGAGCTAGAGATCATGCTTTGATACCACTGTAATATTCCAAATTAGGAACAGCTCATGAATCATGCATGAAAAACACATTTCCAGAAAAAAATGCAATAAAACAGTAAAATGGACTCTTGTATCCCATATATTAGTCAATATACATTCTAAATCAAATATTAGAGCTGAAGCAAAGCAAACTAGGTGGTTTAAACAAATCTCCCACACCCAGGATTACCAAAAAATGCTAAAACCCCAAGACTGAAAAATGTCGGAGCAGTTTCTCAAGGGACTGCGTAGTCTAAGAGAGGGTTTACACATAAAATCATAGGTTAACAATAGTCTACTCATATATTTATAAATAATGTTGAAGAACAAAGATCTAGTATCCTCATACAAAATACAAGATAACCCGACAAGGGTTTCTTGTCAAACACTCTGCATACAAGATGGGAAATTCAGTAATTTACTGAATAACCACTGAAAAACTGAAGTAAATGAGTGTATAAGGCTGAAATATGTCTGATATGTTGTAGATCCATCAAGTTCTGCCTCCCATGAAAGGATGAACCTCTCAATCACAAGGAAACATTGCAACGGAGCCACCAAACCATGCAATGAACACTTCCTCCAGAATAATGCATTCCCTAGAAGAAACAGTGTTGGGAATGTATGGGAAATGTGTGGTCTGATACCACATATCTGAAATAATCACGGGATCTCTCCAAGCAGATCTCTCAAGTGAAGGAAACCTTCCTCCAATGAGAAACTAGCTCAGAATCCAGGATTCCAATCCCTTCCACTGCTGCACCCAACAACACTGCACAATCTCCGGAAAAGCTGTGCTGATGAATATGGCTGAAGCTTGGCCTAAAAACCTGATGTTGAATAATGAATGAAAACTCTTCCAATGATGCTCCTCAAAGGAAAGAGGTGGGATTCCTGGCCGGGAACACCCAATGCTAAACAACACTGCAGCTTTTCTAAGCAGCAAAGCAACAACAAGTCTTGGAAGACAAGAATGATAATCTAGAACATGATGAATAATGCAGCCATACTCTTCCTTATATAATACATGATTTTTATTTCCCTTTTCCCCACTCAATTAGGTCATCTCGATCCCAAGATACATCACCCTCCAAAATTGCGTTATTCCTCCTCCACTAAAACTGCGTTGTTGACTTAGTCAAAGTAGCTTGATTTTAACCCTGTTCACACATGGAGGTGTTTTATTGAGCTAGAAATAATTTTCCCTTTCACACTGGGATTTTTTTTATCCTCCTTAGGAGAATTATGGGCTTTTATACCCATTTATTCACCAGCTAAAGCTACTGCTAACTCTAATGTTCCATTTAGCTTTGAGGCTAAAATTTTGGAACATTACATGACCACATGATTGGGCATTTTAAACAACGTACATGTTGGTATTCTCTGCAGAGGGTGGATTGGGGAAACTAAGGGTTTCCCAATTGGTCACTTTTCAAATAACAGAAAGAGGATGGATCTAATCATCACATCTTCCTGAGTTGTCAAAATGTTCATGGATTCCTTGTATGAGCCATCTTCTCAGGAGAGGCAAACTATGGTTGCAAGTAAACTATCTAGTGCTAAGCGAAATCGAGGGATATAATGGCACTGTTCTAAAGTGTGGTTGCTAGCACATAAAGGACATGTGAATTGCGCTTCCCGCAAACCAACATATTAAATGCACTCTATAGGATACCACTTGTGGATGAGTTCGAACGCTGCGTATTCCTCGATGAAGTGGCCACATTCATCGCACAACGCACAATGTATGATAGGAGAGGGGAAGATGAACGGGAGTCTTTCAGGCGACTATCGTTCCTCCTGCAGGTATAGAATGACGTGAGGTTCATCTCCAAATGACTGGGAGGAGGGATCCTCTTGATAGGATTGCTCGATGGTGTGTAAGGCATCCCTATATCATGGGATTTTTGGGAAATGATGGGTATAGTGTTCATAATTGCTGCAGATAGCACATGTGTTATTTGTACGCAATGATTTTCCTTGAATTTTGGTGGCAGTTTCCTTTATTCGGGAAGTTGTTGTCGCGATGTCTACCGCAGAGCTAAGGAGTGGTTTTAATTCATCCAACTCTTGGAAGATGTGGGTAGGGTGGCCTACTACATCACATATGGCGTATTGTGGTGATTCCCATGGCATGGTGGGATTCTGCACCTTCTTTCCTCTTCTATTGGTTTTCTTAGTCGTAACCATCATCTTTGCGATGGGAATTTCTGTTAAATGGATATTTGTGAAAGTCTCCTGAATGGATGGGGCTTCCTCAAGATTGAGAGGGATTAACCCTGTAGAGGTGATGTGTGTGACTCCCATTATGGTAGGTGGGACTAGGTACCAAACTGGTATTGCAAATGACAAGTTTGGTAGGACCACCATGGCCATGACATGTTGCAACACAAAACTAGCTGGGGGGAATAGGAAATGAGTTTTGGAGGCGGCATAGGCTAGAGGGGATTCTATGGCTGAAAACTCAGTGTCATTACTACTCGTCTCCATGTATTGACTAGATTCGGTGCTTGATGAGGAAATCATGCAAACTGGGGCCCCTATGACATCAGATGATGACTCAGGTATGACAGGGGGATCTCCTAGAAATGAACCTAGGATGGACGATGGCTTAAACTGGCCGGGGCCATATTCTGGGTACTGTGTAAGCATCTCGGTGGATGTGTCAACTAGTTGACAGCAATGATTCAGTTCTCATGGGGGAACATTGTAGTTCAGAAGATGGAGGAGGTTATGGCTGACATCGTGTACATATAACTCCAACTATGGAGTATACTGTAATCTAGTTGGGTGTCCAAGACTTCAATGTATATAAGGACCGTCTTGTCAGCTAAGCAGACTGGGAAGTTTTGGTAGAGACTGACAGGGGCTGAAGGGCATCCATCGTATGCTCTAAGCATGATGTTAGATGGCTTTAGTTCAGGAGACGCTAAATTCTACCATACGTTATTGGACATGATTCATGTGGATGCACCCTCATCAATTATACATCGGTGGATGGTGATGTTTTGAGCTGACATCGGTATCTGAAAGGCGACCATCGAGGGAAGCCTAGGGATGGCTTTATCTAAATAAAAAGCCACCAAGCACGAATCGGCAGGGTTAATGGTGTCTAATTCCAAAAGTAAGGCGTTCCTTTTCTTTGGGCATGATTGTAATACCTCTAAAGCTGACATAGCGGCGGGAGATTGAGCTAGATCATCTACAATGCTATAGTTATGGGCTACTTTGGAATGGTTTCCTACCCACCTAGTTGGTCCCTTAGCCATTTTTGGCAAAGGTTCAATAGGCATCTTTGATATGGTCAAAGGTGTTTTTGGTGCACTTGTACTAGCCCCTGAAAAATTGGTGTCTATTGGGGTATCGTAATTTCAGTTCTGTGTCTGGAAAACATTTCCTCACAATTCATTTAGATTTCATGGTTATTTTTCCTGGAATCGTCAGGAGTTTGTTGCTACATTCTAGTTGTCCCTTGATGGGGGAGAGGCTCCTGCATAACTGTTGTCTGTTGGGAGGATCCCCCTTGTCCATGGTTACCCTGCAGCTTCTTCATCTCAGGGAGGTCGGGACAGTGATGAGTGTAATGGCCGTACTCACAACAAATTTAAAAAGAGTGGTTTGTTCACATATTTTCCCTCTTGTTCTGCCTTTGGGGGTTACTTCGTTCCTGGTTTTGATTTCGGTTGGAGTTGCCTCCAGCCTGAGATCACGGAGGGCATTTTTTATTGTTGCCCCCTTTTCCAAGATTCCCTCTAGGCTTTTTTTTTCCCTTTTTCTTAGCCATGCTGGGAGGAAAATTTGGATTCTCTTGATTGTATGGTTGGCGTGATTGGGCTTGCGAAGGATGCATAAAGTTCACCTATGCATTATTTTGCATGGGTGGGTTCTGTGCTAGGGACTGGGCATATTGCGGTCCTTTTCCCTATTTTATAAATGATTGTTGGGGGGGAGTTCTTCCGTCATCATGTCTAGCTACGTACTGGGTCCCCTGGGTTGGAGGATAGGGTCCTCCATGTTGATGGTGGTACGATGACACCCTACTGGTCAAATTTTGCAGAGGCGCAGGATGACTTTGGTAGCCGAGTTTTGGTATGTTCTAGGTAGAATCGTATGTGTAATCGAGGTATTGAACTCTGCTGCTTAGGTGGTTTTGGGTCAATGAACTAATCAAACCGTTTGTGGAGTTCGACGCACCTAGAAATTATTTGTAAGTTTGTAGGCGTGGGGCGTTAGGTAGGATATTGTAAATATACCCTGACTGTGTATGGATCAGCTCGATCTGTTGGGCCTTACTGATGGCATCCTCTTCAGATATGGATTTTGTTGAATCACATCCTTTTAAATCTTTGTTGTGAGATTTTTCAGGAACAAGTCTAACAAAACTCGATTGTCAAGTTTGGCTTTGCACAAACTACATCGTCGTTGCCATTTGTGGAGATGGTTCGAGATATGGGCGACGGGTGTTTTCCTAAATTGGGTCACTAACTCCATTCTAGAATCGTGGTGGATGGGTAACTGAAAATAGGTTAGGAATGCAGTAGTGAGGGCGCTAAAGGTTCCATGTGTAGCAGAGGATTGCTCCACATACCATTTCACAGCTATTCTAGTTAGGTTGCATTGAAATAGTCTTAGTCGAATAGTATCGTCAATGATGTTGTTCGAAGAACACCATAGGTGGAAAGTCATAACATGATTCTGGGGTCTTCTTCTTGCTTCCCTTTGAACTTTGGAATGTCCGAAGGGAGCTTCATGGGCATGGGAGGCCATGTGGGGTTGTGTGCAATGGGGTCGTTTTTCAACTTGGTTAAATATGGTAGATTTAACGAAGATAAAAAAGGTGATTGTGAGTTTGTAGTCATTGCAATTTTTGAAAACACAATGTTCTAGTTAGGAATAGGGTTTGTCTACGATGTACGCTGTTGTGCGTTCACCTGGCTTCCCAAATGGGTGGCACTCCTCTGTCCCCTAGGGGTTGTGGGAGGAGTGGTATGTGGTGACCCTATGGAGGTGTTCACTGGTGTGGTATTGGGTGACCGACTAGGGTTCCAAACTTATGTTTCCCCAATAAAGGATGAACCAATAAGGGTGGCAGTGTTCCTTCTTTGACGCCTAAATGGCTAAATACCTGAAACCCCTCCCAGTAATGGGGGGAGGTCCAAAAGATGTCTAGATCGACAAGGTCCCATTGGGTCCATTTTGGCATCGACTAGGTATGGTTTTGGAAATATTTGAGAGGATAGAGATTACAATCAGATCAGAAATCCGATCACATACATAAAACAGAGCGAAAATAAAAGATAAAATTTCCGTTTAGATTAATCCTATGTGATTAGTTAATAAAAAAATATGGTTTTATTGTTCTTGCATATGATACTCAAATCCTAGAAGACCTAATTTTCCTAACATGCTCAAATGTAACTGAGCCTTGAGAATATATCTTGCGAATGCGAGCACAATTCCCCGAAATAACTGGAAATGACCCTAGTCAACCACAAAATATCCACCAAGGTAAGAGTAGAGGATCTATTGCTTGCTTGCACCATCACCTATAGGGAAGGATGCCCTAATTGTGGCCACTAAGTACCATTGTCCCACATGAGAGTTCAAGTCTTGAGCTTCTTAGTTATTCATCTACCAGTACCAAGTATTAGACGGGTTAGGTGACCCCGAATAATACCGCACACACTGGGCCTAAGCTTAACCCCCTCTGAATCGGGTCTCTACTGCACTCGGGTTTTATTTTCCATGGGTTAATAGACACATTTAAAATTTCCCTAAATAGTCAAATTCTATGTTTCAATATGTATACTTACCAAGGCGGCTTATTGGATGCCTACCCCCTTGGTCCTAACTTAAACTATAAATTCTCTTATGGCCCCAGTGGGGAGACTTTAGTGATTTTGGTTAAGTTAGTTTTAGGTTTCTTTAATTTACTTAGGGTGTGAATATGTGTGAATGAAAGGTGAACAAGCGCATAGTTTGAAAAGTGGATATGTGGTGATCCTTTTCAAAATCCCCTATTTAAACTATGTCTGGTTGTTCCTTACTCAAAAGAAAAACATGTGCAGATATGGGCCGCTTTCAATGATTCCTAGTTAATATAGATGAGCAACTATAGGGAGATGGTGAGTTATAAAAAGAGAGTGTTCATATTCTTTCCTAGGATCACTCAAAGGTTAAAAGGCATCAGAGATTACTTTCTCTCTAAAGACAATTCGATCCTGGTCTCAAATCCTAGTGCAAAAAATTGAACTAAAACTAATGACTTTTACACTAAAAAAATGAAAAATATTTAGCTAAGCATGAATGGACTGCAGCCACTTACTTTGGCTAATTAGCTAAGTGTTTTTTGGTGCCTAAATTCGCAAAACATAAATTATTTAAGAACGCAAGTTTATTGCCCCCTACTTAAACTATGTGTTAACTTTATGAAAATCAACTTGAAAAATTAAAACTAACACCTAAACTACTGAAAAGTAGCTAAATTTGAGCTTTAACAACGTGTGGGACACTTCAACCAGTGCTGGAAGATTTATTATGGGCTACCAGTCACTTTACAAGCAAGAAATAAATGGAAATAACACCAAATTTATGATTCTAGTTTCCGTGTGCAAAAGGCTGAGACAGGTGCAAAGGCTATGCACAAGTCACTACTGACCATGCACACTGGGGCACATCTGTTGATGAAAAATCTGTGAAATTTTCCTGCAAAGACATTTTTGGGAGCTCTTCGGCTTCAGCCTCTCACTGAGGGTGAATCAGGGAATGAAGGAGAGAAAGGGGGCAGTTCCAGCCCAATTCCACAGCAAAGAAAGAGGTCTCTGCAAAAAGGCACAACCACATAAAATTGGAAATAAAAGTAGGGGAGTCGCCAGTCCTGTGTATGTGTGTTTGGCGTACAAATGTACCAAATCACACCTTCTTAAGAGGAGTGGTTTTTTCCTCTTAAGTTCTTGGTCACAGGTAGAAAATAAAGGGAGTCAAGCAAGTTAGGGAACATGCTAAGACATAAACATACTAAATAGTGAAATAACATGCATATTCAAACATAAAAACTAAACTAAAAAAAATAATACAAAAGCTCTAAATAGAGCCAAACAGCTTCAATAATACAAATGATGGCGCTTACGTCCCCTCTTATTGAGTGCTGGTAGGAATAAAGGATGAAACGTTTACCCACTTGCCAAGGGGCTCTTAGAACTAGGGATTTCTAAGACCTAATGGAAGGATGTCTTTACTTTCGAGCCACCTTGGCGCAAATTCTCCCTCTCTCTACTCTGATGGACTGGAGTTGTTGGATGGAAAACAATTGAGTTCCCTCTATCTCTGCTCTGGATCACACACTGCTGGATTGCTTGGGGAAATTCTGGCCAGCATAACAATGTGTTCTCATATTGTTCATCTCTTGGTGGCCTTTTATGGGATAATTCAGGGAGTTCTAAGACCTAATGGAAGGATGTCTTTACTTCTGAGCTACCTTGGCACAAAGTCTCTCTCTCTCTACTCCGATGGACTGGAGTTGTTGGATGGACAACAATTGAGTCCCCTCTATCTCTGCTCTGGATCACACACTGCTGGATTTCTTGGGGAAATTCTGGCCAGCATAACAATGTGTTCTCATATTGTTCATCTTTTGATGGCCTTTTATGGGATAATTCAAACTCCCCTTCCCTCTCTTGGTACATTGATGGATGGTGACCCAAGAGAGGAGGGTGATTTCATTATGTGCCACATTTATTCGATTGTGTGATCCCTTGAGTACCTAAGCAGGCTTGGGTGGTTGTCCTTAGGTGGCCTCAAGTGTGGGATCAATGTCCTGGAGTGTGCCTTGTGGTCCCGGAAAGTGACTTCCGCCACTCCCAAGTCCGCACAGATTTTTGTGGAAAATCCACGCAAAGGAGCGCTTATCGAAGAAAAGTGCGCGCAAAGGCGCATTTTGCTAGTTCCTTCAGTGCGCAATCTAATTTTCCTTCTAGACCTTAGAGATTTTTAAATACTTCATATTCTCTAATGTGGCTCAACCCTGTAAATCTTTTTTCCTGACATTTAATAATGTCATCTTTTCTTGTCCGATTTTCCAGTGATAACAACATGGAAACCAAAAAATCATTATGGATCACCATCTTCTTCTCTGTCTCTTCATCTTCCCAACATCTGTACAATAATGTTCTATTATATATGAACATAAGGGACATGAAATACTTTACCTTCCCTTGGGTTGTATTATTTATACCACATTTTCTAATAGTAAAAGGGTTAAGTTGGATTCATACAGTTAAGTTGGAGTGAAATAAATATCGATATCTAATAGTGTGATGGATTGCATCTCTTTGATGGAAATTATACATCCTAGTTACACAAAGAGTTGGAAACTATTCTCCATTAATATCCAACTCGAGAAGGATATTGTGACTTTAGTGTTTGACATTGGCAACCAATGAGACATTATCTCGAAAGCAGTGATAAAGAAGCACAATTTGCCTCCAATCATGCATATTGAACCTTACCCCTTGGTTTTTCTTAGGAAGAACATGGAATTGTTGAATGTTCCTGTAAAAGTGGATTAATTTCCCCATCGCGATAGATAATGGTGATGAAGTGGATTTTAATTTTGTTTCATTCGATGTTTGTGATATGATATTCAACTATTCATATCTCTGGGGTTGAGATAGTCTATCGTCAATGCCTAACCAAATGCTAGTCAAAAAAGGCCAAAAATACTCAATGACCACACAAAAAATATCCAACTCCCTTGGTGCTAATTCAACCACTAAAGGCTAGAGGCTAATAAAAATATTCAATATAGTTTTTTTTAATAGCCTTGTGAGCATAGGATAGTGCCACTCTTTAGTGGTGAACCAACAATAATACCCCAAGGCCTTGTTGCATGCATATCCAACACATATGAGAAGTTAGAAGAAAAAAATAAGTAGGACAAGTTATTGTAGCACTATTCAAGTTGTTGTGGGAACTACACAGGATTCCTCCAAGCCATGCAATCAAACACATCAATGAGTTGCAACAAGTTTTTGTGCTATTGAATGAGTTACTATGCTGGGATTTGTTTTTGAAAAACTAGGAGATCATGAGTTAGATACACAACTTAATCAATAATGGCCAAATATGAACCAAATAATTTCTTTGTGGATCTTCCATTTTTTGTTTCCAAAGAAGGATGACACATGGATAATGTATTATTATCTGTTGAATAGAGACACCATCAAGAAATAATATTCATTTTCATGCACCAAGAACCTAATCGATTACATTCATGAAGGTAATTATATTAGTAAGATTAACCTACATTTTGGGTAAAACTAAATCACTATCAAGCTCGAAGATATATGAAATAAAACTTCTGAGCCATGACAAGGATTTTTTCAATGTTTGTTGAAGTCATTCAATATAATTTGTGCCCCTATGGAATTCACAAGGATATTGAAAAAAGTGCTCACATTGTATCTTAACTATTGTGTGATTGTGTACTTGAACAACATAATAGTTTTTAGTAAAACTTGGGAGTAACATTTGAAACAATTGGATCAAGTATTATCAATGTTATGAATAGAAAAGGAATTGATCAAACAAAGCACCATACATTCAAGCATACAAAACTAGTGCATATTAGATTTTTCAAGAACCAAGATTGATTCAACGTTGCTCTAAAAAATATTTCAACTATTTCCAACTAAACACTACTAAAGAACATTCACAACCTACAAAGCTTCGTGGAAATGGAAAATTATCTAAATATATTTCTTGTGTAGTTTTCCCATGTCATGCACCCTCTTAATTCTCTAAAATGACCAATTCAATTTTAGTTAGGGAAATTCACAACAAATATTGTTCAAAGAGATAAAGTGTCAAGTTGTGACTAATAATATTATTTCCTTCCCTCACATTCAACAAGACCTCGATATCAACATGGATTCATGTCAAAATTCCATGGGTATGTCATTGATGCAAAATTAAGGCCAGTTGCACAACACTCCAATAATTTTTCAAGAATTCTTAATTACACAATATATGACCAAGATATATACACATGCCTCAAACAACACATCATTGCAAACATTGTTTGAATGGAAAAGATATCACCATTCATAGCAATCATAAGTCTCACCAATCCTTTGAAAATTGAGCAAGATCAAGAATGCACACCACATTAAGTGGTCCAGTTATTTTCATTTTGATTGTGTGTTAAAAAGGAAGAACGAGTAAAATAGCACATTACCTTCCATGACCACTCGCAATCTTATTGATAGTATTGATAATAAGTTCATAAGAAGTTGTTCCATTCATAGAATTTCAAAGCCAACAAATCAGAAATTGGGAAAGTATACTCTACTTCTGATCCTAAGTAGACCATGAGAGTCAATTTCAATGGATTTCCTTTAGGTTTGTTGACAACTTGTAGGGGAAATTACTATCTTATGCTAGTTGTGGATGGCTCAATAAAATGACTAACAATACCTTGCAAAAAACAACTTCAACACAAAAAGGAATACACTGGTTTCCTGAAAGGGTTTGGATGCACTTTTTTCTACCATTGTTTATCATCTCATATCAATAGAAAATATTTCTCGACTACTTTTGACAAGTGTAGTGAGAATTCATGGACACCAAGCTAAGGAGAATTATTCCCTTCTATCCTCGACCATTGGTCAAACAAAGGTAACAAATCACAGCATAGTTCAAGTGTTAAACATTTTTAACCATAAAATTTAAATGCGTGGGATGCCAACATGCCATATGCACAAAATTGTTATAATCACGCAATACATAGCACAACTATAATTGTGTTGCATATGCGACATGTTTTCATCTCATGTATTTGGAGTTGTATGGTCAAAAATGGGTACAATTGCACACTACATAGCACAACATGAACTTCACATTTTGAAGCATGCATGGTATTTTTGTCGGAAGATACAAATAGCCATTTTGGGTCCTATAAATAAGTAAACAACGGTGAAAGAGATCATTACACATAGGAAAACGTTTTATAGACCACATATACAATATTCATGTTCAAGATCGAGAATATTTTCATAAGAATCAACAAAAACACAATGGCATGAATCATCAACACTGTGCATATCACCAATTTTGTGCATGAGATAAATTTTGGGTTGTCTTGAAAGGATAAATTTAAGGAGAGACGTAGGAACATCAAACCAATCAAATAAATTTAAGGAGAGAGGCATGGATATCAAATCACTCAAACATGTCTCATACACCATCATCAAGAAAACTGGAGAAAACGCATTCAAGTTGGAGTTACCACCATACATGAGCATTCGGTTGGTCTTCAACATGAATCACCTAAATTTTTGCAAGTTGTCAATGATGGATGACAATGAAAAATTATTTGTTGCAATTTCTTCAAAACTAATTTGTTGAAGTTGGCGCAAAGCTATAAGTAGACATAATTCTACAATGGATAAAGCATAAGCAAGTTTCAACTAGATCACATATAATTCAGTTTTGTATCATAAGAATAAATGACATAATATTCTAAGGGGATACAAAGCATTATTGTGAATTGGGGTATGACTCAGTAGAACCTATGGTATGAGTGAAGTCTGAACTACAACAAGATTAGTGCCAAAAAATACTAGCATAGATCAATCTATAGGCTTGAATTTTAGGCTACCCAACTAGAATATTATTGTTTTCATTAAATATAACAAAAAAAAATTGCATTCAGAATGTCTTAGGTAAAGTTGGATGGAACTCACTAGTTCAATGAAAAAAATCCATTTCAATACCAAACCAACCATTTCTAGTTCCAAACATCAAACCTGACCCATTTGACTCCCAAATTGGTCAGACTGGCTAGTTACACCAATTTCAGTCCAGTTCTGATAACACTAGATATACTGGTGAGTGAGGATTGGGTTGCATCATGAAAGGACACACCATCCTTGTGTGTGCTTTTACACACATAAGTATGTGAACTTGAAAATTAACCAATAACGAATTCCCATTATTGAAAATGAAAATCCAAAACACGGGCTTCCCAACAAAAAAATAAATTACCTAATGTTCTAAGGTGAGTGAAAAACATCATTGTGTATTAGCAGTAAAAATAAATGATTTCATAATATCATTAAATCAGAGCATATCAATTTTCTTGACATGACATCGCGTCATGATTGGATTGCAGTAGGGATCGACATCAAATACAAATTCCTTACACGGACACAGAAATGAAATATAGGCTTCCCAACCAGAAATGGAATGAACTCAGAACTAATGTTGTAAGGGGGAACAAAGAATCACTGCGGATAAGGGATTGGCTAAGTATAGAGTTGAAAAATGATATATGATTAAATGAAATAAAAATCATAGTATTGTGTATCAAACTTCTTAACACAGTTTCCTATGAAGATTACAATTTGCATTGAAATAGGAATAAATACCATTTCCAAGCACATTCACACTCGCACTCACAAATCCAAAAGTGTGCTTCCCATCCATAGATGAAAATAGTTTATGCTATAAGGGAGAAAGTAATTAAAAATGTGTATAATAAATTAGTAGTTGTAGGTACTGAAAGAATACCATAATATTAAACCATGATTGAGAAATAAATTGTGACTAAATGAGAAGAGAGTGGAGGGGTTTTCCTAGCCTGGTATTCCATGAAGTCTGCATAGTAATTCCTTTCACATATAGCCATATATGAACGAATATATTTTATAAGGGAGAAAAAAAGAAAACAATGTCCATCAGAAAGTGACCTAGATAAGGTACTAGAAATGTTTGTTAAGATGCCTTGACCGAGCAACAAACTAGGGAAAAAATAGAATCGAGTAGAGAAGCCTTCTTAATCTAGTAGTTCTTAAAGAATGTAAGTTGTATAGTAATTCTTAACAAATAAAAACACATCTTAAAACATAAGCATCCCAACCATAGATGGAATGATTCAATGCTCTGAGGGAGCAACAAAAAATTGCATAAATAATAAATTAACCACAGTAGGAACTATAAACATAGATAGGAGTAAACAATGAAAAGAAACAAATTTACGACAAAATAAAACAGATTACAAGATTATCTTTAACCTGGAAGTCCATGAAGATTGGATTCCTTACAAATGGAGTAAACCTTGACTAAGAGAAAAATTGAGGCCAAAACAAGTCTTTTTAACCTGGAAATCCATAGGTACTAGATTCCTTAGAAATGGGCATGCAAGCCCAAAAAAAGGAACAAAATTATGTTGTGGGATTGGTTTCCAAAAAGGGGTGTCGAGAAGATTTCACAGTCATAGAAGCTGCTCCAAGATTCTAGAATATAGGATTATTTGACTATTTCACGCACGTTGTAAGATTATTTGGTTTTGATAAGTTAGCATATTAGTCAAAAATAAATTCAAAATTTTAAGTTAGGATATGGATAAAAAAGAAAAAGAAATAAAAAAAAATTGTTAGGAATATTGTTTCATTTTATACATCAATATCAAATAAAATGTTAGAGACTGAATGCCCTAAAGAATGAAGGCATAAAATGTTAAGGAAGCAAAAGAAAAATAAATGCTTTATTTTCAAAAAAGAAAAATTTGAAAGGCTTCTTGTTTAAATGCACCAATCAAAATGTTAAATTTTCATTAATTATGATTAATGTTCTTTAAAAAATATTAATCTTGGATTATGAATTATTTGAAATTAGACCTTATGTTATATGGCACATATATTTCCTTTAGCCAAAGTCACTAGTAGACAAAAATGTTTTGTTGGCTTGCAATAAGAAGCGCACATCTTTGAACGGTTGATTTTCTGCCCACCCAGATCAACGGTGGGGAGAGAATTCACACCCCCCTCGACCATTTCCCATTAACGAGGGGTGTGGGGGTTCGAAAACTAGTTTTAATGGCAGGCACCTAAGCCTTACGTGTCACAACCTCATGACATCGCACCCTCACCCCGCTGCTCAAAACCAAAAACCGTATGCTACCCCTCCGAATTCCACCAACGGTTCTTCAGCCCATGCTTTGAACATTACTCCTCAACCAATCAAACACTGTCACCTCACATATTCATTGCCAAGTTGTTCTACCCATTGCCTAGTTGTTCTTATCTGTGATTTTGATTCGTTCATTATAGCTTCTCTCCCAAACCGTTATCCACCACGTCACAACTCCACTCCAAATCATTAAAGCTGCTACAGTCATAAACAAACTGTTAGCCTGACCCTACATGCTATAACTAAACCTAAACCAACCTCTTTGTCACCTTGGACTATCTCCTTATTGTTTGTTGCAGGTAAAACAGTTTCCCTGCGCATAGTCTTCTTCCATTTTACTGATCTGTCACTAGAGCCAATCAATTCACCTATTATCTAGCCAACCAATAACCTTCTTAGATTCCTTTTCTTCTAGTTGTCATCATGGCCCCAAAGGGGAAAACTAAAAAACAAAATACATAGGAAATCACTGCTACCACAACCCTGATCGATCTCTACCATGCCCCCCTCGCAGATTCCTTTTTCAATATTGCAGATGCCGAATGTGAGTTCAACTTACATGAACTACACCTCTAGCTCAAACAGAAGTGCCTTGAAAAACAAGATCCAATCAGATTCTAGGATTCACTATTTCTTTTCTTTATTTTTCCAAAAGCACATGAATTCTCTGACCTGGTTATCTGATGTCAAGCCAGATATGACCCTGTAAAAAGAGAAGTGGTGGCTCAGAAGGGAGACATTCTGATCAACATATCTACTGAAATCATTAACCAAATGCTCCCTCAACCATTTTTCACCAACAACACTGATGGATATGTACCATAAGATGAATTTTCCACAGAGAGCCAAAATTTTTGAGATCTTTTTGCCTGAGGATGTTGAATTACCAAAAAGGAGTCCAACCTAGCCATCTTCCCTATTCCCTGAAGCCTCCAAGCACTATATTTATTTTCTTTCTTAACTATTAGGATATCCAGATGAAAAAACCATAGATGAACCCATCCTTGGATTCCTCTCCATATTTAATAAATATCAACAACCAACATTCATGTATAATTAGATTTAATTTTTAGCTAATAATATACATGAAAAATTCATGAATCTCATTACACAGGGAGTGTTCCAGTAAATATCTGTAGTTTTCCATATGTTTCTTTTTCAGTAGGGAAATATATTTCCCATCAAGCTCAACAATGAGGATGAACAAGGAGTGAATCAATCAATTATTCATTGAACTGAAATAGTTAGGACTACTTCAACAAATTATTCATTCTCAAATTTTATAGATACTTTCATACATCTAGTGGCACATATTCTCAACATTTAGACAGAGCCAAGGATTTGAGATGAGATAAAAAGGATTTTATACTTAAGTGAGAAGACTAAAACTAGTGACTGGTATTTATACCAAAACTATACAAAGATAAGGGTATATGGTTGCGAGCTTGCACTATATAAGTTGCCCAAATATGTTCCTATGAGAATATTTTCTTTGGAATGTATTAGGTAGATGATCAACGTGGATGACCTGGATTTTGTGTCAGGCAAGAGGAAATCATAGTTTAAAATCAAGTCAAAGATTGGATCATTCATTTGTAACATCAGATCAACTGATGTTGAGGCAGAAAATTTGTTAAAGAATATGAATTTCTAGCCTAGTTTTACCTGGTCTTATGACCCTTTTGGTATTATTTATTCTTTTATATTTGAATAAAAAACAAATCCCTATAATCATACTTCAAGATGAGAGATAGAAAAATTCATGAATCAAGAGCAGTGGATTGAGGGAACACTTAAAGAAACAGAGGAGCAGGTTTCATCCACATCTAATCTACAAAATCCAGTTTCTCAGAGAAAGCAACAAAAGAGGGTGAGGGAGGACACTATATCTATTGTGAAGATTATGAAAGAATTCATTGTACAACAGAAGAAGACAAATAATGGCTTGAAAGTATCAACAAAAGAAAAACAACCAGAATTGATCTTGGAGATCCAGAAGTTTCTACATCACCAGTAACTAGTGTTCCAAACACTCCTCCTACAACTTCACCTTCTAAAGAACCTCTATAAATTATTCAGTCTACAAGAACTAGTTCCACATATGATCAAAACATCTTCTCAAAGTTCCTTTAAATTAAACAGAAGAATGATATTTTGAAGTCTAGTGTATATAGCCAATTCTGGAAACAGGCTTCCACTTCCTGGCATAGGCTTCTTTCTTCTTTTGAAAGTGAGAAAGGAATAATGTAGATGGATTTCTTGCAAGCCCAAGTACCATTTCCCAAGTCTCCATCAGACTATAAAAGAATGTATTTTCATTTGTTTCCAATCAAATCCATCCAATTGATCAGATGGATATGCATGGAAAGTCTGGTGATATGTTGTTTTCCACCATGAAAACTACTGATATGTCTCTTGCTACTAAACTTAGGACTACCTTATCCAATGTTCAATCTCAGATCAAGCCTGAAAATCTATCTTCTTAGCTAAAGATAACAAGCTCAAGTCCCTAGAAGACCTTGTAGTCAATATTGGTTATGACCCAAAGGACTGCAAGGAAGTAGAAGAGATCCTTAAAAATAAAAATGCAGACATTGTAGCTCTGTGAAAATATTTAAAGTTGCCTTCAACTGAGGATCCACGGACCAAAGAAATTGAAGAGAGTGAACAAAACAGGGAAGAAATTCTCAAGCTTATCATTCAGCAAAATATACAGCTAAAGAATATGGAAGAGTAGGTTGAAGGGTTACTAAAGGAGAAATAAGCAACACAACTTGCTATGGTTCCAGTTAAAATAGTACCAATAGTAGTTTCAGGTACATAACCTAGCTCATCATCAACAACCATTGAGTCTACATCAATAGCAGCTGATCCAGCAAAATTATCACTAGAATTTCCCATAGAAAAAGGAAAATGAGAATTTACAACACAAATTCCAAAAATTATAATTGTAGAAAATCAAGAATGATAATTTGTATATGGAGGAGATGCAGAAGTCCCACATATTGGGACTTAATATTAATAATTTGGAAAGTGAGTCCTTGATGGTAGATACCTTGGCCCAAGCCAAGGAAAATATTTGGACAAAAATCAGCCAATCCATGACAGATGTATGCCCATCCATACAAATAATATTTAAGAAACAAGAACTCATTACTATATGTAGAGAATAAATAGAAGAACAGAAAGGAGCCTTTAAGACTAGGCCAGTAGAAGCCACAGATATGATAAAGGTGTTAAATTCAAAAAGAAGAGAAGAGCTGGAAGAGATAAACATTCTTGACAAAATGACTACCATCTTAGAGATTAATAAGGTATTACAAAAGAAGAATTTGATTAACTAGCTAGAGACAAAATGTCAAACCCTGGACATTGCGGTCCAAAGGTTTCATTCCAAATTTAATGTTTTAAATCAGAAATGACTACCAGGATTGGTAGCTCTAAATGATAAGTTGATCAAATTAGATAATATTTGTAAGAAATTGTATACCATTGCAGTGGATAGAGCCAAATTTGCAGGAATCAAAGGAAAGATAACAAGGAAGGCCTTTCTGGAAGCCCTAGAGTTCAATTTGATCATCAAGCATGAAATTAGACATATGTTCCTTAACAAGCCAACTTTCGAAAGATACAAATAAGTGGATGAATTATTTAGAAAGATGGTGAATTTGGCAATTCATATGAATAAATATGGGATAAATTGTGTGATACAATTGAGTTTTTTTTTTATCCTAACAATATGAAAACACAACAACAATTCAATGGCCAATTCATCAACAACCTCCTTCAAAGCAGGGACACATCATTCAACAGTTTCCTTCCTATTATTTGATACTATTTTTGTAATCAGTTCTATATATTTTCTTAGTCTTAGAACTAGTACAAATAACTCTCATTAGGAGTTATTAAGGGTTGCACCCTTAGATAATCATTTTGTCAGAAGCAATGTACAAACTTTTTATAATTAATAATAAATGAAGGATTCTGGATTTGTTTCATACGTCTTTGTTCTCCAATGAGTTTTCCTGTTTACTATTACTTTATTTTTTCCACATGTATTTAATTTTTATGAAGATAACTAGGTGAGAATAACTGAGTATCAGTTGTCTTAAACTCATCCTAAAGTTATTATCTATATCAGATAGTGATTTACTAAACTGTCTGTTTATGTAAGTCCATCTCATCAATAAATTATCAGCATATTGATAATGTTAAATATATTTTGTTAAAATTTTAGACATTGTTTGAAATTTCTCACACTTATGATCATTTAAAACATTCAATTTGAATATTTAAATAATCATATCTTCTTACATATTCTGCTTAAACACCTGCAAATCTAAATCACTGTGTGAAATAAAGAAACCACCCTTTGCCTTATTAATTAATATTATCTAAAGGTTTAGACACAATTGTTGAAAAATTGTTTTATGCATTTTTCATCCAAAAATTCCAACCTTAAAACAAAACAAAATATCATATATGCTCTGGCATAATTTATTGACCCCAATTATCTGAGAGGATAACATCAGATTGGCACCGTTGCCGAGGAATGGAATTTGATTTTTTTTCTCTAGGACAATGATAAATCCTATTCATTTAAGGGTGATTAAAGGTCCAGTTAGGTCAAAATTGTTCACCTGGTGACTTCACTGAACCCAAGTTGGCTCCTTCAAAGCATACCAGGTCTCATTCTAATTCTGAAATTGTCTTACCTCTATCAGATCTAGAGATACTAGTAAGAAAAGCTTCTTTGAGAAGAATACATCAAACCCCTTCTTCTGTTCATCAAAAAAACACCAATACAGTTCCTAATCCTTTCATATCTCAACCTATTCCCCTAGAATCAGAAGGCTTACCTCTTAGAGTGCATGAATTAGTATCCAAAGGAGTGGATTTTCAACTTGCCTTGTTAGTTCATTCTTTGGAGCCTTATAAATTACTTTAGGCACCTTATGAATCTCCCACATCAAAACAGGAGTTGGATATACATCTACCCAGATTCAAACCTACTGATTTCATATCCCTAATCTCATACTCCATTCCATCTACTTCTTCAAAACCAGAAGGTTTATTTTCTCTCTATTCTAATAATTTATTTGAATACAAATAAGGAGAAGAAGAGGTTCAAAATTTGGTCATTCTAACAACCATAATATCCATAAAAAGATATTCAAATCCACTTCATCCTCCACCTTCTTTAACTCCTTCATCTTCACCTCCTTCTTCCCCATCTTCATCCTCTACTTCTACAACCACCACCATTGAATCTTCTTCATCATCATATTTAAGTATTGCTTGTATTAGTTCAGGAAAGATATGTTTCCCTATTACTCCCAAACATACTTAATGATTTTCTTGCTCGATATCTGAAACATCTCCCAAGATTTAATGGAGAAACTGGTTTGTCAGTTGAAGATCATCTAGTAGAATTTCTAGATTTTGCTGATAACATGAACATAGAACATGAAAATGTTTATATGATATTGTTTGTGTAGTCTTCAGAATGCAATGTTAGGATTTGGTTTAGATAGTTACCAAAAAATTCTATTAGATCTTTGGAGGAATTTACAACTATCTTTAAAAATCAATGGGGTGTGAAAAAGGATCATGTTTATTTCTTAACAGAATTTGAAGAGATTAAAAGAAATTATGGTGAACCAGTAGCTGATTTCATCAAAATATTTAATAAAATTTATCAAAATATGCCTCCTGATTGTAAACCACCTATAGCAGTAGCAATGGTAAGATTCTCCAAAGCCTTTGAGGATGATTTTGCTGTCATGTTAAGAGAGAGATCAACTCATACCTTAGAATACATGCAAAAAAATTCTATAGAGGTTGAAGAAAATAGGTCTCCCTCAGCTAAGCTAAAAGCCAAAGCTGAAAAATCCAAAAGAAAATTAAAATAAAATCAGGAAGCCTCTTCTTCTTCTAAATCTGAAAGTGAAGACTCAAAAATAGATGAAATCACATCACTTCTTAGGAACCTTTCAAATAGGATTTCTAAGATCGAAACAAAACCGAGAACATTACAAAAAATTGTTGCTAGACCCCAAACACAAACCCAAGGTCAATTCAAAAAATCCCCCCAATTGCAGATTCTTCAGAGACCAAATAATGATCAACAAGTACCTATACCTTTGTTGATTGATGGTAAACAACTTAATGATAATATTTTGTCAATCACTGAAGATATTAACAACATAGATAACACATATATATAGACTACTATTGTTCCTATCCCTCAGAGTCAAATGTCCCAAGAATATCAAGAAATTTCTCAGGTCTATAGATATCAAGCCTTCTCTGAATATTTAATTGATGAACTTAATAGAAGGTATGATTTAATACAAAGAGTAGGTCCTGGTAGAGCTCTTAAAGATCCCATCATAATTAAGCCTCAAGTGAAATTTTTTGAAACTCAGAGTACTTCTATTCAACCTCTAAATCAACCAAATGATACTAGACAAATTGATAGAACAGTTTTGAATGCTTTTAATGTTGAAAAAAAAATATAAAGAGTTAAAATTCCTATTCATTTTTCTGAATTTTCTAAAAATCCTGGATATAAGAGTCAAGTCACAAAATGGATCCAAAACTCTAGTGTAGATGTTGAAGGAGATGTCATTAGGCTTCAAGATGAGAAACCATCAGTAGTTTTTGGTCCCAATTCTGATATGATAGATGAAATTGTACCTCCATTTTATTTAACTTTGAAAGCTTGTGATTCATTGTTATATAATTTTAAGTTAGATTTTGAAGCCTCA
This sequence comes from Pinus albicaulis, assembly GCA_034641835.2. Taxonomy (NCBI): domain Eukaryota; kingdom Viridiplantae; phylum Streptophyta; class Pinopsida; order Pinales; family Pinaceae; genus Pinus; species Pinus albicaulis. The sequence goes on along the minus strand of CM076575.1, from coordinate 1,489,723,188 downwards.
CATAACCTTATGCCTAAGGTTATCATGGACCAATTAAACCTTGAAATCACTAGGTCTTATCATGACCAATATGCCTTCGATTCAAAAAGTGTACCTTTTTTAGGACGTATAAGAGATTTAGTGGTAATTCTAGCTCAAATACCAGTGAAAAATATAGTTCTAGACATTGTTGTAACTGATATTCCTCCCAAGTTTGGAATGATTCTTTCAAGATCATGATGTGCCAAACTAGGAGGAAGTCTTCAGATGGATATGTATTTTGCCAGAATTCCTATGTATGGAGGAGACAATCTAAGGTTGTATAGAGAGGTCAGAATTATACATACTGTGTGTAAATTAGACCAAGCTAGAAATCATCCCATTTATGGAGTTGACCAAGATTTTGGTTGCTTCCAATTATCTTCAAACACTTCACAAAATTCTCAACTTAAGATTTAAGATGTAGTTGAAACTCCTAAATATGCTCAAACTAATATTTGGAAACTTTATTTTGATGGGTCTTGTACCAAAGATGGAGTTGGAGTTGGTGTTGTTTTAATTTCACCAGAGAAAGAGAACATAACCCAATCATGCAAGCTAGATTTTGAGGTCACAAATTGTAGAAATTATATGCACTAAGCATGCATATGTCCAAGATCCACCTAATCTCACACTATTTAACTTTATGCAAGATACTGAATCTTTTCCACTAGTTTATATTTTGTGGAAAAATTAATTGCACACACATGTGAAGTATAAACAAAAATATTCAATCGTACATAACACAGTTTTTAACCCGGAAATCTTGAAGCTGAAAACCCCAACTATATATTATGTAACATGGAGATCATATGAAAATGTCATACAAACATACAAAGCTTATCACAAGCTCTCAGTACAGTACAATCGTCATACATTATACAGGCCTAATCTTGCAAATCCATGCACCGATCTTTGCCACCTGCTAGCCTGCCTCCACTATGCAATCTCTACTGAAGAATAGCTCTGAATGAATTCGAATTACTCCATCCTTGACTGTGCAATCCTCATTGGCATCTCCACTGAGTGTTGGATGCAATCAATGCATCACTATAGTCACAACAGATAGTCTATCTTTCCCTTTCACCTATCTCTCCACTGGTCTCCACTGAAACTACCATGCACTGTAGTTAACTGCTGTATTGTTCAGTTGATTAATGAATTATTATTTGTGAATTAATTAACTAATTAATTCACTCCACTCTCACTAGTGTATCAATCAGTTAGACTAGATACAACTAGCTCAACTGAGTCTAACTGAGTTAAACTGAATACAACTCCATAACTACTTCTTCCAACTGTGTCATAACTCTGCCACTTGAGTTCTAATTGAGTCCTCCATGCATTAGCTCCATTAAACCCTTGGGAATTGCGTAATTCCCTTAGTCCACTGACGTGCCACATCTGTGCACTGAACTGAAGTGCTCCAAGAGAATAAGTTGTTGTTTAGAGTCTGATTATTATTAAGAGCTAATAATAATCGACATGCATCTATTTTTAGATTGACGATCTATAAATAGACTTCACCCAATATTCTAAAAATAGAATTTCATCTATTTTTCAACTTGATCAACCATCCACAAATAGCATCCTGCAACTTCTGAAATATGATCATCATGTCTAAAAATAGACATAGTCTAAAATAGACTCGCGCCAAAAATATCCTGCAGGCCCACTTAGTGAAGGTAACTCTTTTCACTAAGCTCATCATCTTGTTGAATCTCAACACAAATAACATTGCAGAATATGAATCTTTCCTCCTAGGCTTAGAGTTTTCTAGAAGATTAAAGGTTCAAAATTTAAGTGTTTTTAGTGATTCTAAACTTATACTAAGATAGGTTAGGAATATTTGTCAAAAAAAGCATCCTAGGATTAGGCCTTATAGAAATGAAGTTTGGGATTCAATTAAAAACTCCTTTAATGCTTTTAATACAAATTTTATTCCTAGTAATGAAAATATTCATGCTGACTCCTTAGTTGTTTCTGCAAGTTCTTAAGATACCAGACCAAAAGTAGATACAATACCAAATCCAAGTCAAATATAGGCCATCCATTCCAGATAATCTAAAATATTGGCAAAATATTTGAATATGATGAACAACCGAAGTCATTTCTCCAATTTATCGATGAATTTTTTGTTTTACAAATTGAAGAGGATAAATCTGATATGAATGAAGCTGCTAAAGAAAATCACCATTCAGATTTTAATTCAAAAGTAGTTGATCATAAAATTATACAACTGTCAAACAATTTCATTCCTAAAGGCCTCATTCCTTTAGAAAATATATTTGATCAAAATGATGTCCCCAGAAATCCACTGTCTATTTCACCAGAAGATGATACTGAAGAAACTAGCATTGGAACTGATGAAGAGATTAAGAACATTAAAATTTGTGCATCTTTAACTTCTAAAGTTAAAACCGAATATCTTAAACTTCTTAAAAATTAAAAAGATTTGTTTTCCTCATCTTATGCTGATTTGAAAACTTATGACACATCTCATATAGAGGATAAAATTACACTAAAAACTGAAGCAAAGCCTTACAAAAAAAAAACTAAGAATTAATCCAGTTATGCTTCCTACCATAGAAAAGAAACTTAAGAAGCTTCTAGATGCCAAAATAATTGTCCCTTTAATATAATCTGACTGGGTAGCCAATTTGTTTCCTGTTAGAAAGAAAAATGGAGAAATTAGACTTTGTGAAGACTTCAGAAACCTTAACAAATCATCTCTAAAGGATAACTATACACTGCCAAACATGGACCAATTACTTCAAAAGGTTTCTAGTGCTAATAGGCTTTCCATGCTCGATGTCTTTTCTAGTTATAACTAGATAATGGTAAATCCAGAAGACAAAGAGAAGACTGCCTTTACCACACCCTGGGCACATTCATGTATGCCAGAATGCCTTTTGGGTTAACAAATGCAAGAGAAACATTCCAAATAGCTATGGACTTAGACTTTGTTGGTAACGTAAATAAATTTGCTATTATTTATCTTGATGATCTCACTGTTTTCTCTAATTCAGATCAGAAGCATTTAAAACACTAAATTAAGGTTTTTGACAGGTGTAGAAAGTTTGGAATATCTCTCAACCCTATGAAGTCTCTGTTTTCTAGCAAGGAAGGAAATTTTTTGGGCCACATCATTTCAAAGGAAGGAGTGGTGATAGATCCTAAAAGAGTATCTATTATTCAATCATTATCATTGCCAAGAAATAAGAAAGAAATCCAAGCCTTTCTAGGAAAAATTAACTTCTTGAGAAGATTCATCCCTAACTATGTTGAAATAGTTAAATACATAACTAATGTGCTTAAAAAGAATCATGAAGTTAAATGGATTATTCTTGCTAGATATGATTTTGATCAAATTAAGAAGGCTATTTATGAAGCTCCTATCTTAGCCAGCCCAAATTATTTTGAACCTTTTAGTATATTATCCTTTGCTTCTAAAACCACCCTTGTTGTTGTTCATTTATAGAAAAATGAAGATTTTGATGATCATCCCAGAGAATTTTTTAGTAAGGTTATGCGAGATGCTGAACTCAAGTATGATATTATTGAAAAATATGCATATGCTCTAGTTCAAGCCTTAAAACCTTTCAGAATGTATGTCATTCACTTAACCATTACTGCTTATGTCCCTAACAATGTTGTAAAAATTGTTCTTACCCAACTAGATACTAATGGAAGACGAGGAATATGGATCACCCAAATTCTTGATTTTGTCTTTAGTATTAAAAACCATGTTGGGGCCAGCAACAACCCCCCTTTCTTATTTAGTATTAGTCATAATACTAAATAAGAGGGGACCCTTAGTCAAAAAATCCAAAAAATATTAATTAATTTTTATTACCTTTCTCAAATAAAAGTACTATCTTAACTTAGGAAAATTCCTTTGAAAATCTTTAAAGTAAACCTAAGTTTATGATAGATCAAAGAATAATCCTTCTTTGAATAGAAATACCACATCCATCGCAAAAAGTGGATATCATTTATCAAAACATAATCTTTTAAATTTGCGATTCCGCGATATTGCGATAGCACGATCCCAAAGAACTAGACATTAAAGTATTTATCGCAAACCGCATATCGCAGAAAAGTTGTTTAATAAGTTACATTTTGTGAAATTGTGATTTCACGATTTTGCGATATTGCGATTTCGCGATGCTATTAGACTGCAATTTGTGGATGTTGCGATTTGGATATTGCGATTTGCGATGAATGCGATCCGCGATATTGCGATTTTGCGATATTGCACAGCAAATCGCAGATCGCATTATCGCAGATTCTCCTAGCGCGGTGTCCAAAGTAAATCTCTTCATAGATAAATATCCATTATGCGCTTTGATGTCAAAATTAATGAATGGATTGTTAATCATTGATGGAAAGGATTTTGTTTTGATTGAAAGTTTGTTTCACACTTTTATCCGCCTTCAGCATTTAAAACTATCCCGTCACCTTTCTCATCTCATTACTCTCACTTAATTCGTAACACCGTAGGCGCGAAGGAGCAGAAGACTATACAAAGCATTAACAGAGCAATATGGGTAAGAAAGATAAAGTTTCGAGTGCTGAAAACAAATAAATGGCTTCCCTGTATGCAGCTACTGCTTGCAATAATGACGCTGGTACCACTACCTGGGAGGGCATGCACAATCTGCTCGAAGAAGAAAATCCCAGGGTAATGGAAGTCGCGGCTACTGCTGGATCAATTAATTCCTCTGAAGCGTCTCTTACGGAATTGGCTTGTTCATTTCTTCACAGAATAGAAGCAAGACCGAGAATTCTTCCGTATACAGATATGATAAAATGGGTGCTGGATAACACAGATATTTCGGACAGGCAATTTAGAACTCCAGGACAAGAACTCATCGGGTCATTCACTACAGAAGATTTGAGGCTTATGTATCACTTACCGGAACCTCAAGCGACCTACAACAAACAATTTATGGAGAAATTCGCCAGAGAAAATGCAAATTTGGCGGAATGCACCAAGGAATGGACCAAGAGAGAGGAACCATTGAAGAAAAACAAACACGGTATGTACAGTACTGGTTCGCTCACCTCTCCATATTGTTTTGCTGCTGCTATGTTATGCAGGCTTTTTGGAAAGCCTGACATAAAAATGGTCTTGCCTGAATGGCTCCCTTTGTTGAATGCTGTTGTTAACGCTACAATTGTAGACTGGGCCAAAATCTTGTCTGATAATTTAGCCGCTGCCATTTTCAATTACCGGTCCAAACGGAATATTTCCCAGAGGATTTATCCTCCTTTTTATCTATCTGCCTATGTTATGGATTCAATTTGTTTTGTTTCTAAATTCCCTTTGATGGGTTGGCAATGGACAATCCATGATCCCTTGCCTATTCATGTCTGTCACAAAGAGTTGTGGGAATCAAAGTTTGTTCCTCATTTTTACCAAATTTGCCATGGCATAATGCTGCCTATGTACAGAATATTGTATAATAAGGATGCTCCAAGGTTATCCCCGGAAGCAGAAGTCGACATTCTCCCTGTCGCAAGATGGTTCGGGGAAGAGTTGTTTACTTATGTGAGGGTTTTTGGAAGCTCTGCTTCCCCCCATGTGTTACCCCTGTATGTTCCGGATAAACTTGTAGCTCGGGAGATTGCTTATCAAACCTATGGTGAAGGAGGTTTGACAAAGGAATTAAAGGAGAAGAAAAAGGGAATTTGGCCACAATTTCCCGTAGCCTGTGGAGCATTTTCTCTGTTTGATGTTGGTCACGCATTCAAAGAGGTAAGCAATATTACATGCTTACAACTGTTCAAGTTTTCGAGAAGGTTATTTGATCCAATTGATATTGTTAAAAATTTCACCACTGCAATCAAAGTGAGAGTGTTTGTTGGAGAAGAAGATCCTTTTGATGATATATTTCAAACAAAATGTTCATTTAAAGAAGTTTTGCATTTAGCTCAAACACAGTTATCCACAGAAGATTTTCAGGAATTTAAAGTTTACAGAGAGAGAAGACTAATTACTATCCCTTTGGAAAATTTACGCTTGGAACCCGCAAGGGAACCAACTCCTAGTGTTAGTCTTAGTGGTAGCTCAAATACAGAAAATTCTAATTCAAAGTCTGACAAAGAGACTTCTGAGCGTTCTAAAAAGATTGATAATGATGAAAGCTCAGTGAAGGATACAACTCAATCTAAAGAAATTTCACAACAACAGACTTTTACCACTCCAGAGTTGAAGCTTCCACCTCTCAATGTACAGCAACCGACAGTCAGGACTGAATTAGACAAGGAATGAGAAACTTTTAATCAATTGCTTAATGTAGAAGGTCAGAATATACAGACCCCTGTACAGACAACAAATTTTTTTAGTACAAGGATAGGTGGCACCATCACAGAAACTGAGCATATGCCTATCACTCCCTCTTCTGAAATTGTACTCAATATAGAGGACATACCTCCTCTAGACGTATTCTACAACCCGCAGTATAAAGCAGTAGTGAGAAAGAAGAGGAAAAAGAGAAAGCTAGAGAGCTCAATCTCTACTGAGGCAGAACAATTAGATGTCCTATGGAAGGATCCTACTACGGATCCAACTGACAATCTTGCCAAGCTATCTCAGATTACAAGAGCTTATGCCTCCGCAACTATTGATAAAGCATCTGAGGTAAAGCTATTATTAAATCAAAAAGAAGATCAGATACAAGCTCTGCAACAACAATTGCAACAAGCCTGTGCTAACAGTGAAGCACAAATAAAACTTGAAGAGTTACAGCTAGAGCTTCAGAAGATGCAAATTGGTTATCAGAAAATTTTTGTAGATAAAGAGAAACAAATACAGATTATCCAAGAAGAGCACAAAGATGACCCTAAGCTTCCAGAATTTATTTCAGAGTCCATTTCCTTGAACAAACAACTACTGCAGCAGCAAGTCATATTATGCCAGAAAATCTCGCAATACAACTCTTTTTGTCAAGAAAGTGATCAAATCACTAATCATGTCGTAGAATTACGACATGATTATGATTTAATTAATGAAAGAGTTACTAATTATATGGCATGGTAAAAGACAGAGGAAGGAAGAAGAGTAGGAGCACCGATCATAAATGATAGTCATAAAGAACTACTCTTCAACAATTGGGATGTACAGCTTAGAGAAGCAGAAAAAGCAGCAGAGGAAGCAGCTACAGCAGCAGAAAAAATTACTGATTGTGTAAATGAAAATTTGCACAAAGTTAATTTGATTTCAGAGATTATTTCGGGACACCTTCCGCAAGCACAGCAATTACAAACAGAATGGAGGCAAAAGGCTGATGAAAAGGAAAATTCAATTCAAGAACTAACAATATTAAACTAGGATTCTTACTGGACATATCTAGTAAAACCCCACAGTCAATGCAGTGCACTTAGTTGCATCATTAATTCTGCCGAGAATATTGCTCCTACACCTGTCGATTCTGTCTTTTCAGGGCAGTTGAAATCTAAAGTCGGCCAACCACCTCTTCTCAAAACAATGCTGGATGCTTGCAAGATCAAAGATCAAATTCATAAGTAGATAGCTGATGGTCTTTATTTTTAGATTTAGTTTTAGTTTTACTATATTTTTTCCTAGGAAAAGGATGGTCATTTAAACCGAATCCTAAATTTTTGTAATAAACTATTTTTAGATTTTAGTTATTAGTATTTAAACTCATTCTCATGCATTTAGAGAAGGGTCCTGAAATTTGTCAAAAACTTATCCTCAGAACATGCACTTCTGCACCCTCAGAGGAGGTTTTGATAAATGAATGGAACGAGGTTTATTGATATCTGTGTCTAATATCTATTACTGATGTTGCATTTCTATACTCTTGATAGATGTTGGATTAAGAAAGAGATAAATCATTATTGCTTCTAGCTCATGAGTAGAACCAGTTATAAATGGTATTTTTATCTCTTAACTGTTTTTGTTTCTGTGATAAAAGTGATATTGTTGTTTAGTTGTTTATATGTTAATGTTTGAATATCTGATTTATCATTTGGCATTTTTGTACGGTGATAATTATTTATTTGTACTTGATATATGAATAGCTTGATATGCGATATGTTTTTCACAACTGTTTCATCTAAATTTTTATGTGAAATAGTTTATATTTATTGAATTCTTTTCTTATGATAATTGAATGATCTTTATTATCAATTTTTATCTAAAATCCTTTTAGATCGCATATATTGAAAGATTACATCCCGGGTTAGTTTAGAATCAGATATTTCTTAGAATACAGTTTGCATATGAATAGATTAGAAATAGATTAAAAGCATTTTAATTAGGAATTTTTAGAAAAGAAATATCAAATCTCAAACACACACACACATATTTGGAAACTGGTCCCATTATCCCCAGTCAGACCCACTATACCAAACGGAAAAGGAACTGCTAACCAAGGTCCAGACCGGGTGGGTATCCCCCTTGTTGTAGACCCGATTTTTGGGGCTTCAACATATTTGGCGCTAGAAGGATGGCTCAAACTGTGAATGGCAAGTGAATCTAAATCTAAATACCATTCTAAGAGTAAATCACCCTCACCATCTTCCCCAACTTCTCCATCATACTCAGAAATTTTAAATCTAGAACCAGAAGTCAAAAGAAGAACAGACACTACTACAAACCCTAACTTTTCAGCAGAATCTGCTATTGAACCTCCTGAAGTCGAATATTTGATTCATAAACTTCAGCGATTTTCAATATCACCTCAAAGGTCTGATAAATCTCAAGGCTGTGTGACTTCGTAATATAATCCTGCTCATCCTCTCAGTAGATCACAGAGTGAAAAGCTTGGCATTCAACCAACTGAGTTACCTCTACCTACAAGGAAAAGAGCTAGGAAATCACCCAAAGGGTCTGATAGTGAGACTCTTTCATCATCATCATCCATCTCAAACACTTCATCGCGAAGTCAACCACCCACTCCTCCACTCCAGATTATTGTCCATCAGTCCACTCAATCTTCCACATCTCCTTCTCAAAACATAATATCTTCATCTTCACAGTCACAAATATCATCATCTGCACTTTCACCTGTTAGTAGTTCAGTGATGGCCCAAATTCCATGGAATAATCCAGGGGCAGTCTTAATGCCTGCACCTTTGAGTCAAATACCAGCTCATCCTGAAAAATGGCTGCCTAAGTTTAATCCTGAAGCAGGCATGCTCGCAGAAGAACATATCAACCACTTTATGTTATCCATAAATCTCAACGGAGTTGTTAATGAAGATGTTGTTGTCCAACTTTTTCCTTATACCCTACAAGGAGCAGCTGGATCATGGTATTTCTCATTACCATCTGGATCTATTACTAGTTGGGATATCTTTCAAGATCAATTTTTGACTAAATTTGGTGATGACAGGTCTACAGCAACATAGATCAATGATTTGTCTAATGTTAGAGCTTATTCAAAAGAACTTGTCAAGGATTTCAAATCTCATTTCAATAAATTGTTAAACAAAATTCCTACTGCTTCCAAGCCTAGTGAAGAAGTGCGAAGTGAATGGTACATTTCTGCTTTGCCATCAAACATAGCAATATTTGTTGATAGGGCTAATAAAACAACTTTAGCAGACAATATGAAGGAAGCAATAGCAGTAGAGAAAAGAATCATTGCTTTAGAAAATAAAAATGCAATAGAAGAACGGAAATCCAAGAAGGTCACTTTTAAGGAAGATCCCAAGAAAAAACAACCAAAAGATCCATTCGATTTAGAAGGATTGTAGAAATTTTTGAAAACCATGTCCAATGAAATGGTTGATATTAAGAAACAAGTAGCAGAAACCTCTTCTAAAAAACATTTCAAGCCTTTTAGAAGGAATCCTTCGACTGATCAAAAGCCACCAAATGCTATTACAAATGCTGAATCAGAAGAAGAAGAGGAAGAGACTGTTACTGAAGAAACTACTGATGAAGAAGAGGTGGTAGAAGTACAAGGCATGTGGGATTTCATCCTCCCAGATGAGGAAGACCAAGAAGCATCCCCGGTTAGCACTAGAAATAGAAATAAACTTGATTCTCCTCAAACTACTCCTAAACCAAAGAGGGCAAGCTCATTGGCTAAGGACAAAGTCACACCCATGAAAACAACGTCCAAAGAAATTCAAAATAGCCCAGTCCAAACAGATTCATCAATTCCATCAAGAACAGTGATTGTTTCGGATGAAATGGAGTATAACATTATAGAAGATATGAAGAAGACTAGGGCAAACATCAATTTTTATGAATTGAGCAAGTTAAAACATCAGCAAAAAGTACTTTTGAAAGAATTACATGCTGTGCCAGAAAAACCTTTGCCTGATCCTGTAATTTCTCAAGCTTCTAATGATATGGGAAGACCTCCAACTAATGCAATCAGTAAAGTTAATCTTGAAAATATCGCTTTAATTGGAGGAAGGTCGAGATCTCATACTCCTCCATTTCTTCTTACTTACGAAGTTTTTAATAAAAATTTGCATAATTGTTTAGTGGATTCCGGAGCATCATCTAATATTCTACCAAAATTAGTATGTGCAAAATTGAACGTTCAACCACAAAAATATGTTGTACGCATAGTGCAGTTAGATCGATCGCAAGTTGAAGTGATTGGCGAATTAAACCAGGTTACCATAAGGCTGTCATCAAATCCAAAGGTATGTCAAGTCATTGATATTTTAGTTGCAGATATTCCAGAATTTTATGGCTTAATTCTTAGCAGAGACTGGTCAGAAAAACTTCATGGATAATTTGCAACCGATTGGTCGCACATGTGGCTGCCTTATAATGGTAAACCAAATCAGATAAATGTTGAGCGAGAAAAGCATCAGAAATACATAGTAACAGAATTGGAAGGAGAGAATGAACCAGCTGCATACAGCAGTAATATCATTGGCAATTACTCAGTTGATTCTTTCTTAGGAAATTTCAATGCTCATACTTCACCTTATTTAGAACATTCTGTTTTATCTCAATTAGAAATTTTTTCACAAACAGACAGTTCTAAATGTATTAATTTTGTAGATACTCCTGTAAATAAATCTTTATTTTGGAAATTATTTTTTGATGGTTCTACGTCTAATGAAGGAGCAGGAGCAGGATGCGTGTTGGTTAGTCCAGAGGGAAAAAAGATTATGCTAACCTTCCGACTTGAGTTTGAATGTACTAATAATACTGCAGAATACGAGGCTTTAGTCCAAGGGTTATATAAAGCAATCGGATTGGATATCAAATATCTGCAAGTTTTCGGAGATTCAGAAATTGTAATCAAACAGGTACGCAATACTATACATTGTTTATCAGGTCATTTAAAGCATTATCAATCTTTAGTTCAAGATCTGACTGAACATTTTATAGCATTCAATATTTCACCAATTCCTAGAATCCAGAATGCTAGTGCAGACCTATTAGCGAATGTAGCCTCTAAGCTTATTCCCGCAGAAGACTTTAGTCCTGATCGATTTTCAATTGAATTAATCTTTAGACCTTCGATTCCTGATAATGTTACCAATTGGAGAATTTTCAATGATGATCCTGATATTGTAAGCTTCCTCACATCTGAAGGATCTTATACCAATCAGATAATCGATGAAGACCAACATGACAAACAATTACAACATGATAGCACTAATAATGCTATTCCAAAGTCATTAGTCAAGTTAGAAGACCTTTATGATTTGAAAGACCGATTTAAAAGATCTACCAATTCAAAATTACAAATTTCATCTTTGAATTATGAATTAGTAAATCTAGGAACTGATACCAAACCACAGAATATCAACCTAGGCCTTGGTCTAACTCTTGAAAACAAATCAGCATATGTGCATCTTTTGAAACAATATAAAAGTGTCTTTGATTGGAACTACGATGAACTCAAAACATATGACACTTCTATCATCCAACATACTATCCCAATGATGAACGATGAGAAACCCGTACAACAAAAGCTCAGAAAAATCCATCCCAATCTAGAAAATCAAATCAAATCTAAACTCAATAAGTTATTGAAAGCCAAAATTATTTTTCCTGTTCGACATTCTAAATGGATTTCCAACATGGTTCCTGTGAGAAATAAAAACGGAGATATTCGAATTTGCATTGACTTTCAAAATCTTAATAAAGCCTGCCAAAAAGATAATTTTCCTTTACCTCCCATGGAGCAAATATTACAGGCAGTTGCAGGATCAGAATTAATGTCTTTCTTAGATGGTTTCTCTGGATACAACCAAGTATTAGTCCATCTAGATGATCAATTGAAAACTACATTTAGAACCAAATGGGGCACTTATGCATATCAAAAGATGCCTTTTGGTCTCATCAACGCTGGTGCCACATTTCAAAGAGCCATGGACATTGCTTTCAAGGGATTAGTTAACAAATCAGTGGTAATTTACTTGGATGATATAACTGTATATTCCAAAAAACGAAGCAATCATCTTAGAGATTTGAAACAGATCTTCCAACGTTGTCAAAAGTATGGAATTTCACTTAACCCAAAAAAATCCTTTTTCGCATTAAGTGAAGGAAAACTTCTTGTATTCATAGTGTCAAAATCTGGAATTCACATTGATCCTGATAGAATCAAGGAGATTTCTGAAATATCCTTACCTCACAATAAGAAAGCTATGCAATCTTTCCTCGGCCAAATTAATTTTGTAAAGAGATTTGTACCAAATTTTTCAAGAATTGTATCTCCTTTACAAGCAATGATTAAAAAGAATTCAAACTTCAAATGGGGCCAAGATGAATATGAGGCATTCAATCTAATCAAACAAGCAATCATTAATGCTCCATCTTTAGCAACTCCAAATTTTTCCGATCCTTTTATTTTGTACACATTTGCCTCTGATAAATCTTACGCTGTGATTCTCACTCAAGCAAATCAAGACAAAGCAGAAGCTCCAATTGCTTTCTTCAATTCAAATTTACAGGGAGCTGAGTTGAATTACTCAGATGTGGAGAAACAAGCTTACCTTGTTTTCAAAGCAATTAAGTATTTCAGACCCTTTTTACTTAAAGCCCATACAAAAATCATTGTACCGTTTCCAGCAGTAAGAAATCTTTTAGTTCAAAAAGATGTGGGTGACAAAAGAGCTAATTGGATTACTGCCTTACAAGAATATGATGTTGAGATGAAACTAGAAAATATTGTAAGAGGTCAAGGCTTTTGCAAAATACTAGCTGGAGCATCACAGATTTCTGAGAAACTATCTGAAGAGATACAAACGTATGAGGTAATCCTAAACGATGTTGAATCATTATATGCTGATATCACTTTTTATCTGAAGAATGGATATGCTCCTCCAAATCTCGATCACACCAAGAAAAGAGCCTTAAGGTTGAAGGCTAAGCAATATCAGCTTGTAAATGATATTCTTTTTAGAATGAATTATGATTCAGTTCTTCTTAGATGTTTGGAGAAATCTGAAGCTGAAAAAGTCTTGCAGGAACTTCATGATGGACCAGCAGATGGACATTATGCTGGAGATGCTACTACACATAAAATTGTTCGCGCAGGTTATTACTGGCCCACTTTATTCAAATATTCACATAGCTATGTAAGAAGATGCCAAGTTTGTCAAACCGCAGCTGGAAGACAAAAGAAACCATCATTGCCATTACAACCAGTAAACATTGAACAACCTTTTGACCAATGGGGATTGGACATAATAGGTGAGATCATTCCTCACTCTTCTAAGCAACATAGGTATATCATTACTGCAACTGATTATTTTACGAAATGGGTAGAAGCGGTCCCTCTCAAGACTGCTAATGTTGAGCATATTATTGAATTCATAGATCAGTTCATAATCACCAGGTTTGGTTTACCTTCTGCTTTAGTATTTGACAATGCATCATATTTTTCTGGTAATGCTATGACTAAATTTGCACTTAAGAGAGGTTTTAAACTTAAATACTCTGCCAACTATTATCCACAGGGAAATGGGTTAGCTAAATCCACAAATAAAAATTTAATCAGCATCATTAAGCGAACCATTGATCAAAATCATAAAAATTGGCATAAGTCTTTAATATATGCTTTATGGGCAGATCGAATAACACAGAAGGCTTCTATTGGTACTTCTCCCTTTAATTTAGTTTATGGGAAAGAAGTAGTTCTCCCAACTCATTTAGCAATTCCTTCTCTGACCTTAGTTCAATATATTGATGAAGTATCAACTTCTTCCTTGCAACTAAGACAGATGGAAATAATTATGTTAGAAGAACAACGAGAAAAAGCCAAAATAACTCATGCTCATCATCAAGCATTAGTAAAATATTTTTTTGATTCAAACATGATAACCAGAAAAGACTTTCAGGTTGGAGATCTTGTTTTAAAATGGGACAAGGCGCATGAGGAAAAAGGAAAACATATGAAATTTCAACGAATGTGGCTTGGTCCTTTTCAAATTGCAGAAATCATAGGTCCATCTACTTTTATGTTATAAGATTTAACAGGCAAAAGAGAGTCTTTACCTGTTAATGGACAAATTCTCAAAAAATATTTTCCATAGGAGATCATTCTTCTATTTTGTATATTAGTTTTCTTTATTGTCAAAATAAAACAAGTTGTTAATGGTTACATTTGGAATTTACAAAGAAGATATAAATTCTCTTTTTAGATTTTGTTTCTTCATTTTTATAAATAGAATTCTTTTCAGAATATTGATCATTATTATTCAAAGATACAGTTAAAAACTTTAGCCTAGAAATGATACTAGTTTCAACTTTGAAAACTTTGATGAAAGGCAACTTTTAGTGAAAAATTGTTTTATATCAATTCAATGAAAGGTATCAATAGAAAAACAAAGTTTCTCTATAGAAAATTTCCTTCTAAAAACTCTACCATTGTCGTCCAGAGCTATCTTAAGGAAACAATGATATCCTCCCCGCTTAGAAAATTACAATCTTCAAAGAATTATCCAATGATACACTTTTTAACTTAAAGAGTAAGAGGTCTCATCATGAGCCGACTTATCATGATCATAGATATTATAGCTTGCTGACTTTGCCAATACTGCATACCATAACAGGGCAATGACTCAAGATTGTTACAATCAAAAGACAAGGGGTCTCATCACGAGCCAGCTTGTTCAGCAAAATTATAAATCAAGTGAATGGCATTGTCATGAGTTGGCTACCAAACCAAGACATTGTTCTTTAAGAATAAAAAAGAAAAGCAAAAGCAATAAGTGTGAATATGGATTTCTCTTTGAAAATTTTATATTTCTCTAAGTAGGATACAGGATCATTACTGGGTAACAGGTAACCCTGTCGAGGCTATAAACGCTTGCTGGCAGCAGTGGCTCTACCTACGACAAATGAGCATATTTAAAGCTAATTTATAGAGAAGCCTTTGTTTTTATCTTTTTAAACCAAGTAATGACTGATGTAAATACAAGGACTAGCTTGAGGAAGTAAATAATCAAAAGTTGAATATAGAAGAAATGAAATATCATTTATAGATTCTAGCATAATGTACTTTGTCTTTTTTATAATAAAGCTTGATTTTCTGGAAAATTTTCTGTTTTGAAAAGTTTAGAAAATTCAAAAGAAAAGAAGAGATAACTGGTTCTTCCAAGTGAGTCGCCAATGTTGTGGCCAGCAACAACCTCGCTTCTTATTTAGTATTAGTAATAATACTAAATAAGTGGGGACCCTTAGTCAAAAAAATCCAAAAAATTAATTAGTATTTGTTTCGTTTCTCAAATAAAACTTACTATTATAACTTAGGGAAATTCTTTTGAAAAACTTTAACATAAACCTAAGTTTATGATAGATCAAAGTATAATCCTTCTTTTAATAGAAATACCGCATCCATCGCAAAAAGTGGATATCATTTATCAAAGCATAATCTTTTAAAATTGTGATTCCGCGATATTGCGATAGCGCGATCCCAAAGAACTAGACATTAAAGTATCCATCGCAAACCGCATATCGCAAAAAATTTGTTTAATAAGTTACATTTTGTGAAATTGCGATTTCACGATTTTGCGATATTGCGATTTCACGATGATATTAGATCACATTTTTGCGATATTGCGATTTCACGATGATATTAGACTACAATTTGTGGATTTTGCGATTTGCAATGATTGCGATTTGCGATGATTGCGATCCGCGATATTGCGATTTTGCGACATTGCATAGCAAATCGCAGATCGCATTATCGCAGATTCCTCTAGCGCGGTGTCCAAAGTAAATATTTTCATAAATAAATATCCGTTATGCGCTTTGATGTCAAAATTAATGAATGGATTGTTAATCATTGATGGAAAGGATTTTGTTTTGATTGAAAGGTTATTTCACGTTTTTATCTGCCTTCAGCATTTAAAACTATCCTATCACCTTTCTTATCTCATTACTCTCACTTAATTCGTAACACCATAGGCGCGAAGAAGCAGAAGACTATACAAAGAATTCACAGAGCATTATGGGTAAGAAAGAGAAAGTTCCGAGTGCTGAAAACAAAGAGATGGCTTCCCTGTATACGGATACTGCTTGCAATAAGGACGCCGGTATCACTACCTAGGAGGGGATGCATAATCTGCTCGAAGAAGAAAATCCCAGGGTAATGGAATTCGCGGCTACTGTTGGATCAAGTAATTCCTCTGAAGCGTCTCTTACAGAATTGGCTTGTTCATTTCTTCACAGAATAGCAGCAAGACCGAGAATTCTTCCGTATACAGATATGATAAAATGGGTGCTGGATAACACCGATATTTTGAACAGACAATTTAGAACTCCAGGACAAGAACTCATCGGGTCATTCACTACAGAAGATTTGAGGCTTATGTATCACTTACCGGAACCTCAGGCTACCTACAACAAACAATTTATGGAGAAATTCGCCAGAGAAAATACAAATTTGGCGGAATGCTCCAAGGAATGGACCAAGAGAGAGGAACCATTGAAGAAAAACAAACACGGTATGTACAGTATTGGTTCGCTCACCTCTCCATATTGTTTTGCTGCTGCTATGTTATGCAGGCTTTTTGGAAAGCCTGACATAAATATGGTCTTGCCTGAATGGCTCCCTTTGTTGAATGTTGCTGTTAACGCTACAATTGTAGACTGGGCCAAAATCTTGTCTGATAATTTAGCCGCTGCCATTTTCAATTACCGGTCCAAACGGACTATTTCCCAGAGGATTTATCCTCCTTTTTATCTATCTTCCTATGTTATGGATTCAATTTGTTTTGTTTCTAAATTCCCTTTGATGGGTTGGCAATGGACAATCCATGATCCCTTGCATATTCATGTCTATCACAAAGAGTTGTGGGAATCAAAGTTTGTTCCTCTTTTTTACAAAATTTTCCATGGCATAATGCTACCTCTGTATAGAATATTGTATAATAAGGATGCTCCAAGGTTATCCCCGGAAGCAGAAGTCGACATTCTCCCTGTCGCAAGATCGTTCGGGGAAGATTTGTTTACTTATGTGAGGGTTTTTGGAAGCTCTGCTTCCCCCCATGTGTTACCCTTTTATGCTCCGGATAAACTTGTAGCTCGGGAGATTTCTTATCAAACCTGTGGTGAAGGAGGTTTGACAAAGGAATTAAAGGAGAAGAAAAAGGGCATTTGGCCACAATTTCCCGTAGCATGTGGAGCATTTTCATTGTTTGATGTTGGTCACGCATTCAAAGAGGTAAGCAATATTACATGCTTACAACTGTTCAAGTTTTCTAGAAGGTTATTTGATCCAATTGATATTGTTAAAAAATTCACCACTACAATCAAAGTGAGAGTGTTTGTTGGAGAAGAAGATCCTTTTGATGATATATTTCAAACAAAATGTTCATTTAAAGAAGTTTTGCATTTAGCTCAAATACAGTTATCCCCAGAAGATTTTCAGGAATTTAAAGTTTACAGAGAGAGAAGACTAACTACTATCCCTTTGGAAAATTTACGCTTGGAACCCGCAAGGGAACCAACTCCTAGTGTTAGTCTTAGTGGTAGCTTAAATACAGAAAAGTCTAAGTCGAAGTCTGACAAAGAGACTTCTGAGCGTTATAAAAAGATTGATAATGACGAAAGCTCAGTGAAGGATACAGCTCAATCTAAAGAACTTTCACAACAACAGACTTTTACCACTCCACAGTTGAATCTTCCACCTCTCAATGTACAGCAACCGACAGTCAGGACTGAATTAGACAAGGAATGGGAAACTTTTAATCAATTTCTTAATGTAGAAGGACAGAATATACAGACCCCTGTACAGAAAACAAAAGTTTTGAGTACAAGGATAGGTGGCACCATCACAGAAACTGAGCATATACCTATCACTCCCTCTTCTGAAATTATACTCAATATAGAGGACATTCCTCCTCTAGACGTATTCTACAGCCCGCAGTATAAAGCAGTAGTGAGAAAGCAGAGGAAAAAGAGAAAGCTAGAGAGCTCAATCTCTACTGAGGCAGAAAAATTAGATGTCTTATGGAAGGATCCTACTACGAATCCAACTGACAATCTTGCCAAGTTATCTCAGATTACAGGAGCTTATGCCTCCGCAACTATTGATAAAGCATCTGAGGTAAAGCTATTATTAAATAAAAAATAAGATCAGATACAAGCTCTGCAAGAACAATTGCAACAAGCCTGTGCTAACAGTGAAGCACAAATAAAACTTGAAGAGTTACAGCTAGAGCTTCAGAAGATGCAAATTGGTTATTAGAAAAGTTTGGCAGATAAAGAGAAACAAATACAAATTATCCAAGAAGAGCACAAAGATGACCCTAAGCTTCCAGAATTTATTTCAGAGTTCGTTTCCTTGAACAAACAACTACTGCAGCAGCAAGACATATTATGCCAGAAAATCTCGCAATACAACTCTTTTTGTCAAGAAAGTGATAAAATCACTAATCATGTCGTAGAATTACGACATGATTATGATTTAACTAATGAAAGAGTTACTAATTATATGGCATGGTAAAAGATAGAGGAAGGAAGAAGAGCAGGAGCACCGATCATCAATGATAGTCATAAATAACTACTCTTCAACAATTGGGATGTACAGCTCAAAGAAGCAGAAAAAGCATCAGAGGAAGCAGCTACAGCAGCAGAAAAAATTACTGATTGTGTAAATGAAAATTTGCACAAAGTTAATTTGATTTCAGAGATTATTTCGGGACACCTTCCACAAGCACAGCAATTACAAACAGAATGGAGGCAAAAGGCTGATGAAAAGGCAAAGTCAATTCAAGAACTAACAAGATTAAACTGGGATTCTTACTGGACATATCTAGTAAAACCCCACAGTCAATGCAGTGTGCTTAGTTGCATCATTAATTCTGCCGAGAAGATTGCTCCTACACTTGCTGATTCTGTATTTTCAGGGCAGTTGAAATCTGAAGTCGGCCAACCACCTCTTCTCAAAACAATGCTGGATGCTTGCAAGATCAAAGATCAAATTCATAAGTAGATAGTTGATGGTCTTTATTTTTAGATTTAGTTTTAGTTTTACTATATTTTTTCCTAGAAAAAGGACGGTCATTTAAACCGAATCCTAAATTTTTGTAATAAACTATTTTTAGATTTTAGTTATTAGTATTTAAACCCTTCTCATGCATTTAGAGAAGGGTCCTGAAATTTGTCAAAAACTTATCCTCAGAACATGCACTTCTGCACCGTCAGAGGAGGTTTTGTTAAATGAATGGAACGAGGTTTATTGATATCTGTGTCTAATATCTGTTACTGATGTTGCGTTTATGTACTCTTGATAGATGTTCGATTAAGAAAGAGATAAATCATTATTGCTTCTAGCTCATGAGTAGAACCAGTTATAAGTGGTATTTTTATCTCTTAATTGTTTCTGTTTCTGTGATAAAAGTGATATTGTTGTTTAG
This sequence comes from Pinus albicaulis, assembly GCA_034641835.2. Taxonomy (NCBI): domain Eukaryota; kingdom Viridiplantae; phylum Streptophyta; class Pinopsida; order Pinales; family Pinaceae; genus Pinus; species Pinus albicaulis. The sequence goes on along the minus strand of CM076575.1, from coordinate 1,489,703,346 downwards.
TTGTTTATATGTTAATGTTTGAATATCTGAGTTATCATTTGGCATTTTTGTACGGTGATAATTATTTATTTGTACTTGATATATGAATAGCTTGATATGCGATATGTTTTTCACAATTGTTTCATCTAACTTTTTATGTGAAATAGTTTATCTTTATTGAATTCTTTTCTTATGATAATTGAATAATATTTATTATCAATTGTTATCTGAAATCCTTTTAGATTGCATATATTGAAAGATTTCATCCCGGGTTAGTTTAGAATCAGATATTTCTTAGAATACAGTTTGCATATGAATAGATTAGAAATAGATTAAAAGCATTTTAATTAGGAATTTTTAGAAAAGAAATATCAAATCTCAAACACACACACACATATTGGGAAACTGGTCCCATTATCCCCAGTCGGACCCACTATACCAAATGGAAAAGGAACTGCTAACCAAGGTCCAGACCGGGTGGGTATCCCCCTTGTTGTAGACCTGATTTTCGGGGCTCCAACAAACCACTAAGTTAGTAAAGGGCCAAGGTTTAGTTAAATTGTTTATTTAATCCAATTGCAAATTTTTAGGAATAAATTCTATTTTTGAAATATCTAAGAATCATACATAAGAACCTTCTTCAAATTTAGATAGGGAGAATCCACAAGAACCTTCCTTAAATGCATAAGGGGAGAATCCACAAGAACCTTCCCAAGATTCTCAAGGAAATAAAACACAAGAACCTTCTCCTTCAAGCCAAATTGTTCCTATTCACATTGATGAAAAGTTTTTACTATCAGATTGGTATGCAGAGATTGTACAGTTTCTGATCAATTTTGAGTGTCCTACTCAATTTTCAAGAAGCGAGTGAAAAACACTTAAGTTGAAATCTATTAAATATTTTATCATCAATGCCAACTTGTATTGGAAATATCCTATCAACATTTTGTTACTTTGTTAAATAGAAACTGAAACATAATGAATCATTGAGAAATTTCATGCAGGGATATGTGGAAGACACTATGCTTGGACAGCCACAACATAAAAAATACTAAAGGCGGGTTTCTATTGGCCTACTTTGTTTTCACAAGTAGGAGAAAAGGTTAGAAGTTGCATTCCATGTCATATGTTTAGTGGTAAACAAAAACTAGCAGCTCTTCCACTAGTTCCAGTGGTTGTTTCAGCACCATTCCTTCAATGGCGACTAGATTTATAGGAGAAATTCACACAACTTCGAGTAATCAACACAGATGGATTTTAACTACCACAGAATATTTCATGAATTGGGTGGAGTCCATTCCAGTAAAAAATGCTATAGATACAGTATTAATTAAATTTATTGAAGAAAACATTCTCTCCATATTTGGTTTCCCTCAACAAATAGTGATTGACAAAGCCACAACATTCAGTAGTGCAAGGATGATTGAGTTCTTCCAAAAGTATCATATCTTACTATCTCATTCAACTCCTTATTATCCTCAAGGAAATGGTCTTGCAGAATCATCCAAAAAAACCCTGGTCAAGGTAATAAAAAAGACACTAGAAGACCATAAGAAGAATTGGGACAATCATCTTATCTATGCAGTTTGGGGAAATAGAATCTCTACCAAGAGACCAACAGGTAAATCTCCATTCCAACTGGTCTATGGAAAAGAGGCCATTTTTCCTACCAATTTGGCTTTCCCTATTCTTAAATTTTTACAAAAGGCTACTGATGAACCTGATGATTTATCTAGAAGGATAAATCAAATTATTGAATTCAATGAAAACAGAGATGCGATTCAATACAAATTAATGAAGTATCAAAATAAGATGAAAATTCTTTTTGACAGAAAGAACAAGGAAAGAGACTTTAGGGAAGGATATCTAGTATTGAGATGGGATGCCAGAAGGGAGGATAGAGGTAAACATGGTAAATTTGATAATAGTTGGTTTGTAACTTTCAGCATTGTTGAAGTCAAAGGAAACAATACATTTATTCTACAAAATTTGGAAGGACATGTTTCTACATTGCTTGTCAATGGAATATTTGTGAAACATTATATTCAATACTGAAGACTCTAAAAGAAGATTCAAGATCATAATTGTACATTACTAGTTTCTTTAAAAATTTTCAAGTATGTTTCATTTTTCACGACAAATTATCCATAGACTGAGAAGAAGGCACTTGGATCTTCCTGTTCTCTACATCCCACAGGAGGAAGCAGTCCCCAGTCGGAGCCGATGCTATAAAATTATTTGGTTTTGATAAGTTATCATATTAGTAAAAAATACACTCAAAATTTTAAGTTAGGATATGGATAAAAAAGAAAAAGAAATCAAAAAAATGTTAGGACTATTGTTTCATTTTATACATCAATATCAAATAAAATGTTAGAGTTTGAATGCCCTAAATAATGAAGGCATAAAATGTTAGGGAAGCAAAAGAAAAATAAATTCTTTAGTTTCAAAAAAGAAAAAATTCAAAGGCTTCTTGTTTAAATGCACCAATCAAAATGTTAAATTTTCATTAATTATGATTAATTTTATTTAAAAAATATTAATCTTTAATTATGAATTATTTGACATCAAACCTTATGTTATATGGCACATATATTTTCTTTATCCAAAGTAACTAGTGGACAAAAACGTCTTGTCGATTTTCAATAAAAAGTGCACATCTTTGAACGATTTATTTTCTCCCCCCCCAAATAAACAACGGGGAGAGACTTCACACACCCCTCGAACATTTCCCATTAACTTAGGGAGGGGTCCAAAAAGTAGTTTTAATGGCAGGTGCCTAAGCCTTATGTGTCACAACTTCATGACTTCGTACCCCCTGCTCAAAACTAGAAACCGCCCACTACCCCCTCTGAATTCCACCAATGGTTTTCTTTCGCCAATGATTCTTCAACCCATGCTTTGACCATTGCCCATCGAACAATAAAACACCACCACCTCACATATCTGTTGCCAATTTTTTCTACTCGTTGCCTAGTTTTTCATACCCATTCTTTTGATTTGTCTTTTGCAGCTCCGCTCCCAAGGTGTTAGCCACCACGTCACAGCTCCATTCCAAATAATTAAAGTTGCTACGGTCATAAGAAAACCATTAGCCTGACCCTACATGCTATAAATAAACCTAAAACCACCTCTTTATCACTTTTGACTGACTCTTTACTGTTTTTTTCAGGTAAAACAGTTTCCCTGCACACAGTCTTCTGTTATTTTACTGATTTGTTGTCAGAGCCAATCAGTTCACCTGCTATCTAGTCAGGAAATTATAACCTTATTAGAATCCTTTTCTTCTGTCTGTCTGCATGGCCCCAAAGGGAAAAACTAAAAAAAAAAAATACTGAGGAAAGCACTGCTACCACTTCCCCGGTCAATCTAAACCATGTCCCCCTTGTAGATTCCTGTTTCAATATTGCATATGTTGAATGTGAGTTTGACTTCCACAAACTACACCTCTGGCTCAAACAAAAGTACCTTGAAAAAAATGATCCAATCTGATTCTCGGAGTCATTTTTTCCTTTATTTACTCTTCCAAAAACACATGAATTACCTGACTTGGTTATCTAGTGTCAAGCAAGATATGACCCTCTAAAAATACCAGTGGTGGCTCAGAACAGAGACGTTCTGATGATCATCTCTATTAAAATCATTAATAAAATGCTCCTAATTCCTACATCAGACTCCCTCAACCATTTTTCACCAGAAGCACTTATGTATCTGTACCATAAGCTGAATTTTCCACAAAGAGGCCAAATTTTTGAGATTTTTTGCCTGAGGATGGTGAATTACCAAAAAAGAATCGGCCCTACCCATCTTCCATCATCCCTGAAGCCTTCAAGCACTATATTTCTCTACTTTCTTACCTGTTAGGATATCCATATGACTAAATTGTAGATGAACCCATCCTTGGATTCTTCTCCATCTTTAATAAATATTAGAAAACAACATTCATTTATAATTATAGTCAATTCTTAGCTGATAATTTACATGAGCAATTCATGAATCTCACTACAGAGGGAGTGTTCAAGTACAACTCTACACTTTTCTATATGTTTCTTTTTCAGTAGGGAAATATTTTTCCCATCAAACTTAACAAGAAGTATGAACAAGGAGTGAATTAATCAGTGATTCATTGGACTGAAATAGTCATGACTACTTCAACAAATTCTTAATTCTCAGATATTATAGATAATTTCGTACATCCAGTGGCACAACTTCTCAACATTCAGATATAGGCAAGTATTGGAGATGAAATAAAAGATATTTTACACTTAAGCGAGTAGACTAAAAATGATGACTAGTATTTGTACCAGAACTATACAGAGATAAGGGTATATGGTTGCAAGCTTGCACTATATAAGCTTCCCAAATATGTTCCTATAAGAATATTTTCTATGGAATGTATTAGGCATATGATAAACTTGGATGACCTGCAATTTGTGTCAGGAAAGAGTAAATAACAGTTTAAAATCAAGTCCAATATAGGATCATTCATTTGTAACACCATATCAGTTGGTCTTGAGGCAGACACATTGTTAAAGAATATGAATTTCCAACCTAGTTTTACCTGGTCTTATGACCATTTTGGTAATATTTCTGCTTTGAGATTTGAATTAAAATAACTTCCTATAATCATACTCCAAGGCCAGAGATAGAAAAATTCATGAATCAAGAGAAGTGGACTAAGGGAACGCTTCAAGAAGTAGAGGAGTAGGTTTTATCCACATATAATGTACACATTCCAGTTGCTCAGAGAAAGAAACAAAAGAGGGTGAGAGAGGACACTACATTTGTTATGGAGATTATGAAAGAATTCATTGTACAAAAAAAGAAGCCAAATATTGTCTTGATAGTATCAACAGAAGAAAAACAACCGAAGATAATTGATCTTGGAGATCCATAAGTTTCTACATCTGCAGAAACTGGTGTTCCCAAAACTCCTCCTATAGATTCACCTTCTAGAGAACCTCTGGAAATTATTCAATCTACAGGGGGCAACTCCATAGATGATCAAAACATCTTCTCAATGTTCCTTGAAATTAAATAGAAGAATGAGAATTTGAAGTCTAGTGTATACAACCAATTCTGGAAACGGACTTCCACTTCCCATCATAGGCTTCTTTCTGCTTTTGACAGTGAGAAAGGAAGAATGTAGATGACTTTCTTGCAAGCCCAAGTACCATTTCCCAAGTCTCCATTAGACTATAAAAATACTATATTTTCATTTTATTCCAATTAAATCCATCCAATTGATCATATGGATATGCATAGACAGTCTAGTGAGATGTTGTTTTCCACCATGACAACTACTGCTATGTCTCTTGCTAAACTTAGGAATTCCTTATCCAATGTTCAATCTCAGCTCCAGAGTGAAAAGCCACCTTCCTTAGCTAAAGATAACAAGCTCAAGCCCCTAGAAGACCTTGTAGTCAAGATTGGTTATGACCCAAAGGACTACAAGGCAATAGAAGAGATCCTTAAAAATAAAAATGCAGACATTACAGCTCTACATAAACAGTTAAAGTTTCCTTCAATTGAGGATCCACAGACCAAATAAATTGAAGAGAGTGAACAAAACATGGAATAAATGCTCAAGCTTATCATTGATCAAAATATACAGCTAAATAATATGGAAGAGAAGATTGAAGGGTTACTAAAGGAGAAAGAAGCATCATAACTTGCTATGGTTCCAGTTACAGCAGTCCCAATAGGATTTGCAGGTATAGAACCTAGATCATCATCAAAATCCATTCAGTCTACATCAACAACAGTTGATCCAACAAAATTCTCACAAGAATTGGCCACACACAAAAAGGAAAATTAGAAGTTACTGCAAAAATTCCAAAACTTAGAATTGTAGAAAATCAAGAATGATACTTTGTATATGGAGGAAATGCATAAGTCCCACAGATTGGGACTTAAGATTAAGAAGTTGGAAAGTGGGTCCTTAATGGCAGATACCTTGGCTCAAGCCAAGGAAAATATTTGGACAAACATCCGCCAATCAATAATAGATGTATGGCCATCCATGCAAATAATCTTTGAGCAACAAGAACTCATTACTAGATGAAAAGAAGAAATAGAAGAACAGAAAGCAGCCTTGAATACCAAGCCAATAGAAGCCACATATATGATAAAGGTGTTAGATTCAAAAATAAGAGAAAATCTAGAAGAGATAAACATTCCTGACATAACAGCTACCATCTTAGAGATTAAGAAGGTATTACAAAAGAATAATTTGATTAACCATCTATTGAAAAAATGCCAAACCTTGGACATTGCGGTCCAAAGGTTTCATTCCAAATTTAATGTTTTAAATCAGAAAGGACTACCAGGATTAGTAGCTCTAAATGATAAGTTGATTAAATTAGAATATTATTGTAAGAAATTGTATATTATTGCAGTGGATAGAGCCAAATTGCAGGAATCATAGGATAGATAATATGGAATGCATTTCTGGAAGCCTTAGAGTTTGACTTGATCATCAAACATGAAATTAGACATTTGTTCATTAACAAGACAACTTTTGAAAGATACAAAAAAGTGGATGAATTATTTAGAAAGATGGTGAATTTGGAAATTCCAAGTGAAGAAAGATGATTTTGTGATACAATTGAGTAATTTTCTATCCTAACAGTATAACAGCACAACAACGATTCAAGGGCCAAGTCATCAACAACTTCCTTCAAAGCAAGGACACATCATTCAAGAGTTTCCTTCTTCCTATATTTTGATATTATTTTTCTAACTGGGCCTAGAAATTATCAGTCTTTGTGAACTCAACCCCCTCCTCTACTCTTCAAAATTTTCTGCCCACAGAGTGGTGGTATTGTCACTTCTTATCAGGAATAGGACCTTACCCGATGCCTTTGAAAAAAATTCTTCCATCAACATAAAGCATAAACATCATGACTGTTGATCAGGGCACTAATATATCCATGCACAAACATAATTGTCCCATATACTTCCCTTGTGACTATCTTACGAGGAACCCTATGAGTATCATAATTGACCTTAGCAAACCTCCTCACGGTAGTATAAAAAATCTCCTCACTCCGATACTCTGGGATAGTGTGATAATACATGATCGTGATGCTAGTGATTCATCCTCAAAAGACCTGATAGTAAGACACTAACCCCGATTCTATTGATTCGTCCTTAGAGGAAGATCATGGTGATGGGGGAAGCTCCTATACTCTAAATGAGTAAAGCAGAATATAAAAGAAATTAATGTTGAATTTCCATATGGGTCATCTTCATGTTCTGAGGTTGAAAAGAGTGAAGAGTTTAGTCGGACGAGGAAACTGGTTAACTGGGCTGGTGGAGGAGACATTGAATTGGGACTCATTGTTGGACTATGATTTGTTTGCAGTGTGAAAGAAAACACAATTCCGCCTTCAAAAAACATGACCAACAAATTTATCCTAAAATTACCCACCTTGTCAGACTCAAAACAACAGACAGACATATATCACTTCATGGGAAAAACAACAAACGAACAGATGCCACTTAATGGGAAAAACAACAAATGAACATATGGCACTTAATGGGAAAAACAACCAATGGACAGATGTCAAACGAAGATGAAAAGGGTAGAAAAATTCCTATCTTGATCAATTTCTGAAAGGGGCACCTTTGTTGTAACTAGATACTCTAGGAAAAATATACAGAAATTTACAAATTTTCTAGGCCTTCCTCTCAAGCCACTTCCATTTAAAGACACAGTAATATGGCGGGAATTTACCACATTATACAGTCTTGATATAACTGGTGAATTTGTACAACAGCCTTCAAAATACGATTTTTCTTTTCTGCGATGATCATAAAATAGTTTTACCTTCTAAAGCGGAGCTGCACTACAGGTTTGCATGTCAATGATGTACATTCATCAAAAGATTATGGCCTTATTTCTTTTTCTAAGAATATTTTTTAACCTAATTATTGATGATGATATTGCAAGTGATAATTTATGTTCCTTATATCTATTTCACTACCCCTCCAAGTTGAACTCTGGCTTAGACATAGACATGACAACCTTGGCATTAATGAATTCAAAATAAAATACTTGAATAGAAAATATGACCTACATATGTCTAATATCCTGAGATATCCTCCCATCTATAAAGGCACACAAAGGGTTTGAACCTTCAACCAAGATCCCAATCAAATAAAAAATAACACATTGAATTTGCAATAAGCTAAAATGTACTTGAACCCTAAACCTTGTCAACTCAAAATAAAAAAAATCCTCATAGTCTTCTATGTTGGAAAAGCTCAAAGTACTTATGACCATTTATAACTGAACATAAGCCTCCATTTAATTTTTTTGTGCAATAACATCTGACCCAGATCATATTATCATAGGACCAAACTCAAAATAATACATGGCCTCTTTTATAGAGCTTTGTGAGAGCTCATGTAGAAAAAACTAACTACACCAGGCTCTGTATACTGCTATAACAAGATTTGGTCTCAAACATGCCAATTGACATTGAACATGTCCCTTGGTTGCTCATATCTCCATAACCAGTTCATAATCGAACATATTATTTTTTCTCATGAATTTTTTTCTTGTAAATGTGCCATTGACAATCCAATATGAATCACATGCCGAAAAAATGCATACACCTATAAAATCTCTTGTTTAATCAAATTGACCTGCAACAACGTGTGGCAACTACATCAATTAGAACTATTTTTTACTACAGTCTCGAGCATATGGCCATCATGATCATGAATTTTTTCTAACAATGCGAGTAGAAATAACTCGTTCTCTGATCTATTGGGGATTTTTAAGGAATAAAAATAAATGAGATAAGAACATACTGCACATCCAATGGTTGTGGGGCAAGTCCCCGTCATAGGATGTACATTCAGGGCAGGGAAGGTAGATAATTCTCCATTTAAATTGATTGATTCTTCATACTGTAACCAAAATTCATAATTCTTTATACATCCTAGCAGATCTGAAATTTTGTAATGAAGAAAATTACACATGGGTTGCCTTTAAAATAGGCTTGAATGCTTCCCTTGTTCCGACTACTACTAGTTTTCGGTAAACTTCAAGTGATGCCTGCTCTCTAAACATTGGCTCTCTTTTCCTTCTCTATGACTTTCTATAGGTCTATTAATACCTATGCTTAATGCCCTATGTATACCTATGTGCAGGGAATTTGAAACTTTTAATTAGTCGAATGAACAACCTTGAACACTATATAAACCCCCAAAGAATTGACTTTAAGAAAGAATTTCACTCTGTATATTTTTTTCCCTTATTATTATGCACAAGATCCTTCATCTTGACTTAAACCTTCTCCTATCACTCAGGCTCCCACTCATAGCATGAATCCATGAAAATATAAGGCACTAGACCCTCCCTAAGATAGTAGAGTAATCCTATGTAAGAATTACCTCTGGAGGTCCAAGTTTGAGTCATACATACATGAGTAACTTCTGCAGAGGTAACCCATACGAAAACCACAACGCCAATCAGCACCATCCCTTCTCTATATTCCTAATCCATTATTGGAATCACCCTCCTAAATCACATACGTGAGTGACTTCGACAGAGGTAACCCATATGAGAACCACAACGCCAATCAACACTAGCCCTGTTCTCTATTGCCAATCCATTATTGGGAATGGCCCTTCGAAATTCCTACCAAACAACCAAAGATCGAAACACCAGTCCAGCTCGATCGAGCAATTGTCCACACTTGGTGTTTCATTATTTGCGTAGTTTCCCCGATAAAAATGAGAGTAATACTATGAACACACCGCCATTTTCCATGGTTCCTCCTTTCAAATTTTTTGGCACACACCAAATCGGATATTCTTGCCTATGATAAATACAACCAAACTAAAATTCGCGAGTCACTGTAATTGCACGAGAATGTCTAGTTGGATTATATATCAATAATATTACTCATGTTGGTATATATATCCAAATATCTTTACCTACGTTAGAATCTTTGATCTGACTTAGAATCTTCTCAAGATAATGGAATTCACTTCAGAACCTTTGTAGAACCTCAAAATTAGCGCATAATGTTTTTTTCACTTTGTCTCAAGAAGATAATTACGAACTTCCCAACGTTAGCTTAGTGACTATCCATTATTTTGGTCATGCTCAATGCATGAAACTATATATTATATATTAAAACTATTATATATTGTAATAAACCATTGGTACAATGATACTGAGAAGAAGGACTAGTATAAAATTATTATATTTTATAAATTATTATATATTTTGAGTGGGCCTAATGGTTAAGAGCATGTGTTTCCTCCTAAGAGGTCCCATGTTAAAACCAGAGGGGGTAGAGTATGTATGCCTTCGTAGACTTAGCTGTCAAATCACTGCCCAGAGGTGGGTCCCTTGTCTCATAAACAAGGGGGTCTCATACACCAATTTGGAGTCTGGCTTTGTCGTGACCTTAAAATTGGATAATAATAATCATAATATGTAAAAGGGTAATAAAAATATTATATTGTATAATTTCAAGTCTAACTAACACAACCAGTTGAGGATGGGTCTCGTCATCACAGTGACCTAGGATCAAACCTCACGGGGGGTGGTTGTGCCTTGTGCTAGGGGAAGGAGACATGATAAAATATCTAGCCAGCTAAGGGTTGGTGTGGCCCAGACTGGGTGCAATCCCCCGGTGACTTTGACAGCTAATTATATGCCCCTGGGTTGTGTATCCTCAAGCCATAGGTCAAGCCTAGAGGATCACAGACAACTTGACAAACAAACAAAAAAATTATATATTGTATAATTTACTATTATAATTTGAGCATTATAAATGGATTCCTAGACCCTTCCAAGGGGTCATTTAATTCATCTACCTAAATTTTAACATTATATGGATTTAAAGAAACCTTTGTCTCTAAATCTTAATGCTACAATTTGATTCAGAGACCATAAAGTCTCTAAGTCCATCTTCAGTGTTAAAATTTAGTGAAATGTAACAATTCAATGTCAAAATTTCAAATTTTCATTTCCGGAGTGACACAATTAAAAATGACTAGCGTAAATGACTAATTCATATACTTCTTGTACTTGTTAATTGGCCATATTTTTATTCTTGGACTATAACAGGCATTTACATTAATCATTTTTTTTTTTTTTGTCACTTATTATCTCGTCATATATTTTATTCTTGGACTCAATTAATCATTTAAGTTAGTCGTTTTTAGTTTGGTCATTTCTTATATAGTCTTATATTTTATCCACAAACTAAATTAGTCATTTAAGTTAGTCACTTTTAGTTCAGTCACTTAAAATTTCTCAAATTTACTAGTAATTAACTTGAAATAATTGCGGTGACTAACGTTTTTAGTCACTTAGTCACTAATTTCATCATTTTTTACTAGTGATGATTGAATACATATCAATAGCATCAACAATCTCAATCACCTCAAAATTAGCAATGCTCGTGACTCCATCAATGTCAACCTCTACATTAGATAATATGCCAATAGGAAAATTCTTGTACTCATTGGCCAATCTGAGTTGGATGGGGGACCAATTTAGTTTATGCCTCCCCATCATCTCTCTTATCTCTGGCTAAATGCTTAAAGTATAACATTAAAAAAAAATCCTATCTCATAGACTCCTATCTACGCATCAAACATTAATTCTCGTTTGGTTATTCTATTTTGTGTGACCTAGTTAACTATGCACCTTGGTATCTAAGCTACTTACTTCTATGGCTCCTTCATGCACTAGTCGATGTTCAATCATCTTGCACAAGTTTTTTAGTGCCCCATCGTCTTATATCAAATCCATACAACTTCTCAAAAATTCTTGAATTGATTTATCTCGTCCTTTTGTACTCTTCTCAACGATTTTATGAAACATTTGAGGCATATCATAAATAGGGCTTTCCTCATGATAAATATAGTCTACCCCAATCAATTTCTTTCACACCTCCTTGTATGTATTCTTCTCTCCTTGAGTATCAAATATTGGAGGTGGGTCTGTAGCCTTCTACACCCACTACTGACTAGTACCATCTTGATTAGCGGTGTTTTCTCTAGTCTCAATTCCTCTATGTGTCACAAAATTTACTTGTGACTGATCTTTACACAGTTTTGTCATAACCTTATGCAGGTTCTACCTCTTATTCTCCTAAATCTTTGCCAACAATTTTGGGTAGCAATATGTCGCATGATCAAGAGATCGAAAATATGTACTATAGGTTGCGAAAGGATTAGGGAAATCTCTCATGACATGTCTAGGTTGGGAATAATTGTAGCATAAAATTATTCCTCTTCCTCATCCAAAATATCCTTGTCCTCATCAAGGTACCGCAAATCATCCTAGTCCTATGCTCATTTCATTTTCAATTTTATTAGGTTGATTGTAGTTTTTTGCTGACATGTCTTGAACCTCTTGAAATCTATACACATCCATAGTGAGGTCATGCATAAACTCCAATGCACTACAATGGAAGACATCATGACCAACCATTTTGTATAAATCACAAAATAATGTACGTAGAAGACTCATACTTCTGCATCATAGGGTAGGTTATGCGTGTATGACCCTACACTCTACAGAATTCAAACCACAAGTCTCTTCCCGTTGCCATGGGGTTGGCAACTCTTATCGTCATATACTCGTTCAACACGAGGAACTCATTCATGTGGTACCCTTTCATGTGACAAATAGTGCACCAAAATTGAGTGTGTTGTGCCTTTTCCTTCATCAATTCCTGCAACTACATGGTGATCATAGCTTAATTTGATTGAAGTTTCACTATCCTATAATTAGCTTGTATCACTGCAACTCTTGGAGATGCTTCTAATTTCAATGCTCTCTCTAGGGATTCTGACTATTTGTGGATTTTTTGTTGGGTCAATGGTACTTGAATGTGTTGTAACTCTCCTACAATGAACCATTATTTGTGTTTTTCATTAAGGATATCAAAATATATCTTCCCAAACATTACTTTAAGCCATTGGTAATAGTCCTAAATATACTCATCTGACCTTTTCTTAATCTCCTTAAGCTCGGTCATGCATTGAGCGGCAAACTCAGGTCTATGAAACTCTCTCAACACTTGCTTGATATCTTGTAGCATTCTTGACTATTTTCGTGGTGCATTAATCTTGTACTTCATGTACCACACCAGTGTGCGATCCCTAAAGGTAGTCTTGGATGAAAAATCTTAGCATTCTCATCCTACACATTATTAGCATCCCATATTATTTCACAAGAAAACAATTTATGTTTAGGGTCCTCATTCCTAGCACATGGAATGCTGACCGCTTCAAGGATCTTTCCATTCTCCTCTGTCTACCACCTCCTAACAATGTTCCCCAAGATGTAACTACTATTCACTGCAAACTACTCCCTTCTATCTAAATTTTCTGGCTTTGGCTATTGGAATAAATTTGTCCACTTTCTTGAATAACTACTAGGAGAACTTAGAGTTGTAGAAATATATGTGCCATTGCTGGTGGGTTCAGCTTAGTATGTACTCTGAGTAGGTTCATCGAGATGCAGAGTCTCTATAGTTCTTGCTTTAGGCTATGACAACTCCCTTTATTATCCTTCTATGCACAGTATGCCAGTGCATTCTTGCTCCAAACTCCTCTAATATCCACTATTACTTCTTCTTTCTATGTCCTCTCATTGTCTTCTTTTCTAACCTCCACTCTACTGTTGGCACTGATGTCAAATTTTATCCTCTTACCCTAGCTCCTCTAAATCTTCTACCACTCCGCAACACTCTTAACTCCATCATGTCTCTTTTCCCCTGCGCTACTCTAGTAAAATTCCTTAGCATACATGTTCTCTCATCATGTTGAGGGATCTCTCATAACTCCTTTAGTATTTTCTTACTTTTCCTCCAACATCCCTACCTTGTCTCTTCATATTACACCCCCCAACTCACCCTGAGTGCACAAGGGTCTAGTTTCTCATGACGTCAAACTCCAACTTTAATATGCCTTTTTCACACAAATTTTTTTTTCACAAATGTGGGTAATGCTCAGATAAAGCGTCCTCATGGACCTCCTAACAAGTTACATTCAGTGGTTGTATGGGAAAAAATGGACTCAATGGAAAATTTTGTGATATACCCATCAATCACACTATCCCACCAAAATTCAATAGCTCATGTGATTTGGTTATCCTCTTATTAAAGTCTTCTAACTCGTTTAAGGGCCCAAGCCTCCTACTTGTCCAATATCTAGTATGGATTTTGATTGCTTAGCCTTCGAATCCACCCTATAAGCAATTTTGAAAATTCGCAGAAGAAAATCTCATAAAGTTCTTCGGCAAAGATATATTTCTCTAGCCATTTTTCAACACTAATATTACTGTTCCCGATTACCCCTGCAACAAATTCACACAGTTTATTTCTGAACTATCTATCAATTTCTTCCTTGGTGGGATTCCACATCCCCTTCACTTTTAAATCTTGATTCCAACAACGAAACCATTTTTTGGAAGTTGAAATTCTATTTACGACTTTTTTTTTTCACATAGCGCACTGAATAAAATCCATAATGATATTGTCCCTTTCAGCAACCCCTATGAAATAGGAAAGGTTTCACCGGAGGCACCTAATGGGGGTTGTGATAACAAAGGATGGGATTCTAATGGATACCAATTTGTCACAATGTTCAGACCCTTAACAATGCGATACTTTTTCTACCATTCATAGATCACACAATGCGCTATATGTAACACAATTTAACAAAAAGAGCACTAACAAAAAAGAAAGGGCCTTGAATCCCCATAACAGAATAGGCATTTATATGTTTATCATTCATAATGAAGCACACCACTCATATTAACATGATAACAACAATATTAACAATAACGAATAATACCAATATCAATCGATGCGATAACAAAAGAATAATAAAATTTTCCCAATGCTTTCTTCTATTAATTCATGTCAGTGGATTACATCACAATTTCCTAGTTCTGTATAGTTTCAAAACTCACCATACAACAGGAATCATAGTTAGTTATAGTGCAATGTTTCAAAAACCCTAACAAACTCAAAAACTATCCAAGAATTCTCCAAAAAAAATACAAAGACCGAACCGCTAGTTGAATCAGTTTCCTATGTTTTATACATCATTTTTTTTGTAAGCTTAGTAGGTCCTTACTATTTTATATTAATATAAAATTTGGGCATAGTAGATAAAAAAATTAGAACTCAACCTGCTCGAAGGAAACCGGGTCTGTTGGCCATCTGAGTGCATTGTACGCCATCCAAAACATGTACTTCCTTATGTTCCTATAAAGAGTCTTTAGGTAACTAATATCAGAGTTTACTAATACTAACATTTACATAATGCATGAATAAAGCTAACCACTTAAAAACTAGAAATGGCTGCTCTAGTCATCATCTAACTCCAAAAGGGCCGGATCTTTAACACTGGAACCTGGCATATCAACTTGTTGAGATTCAACAAGATGATGAGCTTAGTGAAAAGAGTCACCTTCATTAAGTGGGCCCACAGGCTATTTTTGGCGCAAGTCTATTTTTAGACATGATGATCATATTTCAGAAGTTGCAGGATGGTATTTGTGGATGGTTGATCAAGTTGGAAAAATAGATGAAATTCTATTTTTATAATATTGGGCGAAGTCTATTTATAGATCATTTATCTAAAAATAGATGCATGTCGATTATTATTAGCTCTTAATAATAATCAGACACTAAACATCAACTTATTCTCTTGGAGCACTTTGTTTCAGTGCACATATGTGGCACATTAGTGGACTGAGGGAATTACGCAATTCCCAAGGGTTTACTGGAGCTAATGCATGGAGGATTCTGTTAGAACTCAAGTGGTAGAGTTTTGACAGAGTTGGAAGAGTAGTTTATGGAGTTGTATTTAGTTTAACTCAGTTAGACTCAATTAAGCTAGTTGTATCTATTCTAACTGAATGACACACTAGTGAGAGTGGAGTGAATTAATTAGTTAATGAATTCACAAATAATAACTCATTAATCAACTGAAAAATACAACAGTTAACTACAGTGCATGGCAGTTTCAGTGGAGACCCAGTGGAGAGATAGGTGAAAGGGCAAGATGGACTATCTGTTGTGACTATAGTGATGCAATGATTGCATCACACACACATTGGAGTTGCCAATTAGGATTGCACAGTCAAGGCAAGAGTAATTTGAATTCATTCAGAGCTATTCTTCAGCAGGGATTGCGCAGTGGAGGCAGGCTAGTAGGAGGGCGAAGATCGGTGCGTGGATTTGCAAGTTTGTTCCTAATTAGTGTATGACGATTGTACTGTACTAACAGCTTGATAAACTTTGTATGAGGGTTTTCATATGATTCCATGATACATAATATATGATATTTGGGGTTTTCATCTTCATGCTTTCCCGTTAAACAACTGTGATATGTGCAATTGAGTATTTTTTGTTTATGCTTCACATGTGTGTGCAATTAATTTTTTTTGCAAAAGATTAACAAGTGGAATTGATTCAGTATTTTGCATAAAGTTAAATAGTGTGAGCTCAGGTGAATCAAGGAAATATGCATGCTTAGTGCATATAATTTCTACATGGTATCAGAGCAGTGTTGATTGAAGACTGCAATTGTGAAGTGAGTTTGTGCTGGTGGACAATTCGAATTTGCTACAAAAGATTCTTGGTGCAGATGTTGAGTATACATTGAAATGTCTTTCAATGGGTTGTGATTGGAGTATGCCCTTGATGGGAGCTAGAATTACATAGCCTGGAAGGACAGGATGGAGGCAGTGCTAGAGGATAATGGACTGAAGGATTTCATCGATAGCGATGTTCCTAAGCCGGGATATAGTGATGTTGTATTACTTGACGCATGGAAAAAGAAGAGAACAAAGATGGGAAGAATTTTTTTGGAAGGTTAGAGGGACCATATTGTGTCTAGCCTTCACGATAAAGCCACTCCATTCTTAATGTGGAAGGCTTCGACAGACTTGTTCCAAAGCAGAAGTGACCAAAGGAAGTTGGCGCTTAAAGACAAGCTCAGAAAAATAAAAATGGAGAAGGGTGATAGTATTCCAAAATACCTCACGAAGTTTGTCCACTGCAAGGATGAAATGGGAAGTGTGGGGGCTATTGTTGATGAAGAAGACTTGGTGAGCTTGGCTCTCCTTAGGCTTCTGCAGAGTTGGCATAGCTACAAAGACTCTGTCAATGAACGGGAGAAACTGCTGGGATGGGAGCGACTTTGGTCAGATCTTGTGCAGGAGGAGATAAGGCGGGGTACCAGGGATGGATCTTCATCAAAGAATGAAGATGAAAAGAATTGCACTTTTGCTGCCAAAGCAAGGAAATGTAAGGGGAAGAAACATCCTTCAAAATCCAATGCTAAAGGCAAGAAGCAGGATTTGGCCAAAGTGAAGTGTTTTCACTGTCACGAACATGGGAATTTCGCCACTAACTGTCCACAGAAGAAGAAGAACAAGAAGGTTGTTTGATCTACAGCTGGAGAGGCCTTAGCCTCGCAATTTGAGCTTGATTTCTTCTTGATCACATGCTTGGTTTCAAGTTGTATGGGATCAGTGTGGTATCTTGATAGTGGTGCGTCTTTCCATAGGACGAGAGACAAAGAGTTGTTTAGTGACTTGGAGGAGAAGGACCTCCAGATGCATATAGAGATGGGAAACGATGGTGAGTACAGTGCGACTGTCATTGGGACCATTACCTTTGAGAGGGAGTCCGGTAATCCATTCTTGTTGAAGAATGTCATGCATGTTCCAAGTCTGAAGAAGAACTTGGTCTTGATCGCAATGCTAGAAGACAAAGGTTATGATGTTGTTTTCAGTGAGGGAAAAGCTTTCCTTCGACATAAAACAATGGGTCAAACCAAGAGATAGGGGTTCAAATTAATAATCTCTACAAGCTGGAGGTAGATGGCTACGCTGCAATGGTGGGCAAAGAAAAAGAAGTGGTGAGCCAGGATGAGGGCGAATTATGGCACAGGAGATTGGGCCATCTTCACCATGGCGCTTTGAAGATTTTGCAGCAAATTTCAACTGGACTTCCCAAGGGTACTCTTGCGCAGTCAGATCAGTGCAAGGGACTTAATATGGGTAAGTTTATGAAAACCACCTTTCATGAGAAGGAGAACCGTGCTTCGGTGATCCTGGAGAGAATTCACACAGACGTGTGTGGACCTTTCTCGATTGCTTCAATAGAAAAACACAACTATTATGTTATATTTGTTGATGACATTCTCATAGATGCTGGATATTCTTCTTGCAAATGAAGAGTGAAACGTTCTCAAAGTTTTGTGAGTTTAAGGCATTGGTGGAGAAGGAGTCGGGGAAGCAAGTGAAACTCTACGGAGCGATAATGGTGGTGAATACATCTCTGGCGAATTCAAAAACTTCTGTATAAAAGAAGGAATTCGAAGAGAACTCATAGTGCCTCATAACCCATAGCAGAATGGGGTCACGGAGAGGAAGAACAGAACGATTGTGGGTGCTGCACAAGCTATGCTTGAGAGGGAGCTAGACTTGCATGCAGTGAAGGAACTGCTTGTTCTGAAAGATGAGCCTCCGGATGTGGATCAACCACAAGAGGAGATTCATGGAGTGGAAGATTCCACTCATGCAGAACCAAACATCAAACAAGGAAGAAAGAATACCACAGAAGCTGAGAGACTGAAGCTTGATGCGGCACAGAATGTAGGAGTCCCTACATCACAACGTAGACAGAGACAATCACCTAACCGATTTACTGGATACATGGCTCTTATGAGCAAGTGTATCGTGACAGAGCCATCTTCTTTTGAAGAAGTAGTGCAGGATCCCACATGGGTAGATGCCATGGTGGAGGAGTATGAATCCATTGTCAGAAACAGTGCTTGGGAGATTGTTCCAGGGCCGGTGGGAAAATCAGTTGTAGGATCAAGATGGATCTATAAGGTAAAGCAAGTTGCTGATGGGAGAGTTGAGAAGTATAAGGCAAGATTTGTTGCCTGGGGCTTCTCACAGATCGAGGGGATTGACTATGAAGAAACCTTTGCACATGTCCCACGGTATTCTTCCATACGGACCATCCTTGCTCTCTCAGCGCAGATGGGTTGGCACATTCATCAGATGGATGTGAAGACTACATTCCTTAATGGGATCATTGAGGAAGAGGTGTACATTGAGCAGCCTGAAGGATTTGAGATCTTCAGCAGCAAGTCACATGTGTACGGCCTCAAAAGAGCGTTGTATGGGTTGAAACAAGCACCACGTGCTTGGTACACTCGGATCGACAACTATTTCACTGGACTTGGCTTCACCAAGAGTGAGGCGGATGCAAACCTGTACCAGATTGTGGTGGAGGGTAAGCTTTTAATCATTTTTCTTTATGTTGATGATTTAATACTAATGGGTGATGAGCAGTTGATACACTCATGCAAGGCAGATCTTGCAAAGGAGTTTAATATGAAGGATTTGGGTCTCCTTCATTATTTCCTTGGATTGGAAATATAGCAGCGGGAAGGTGAAATTTTTGTGTCTCAAGGCAAGTATGCCTGAGAGATACTGGAGAAGTTTCACATGCAAGGCTTCAAGCCTATCGACACTTCTCTTCCAGGAAATTGAAAGAAAGAGGATGCTACATCGGCAGAGGTAGTGGATGCCACTGTTTATCAACAGTTGGTGGGTTCGCTCATGTATTTAGTCAATACAAGACTGGACATATGCTATGCGGTGAAACATCTTTCACAAGCGATGGTTAAGCCTACCAAGCTCTTTTGGAAGGCAGGCAAGCATGTCCTGAGATATCTTAGGGGCACATCTGAGTATGGTTTATGGTACAGACAGACAGACGAGGTGAAGTTGCATGGCTTCACAGATGTAGATTGGGCAGGAAGCCCAACAGACAGAAAGAGCACATCAAGAGGAATTTTCAGTATCGGATCTACGGCAGTTTCTTGGCACAGCAGGAAACAAATATTTGTGGCACTCAATTCAGCAGAAGCATAATACATGGCAGCAATTCAAGCTACATGTGAGGCTATCTGGATGAGGAAGATCACGGTTGGTTTTTTTGGTTCACATTTAGATCCCATAGTGATACATTGTGATAATCAGAGTTGCATTAAACTCTCGGTTAATCCTATGTTTCATGATAGATCTAAACATATTGATATCTGGTATCATCATATCAGAGATTGTGTGTAGTGGAAGATCATGTTGCTTCAGTACATTCCTATGGAGGATCAAGATGCAGATATTCTAACGAAGGCGCTCACCAGTTGCAAATTCGAATATCATAGAGGCAGGATCGGGGTGAAAGATAATCCCTATCTTGTTGAGAGGGAGTGTTGAGATTCAACAAGATGATGAGCTTAGTGAAAAGAGTCGCCTTCACTAAGTGGGCCCGCAGACTATTTTTGGCGCAATTCTATTTTTAGACTATGTCTATTTTTAGACATGATGATCAATTTCAGAAGTTGCAGGATGCTATTTGTGGATGGTTGATCAAGTTGGAAAAATAGATGAAATTATATTAGAATATTGGGCGAAGTCTATTTATAGATCGCCGATCTAAAAATAGATGCATGCTGATTATTATTTGCTCTTAATAATAATCAAACACTAAACGACAACTTGTTCTTTAGAGCACTTTGTTTTAGTGCACAGATGTGGCACATCAGTGGACTAAGGGAATTACACAATTCCCAAGGGTTTATATCGGGAGAAGATTCATGAAGATCTCGCTTAATAATGATGCATAGGGTTATGACAAGAGATGGAAAAGTAGTTTATGGAGTTGTATTTAGTTTAACCCGGCCAGGGGACTCGCTGAGCTAGTTGTATCATAATGTACACCCTCGTTGAGAGGGAGTGAATTAATTAGTTAATTAATTCATAAATAATAACTCATTAATCAACTGAACAATACAACAGTTAACTACAGTGCATGGCAGTTTCAGTGGAGACCCAATGGAGAGATAGGTGAAAGGGCAAGATGGACTATCTGTTGTGACAATAGTGATGCATTGATTGCATCACACACACATTGGAGTTTCCAATGAGGATTGCGCAGTCAAGGCAAGAGTAATTCAAATTCATTCAGAGCTATTCTTCAGCAGGGATTGCGCAGTGGAGGCAGGCTAACAAGAGGGTGAAGATCGGTGCATGGATTTGCGAGATTGTTCCTGATTAGTGTATGATGATTGTACTGTACTGAGAGCTTGATAATATTTTTATGAGGATTGTCATATGATTCCATGATACGTAATATATGATAGTTGGGGTTTTCAGCTTCAAGCTTTCTCGTTAAACAATTGTGTTATGTGCGATTGAGTATTTTTTGTTTATGCTTCACATGTGTGTGCAATTAATTTTTCTGCAAAATATTAATGAGTGGAATTGATTCAGTATTTTGCATAAATTTAAATTGTGTGAGATCAGGTGAATCAAGGACATATGCATGTTTAGTGCATATAATTTCTACACAACTTGTTGCATAGCCTTAATGTCCTTATCCATTCTGCCAAGATGAGCATATTGATGCAGTTGACGCATGTTGATTTCCTGGATGCTTCCGTTAATCTTTGCCTAGGTGGAGTCTGCCTTGGGCTCCCCTCCTGCTTCCTGAATTGAAGTAATGGCCTTAACCAACAGGTATTTTACTAACCAATAGGTTTTGATTGAGTGATGGAACAGTGAGATGCTCCCTCAGGTATGCCTCGGGTCAATAATCACATGCTGTAATTTTTCCGCTGCACTCTTCTTCAATTTTGGTTCTAGCTTCTGTCTCCCATCCACGAATAAGAGATTTTATTAAACAGGGTGTTTCTTCCGCGTAGACCTGAAATAAGGGCTCCATGAGCTCTTTGCTAGATTTCCTTCCTCTCTTGGCTAGCGGGCCTGAGATTGTTTCTTTGCCTTTGTCCAAATTGACCTTTCTGCCTCTGTTTTTCTTCACCATATTCGGATGAGGGACTGAGAGGATGATGATAACCCCTGGAGGAGCGAAACGATAGAAAATACCGAGACAGTTAATGAATAGGACATGTAATTGACATTGGTTGAGGAAGGTAGCTGAGGGATAGCAATTGTGAACGCCATGACACTTCAGTATTTTATAAAATTTCCGCCCACCCCCCTTATCCTTATTACGTAAATTAATACCTACCCCAGTCCCGAGTAGAGGTAGAATAATAAGCAAATGTAACGAGGGGCCATAGCAAAACAAACAAATGCCAACGTTGCCAAAAACCCAATTACTGCTGGCACACCATATACCTAAACACCATAAATCGAAACAATTGTCTACCCCATACAACAACAGAGGATGATAAACAAACCCATTGCCAGAGAGCACAACATACAGGACTCTACCCTCCTGAACATTAACATCATTAACCTGCATGCAGGCAATTTCCCAAGCCAACCCAAAGAAATAGTGGCGAACATTATCCTCATGGCTTCTACTACCCCGAGGGCAAGCTAATGGAGGAATTGCAATCGTTAATTTATCTACCCAAGCATAACTATGGCCTTTGTAGTTAAAACCCATGCCACTTCTACTATTAGCTTTACAAACGTTACAGATTTTACAAACATTGAAAATACAATTGTACAAAGTTTGTACAATTACTTAATATTTTTTCGAGTGAACCAAAGTTATCCGCATATGTTCTGCATTTTACCATTATTTACCACTATATATTTTGAGTTGATCTTTGATTCAAACTCGGTATTTTCTCACCATGCGATTGCTCCGTGACCACACCCTCATTGACTACACAGTTTTCCATGCTCACTATTTTCAAGCGCACTTGCCCCGTCTGCATGATGCCTCTACGTGCTATGATCTATTTCTCCCTTTACATGCACAATCCAAAAACTTCAAAATTGCCTCCAACTATGGCCCCTAAATTCCTCAACTGGCCCACAATCCTCTGATTAATTTGCGCACTAAGAAAAAATCACCAGTGCTCCATGCATTGTTGATGTTACTTCTCCTCTCAACACTATCAGTCCAAACTGGTTACCCATGAACACTCCCTGAGTGAAACTTCTTGGTTTCCTTCAATATTTTACACCTATTATATTTCTTGTCGTCACATCCTAGTCTCTCTCCTAGTTTGTGGTCCCACTCATTTCCCAACAGACCTAAACTTATTTGAATTCATGTGATTGCACCTCGCTCCATGGTGTGGGCCCAAAACTGATAGTGGAGATTGGGCATTCAACTAATGCTCATGAATGCATTGGGTCGCAAGGTCAAGTCCCCCCCCCCCACTCCCCCAACCAACTCAAGAACTTGATACACCTTTTCCTATGAGCTCAAAAAAACTATCATCCAGTTCCCCTCTTGACCAACTCAAGAACTTGATGTACCTTTTCCTGTGATCTCGAAAAAATTATCAGTTCCAACTTCCAACCACAAGGCTCGTGATAGACCCTCATTATACTCTCAATGGCCTCTAATTGGCTCATGGCTCAATGCCAATGATTATCTTTACTACGGGAATGACAACTTACATTGCTCAGTCATCATTATTGAGGCTTGATACAAGAATTTGCGATCACGCCTTGAGAAATGGAATTATTATTCCTAAATGTTTCAACTAGATATTAGTTTAATCATCACACTCCATCCTAATACTGCTCGAATCAAGGGCTTTTTGCTGTAGGTGACAAGCTCCATGAATCATCTGAAAATGTTTAATTATTATCGATAAAACTAGAGAAATCATAGGGATACCAACCAAGGGATATATGAATCAGTATGTATTCCAATCAGAATTTAAAGAGTATTTGTGAATATTGAAGGAAGTGCACAAGTCACAATTATATTAGCCAGGACCACGATTAACACATTGGAAGATGCTATCAGTGACCCAATCATGATCAACATGTCAAACACAAAACCTTTCCCTTGGTCTCTCCAAACACGAAGCTTCATGTCTTACTTATTTACCACATATTCCTCAAGTCACCTATCAGAAAGGCGTTGACACACATTCAGATAGAGAATATGAACATGCATTTGGGGAAAATAACTATATTTCTCATATCATATTATTCACAAAGATTATAATGGATGTTTCTCTACTCATTCTCTTTCAAGTGCTTATTTTTTTATTCTTCGTCTCCCATTTCTAGAGGCTATTTTGACACTACACCTGTGCATATCCCGAACATCAGGATATAAAATCCAAACAAACAAGGATCCTTTTGGGATGCATGTCCCTTACTCCTAAAACTTCATGCACCTCACCTAGACACTTGTCAATTTAAAAAATCCCATGCGAATGAAAAATAACAGATCACTAAAACTAACTAACAACTTAGCTATCATCAATTATTTTAAATATGTAATTACAACAAAATTAATAATTCTACTTTTATACATATTTACAATTGATGGAAAATCTATTCCCCTTGTGACATCTCATGACCCCATTTTTATTTCTAAACAAAAGGACTAGTTTAGGGGTGATGCTCCGACATGAACTTACAACAAAATAAAAATTTCATAGGTGAGGGATTGATCCTTCCCCCAAAGTGACATAATCAAAGATCCAACTACAACAAATATCTCCACTGGAATCCATTGGAAATATCACACAATTTTAATTATATCATATTTGAGGCATTTTTTTATTGTTAACTTATACTTACACTCATAAGAGTAAAATGATTTCATCAAGTTCATTCAAGCATGAATTTACATTGTTTCTTGCATTAAATCAATATAAATTCATTTTAATCACCCACTTAGCAAGTGTTGAGAAGGATCAAATCTCTAGAGGTGTAAAATTTGAAAAAATGTTTTCATCTCAAAAGGAATAATCTCTCTCAACCCTTGTAGTATATATATACAAGTGAAATCATGAAGATAGGTTACACTTTTGGGCAAAATGTGGCAAGAAAATTTCATGTTTTTCTTCTTATATCGAATTGCACCCCTCAAAATTCATACAAGCATTGTGAATCTTGATTTGGAGTAAAGATACAATATGTGGAGAATTATGCTATTTTCCTAATGATATTTTTTTCAAAAAAAATTAGTGTCATATAATCTCTCAATTTTCCATTAAATGCAATATATGTCCTTGCAAATTTTTAGAAAACTTAAGAGGTCTTTATGTCTTCACGTAGCATAACCTCGTCTAAAGTGTGTGTGTATATATATATATATATATATATATATATATATATATATATATATATATATATATATATATATATGAGCATGATCTACATGGAGATAACTAATTTTTTCATATTAAAAAAATTATTTTTTTATGCAAAATTATATTTTTTATTATTTTTCAAAGTTGGTTAAGTAATATATCAATTGCATTTTGGAGACACATGTGTTCACATAATATTTTTTTCAACTCTTTAAATAAATGGAAAAACCAAGTGTACTTTTTTGAAGAGGACTTGTAAATAAATATAGTGGTATTTTTTGAATTTTTTTAGTTATGTATATTTTATGTTATTGACTTTTTATTTAGCGCCTTTGAAACTGTCGAAAAACATTTCAAGTGTTATGTTTAAAAGAAATTAGATGAAAAATATCATCTGGATTTGAAAGTATTAAATTCATATGCCATTGGATAGAGTATTTTGCCCTAAATCCGATAGGGTACAAAATGGGTTTGCGGAGAAATATGCAGAAGAGGTGTTGAAACTGTAATTTTATGACTTCAAGAGCTCGATCTATTGCTTTAAATGCTCAATCAATCATTTAAATCCAAAATTTAGATTGCTCAATCGAACATTAAAGTAACCCTCAATCGAGTGGCATGCATGGTTAACCAATGGCTCGATCAAGCTCAAAGGCTCAATTGAGCCATTAAAAATCTAACCCGCCAATGTGCTCACCAATTTTTATAGCTAGATCGAGGCATAACTCTCGATTGAGTCGTTAACTCGAGTTAGAAAAAGACTCGATCGAGGGCTTGTTTAAAGGCTCGATCAAGCGTTATTTAAGCGCCTCAACAACTCTATTAAGTGCTTAAAAATTGCTCAATTGAACATCCTTTTTTTAGCAAAACATGCCCTCGTTTCGCCAAAAACTATAACCCAAATCCATGCTTTGACTTATTCAAAAGGTCATCGGTTCAATTCTCTCGACACTATCAGGGTCAAACTCTATGGTTGAGTCAGTAGGAAGTGATCTATTTGTTACAATTATTTTGTAAGTGTAGTAGTAACCAAAAGGGATCAAAATATCTTGATATGCAATCCTATTTTAGAATGTAAAAATGAAAAAAATTTCACCTCAAGATATTTAATCCCTCTCATGGTTAATATATATATATATATATATATATATATATATATGTATGTATGTATGTATGTATGTATGTATGTATGTATGTATGTATGTATGTATGTATATATAGGTACACTATGTGTAATTATTCATGCATAAATTGATATAATACCTTGAAAGTTTTCGTGAACAGGTAGATTATGTAAACTACACAACTTAAATTTGCAATTTTAACAAATATTTTATAAATTTTAGACCAAATTGATTTTTAAATATACATGAAAAATGACCAAATTATGAAATAGTAAGACTACTTGAAATGTTTTACCCCCATATATATATATATATATATATATATATATATATGTGAGAAATATCTTGTTATATATAAACAATGGATCAATTACACATCTTCATTTTATTAGCAAGTAACTAAATTATTTTATTTTTTATCACTTTTTCTTTCTCAATATTGAAATATTTTCCCATAGTCAACATTTATATGTGTGTGTGTTGGGTGGGGGGTGTGTGTGAAGCTCATATTGAAATATATTATGTAACATGGATATTTAAACAACTTATTTAAGTTGAATATTGATATATTCTCAAGAAAAATATAAGATTTTTTTTTTATCTATCAAAAAACTTAACTTTTATTTGTGGTTGGATAGTGAAATATTTTTACCATGTTTCTTTCATACTGGGTTGTAATATTAACGAGTATAGATCCATATTAACCAAGGATCTAGCAAGAGCAGAGGGGGATCAAATATTTTGAGGTGCAAACAAAAATTGTGCCTCCAAAATTGCGTCCATCTAAGGTCTCTATAAGATGATGGTTTGAAAATCTCTCTCTCTCTCTCTCTCTCTCTCTCTCTCTCTCTCTCTCTCTCTCTCTCTCTCTCTCTCATTTTTTAATTGAGTTTAATGCATAAATGAATCAACCCCTTGAAAAACCTCTTAAATACATGAAATAAAATAGCTTCCACATGCTATTCCAATAAATACTGGAAATGCTTTTACAATAAGAATTTAATTTTTCAATTATTTTATATAATAGATAGACTTATTATTATTATTATTTTAAACTATATATAATATGTAAATTGTTGACATTGAAATAATTTAGTTAACATGAGCATTCACATATTTTATTTATGGATTATTTTTTTTATATTAAAGTTTTTTTTTTCTATTAATATATTTTTAAATACATTTCAATATTATTATCAATCTTTTTACTTTCAATTACTTATTCTCTTTGTATATTGAAATAGTTTATTGTTGTTCTTATATATGTATATATGTTTATGTTTTTAATGGGCATGGAAATACTTTATTTATAAGAGAGAGTAAGAACGAAATATTTTTACCATATTTCCTTTGTATTGGGTTGTATATCAACTACCAATAAAGCCAAACACAATGATTTTAAGTAAAACTAACCAAATATGTATATTTTTATTTTATTTTGATTCTAGCCTACAATTTTGTTTAATTTAAAGAATATTTCATTTTTATTTTAAAATGTACCCTCCATGTTGAGCATAAATGGAATTACACATCACCCTCATAGTAAGTGGAGAATGAGTCTCTCGACTCAATTACCACATGTTCTTTATTATGATATATAATTGATTTTTTTATAATGTTTTTAATTAAAACAAAAGATGTATATTCATTTCTATTTTTATTATATCCTACTTTTTTTTTACAATATACAACTTCACATTGAGTATGGGCTGAATCACACATCGCCCTCATACACAGTTGTACAATGCACCTCTCAACACAACTGATACGAAGAAGATATGAACCCTCAACCTTAAATAAGATATTATGATGTCTATCTGAAATAAAGTAATTTTTGATAAACTTTAGAGATAGTAATTAAAAGTGAAAAAATCTTATATTTTCACTAAGTGTGAGAAAGATGTATAATTCTTATAACTTTTTAAAATGTTTCAATATGGGACTTAAATAAGTTATTTGAATATCCATATTAAATTATTTATTTTAGTATCAATATATACATATATAGAAAAAAATTAAAAAATAATTAAAAATTTGAGAGCAAGAAGTACTATACATCCATCTTAATTATGAATATATATGAGAAATATACATTGAGCACTTGTTAGATTAGCAGTTAATATATATATATATCATGGAGGGACTATACATTTTCAAGAACAAGGCTCTAAGCCATTACATTAAGGTTCATGATGGCACTTGTGGGAATTGAGTGGGTAGAAATGATACCAATCATTTCTCCCAATCAACTGAGATAAACCCAATTGATATATATATATATATTAAACTGTATGTTTACCAAATTCACACATCTACACACCATTTTTAATTGTTTAAATTGTATTTTTGAGCATATAAATAGATCCATCTCCTTAAAATTTATTTTGAAACACTTGTATTATATAAACTATTCAACTTAAACTTGCAATTCTAACAAATTTTCAATAATTTTTTTTATAAAATTAAGAAAATAATATACATAAAAATATTCAAAATATAAAATATAAAAACTATTCAAAGTATTTCTAATATATATATATATATATATATATATTATATATATTATTATTATTATTATTATTATTAGTGTGGATATATATATAGATAGACATATATGTTTACATTTCTTATTAGTGTGCGTGTCCATATCAGAGTGGTATATACATATTACTGTGCTTGCCCATTGCTTAAGTTTTTCCTCAACATATGGAACTCTTTCATTTGATACACATTGATTATCCTTTATGATGATAAGCACAAGAATAACAGATGCATGATTGGTCGAGATTGTCTTTGCTATCCTCTCTCTCCAAGCATGCCCTTAAATTTTTCTTAACATATGGACCTCTGTGGTACATAATATACAGATGTGAAAAAGGCATCGAGTATCATTTTGTATTGCCATGTTGACAAAGAAATAAAACCAAAATACATAAACTTTCAACAATATCCCATCTACAATTTAATTCTCAATCCCCTTTATTAAAAGTATCAAAGTTTTAAGTTACGTTGGTATTTGAACCAAAGCACATATCTTAATTTTGTCGCATTTGAACACTACCTACATCCGGTTTCTTTTTAAATGTTTTCTTATACGTTAAGAAAACAACTGTGGAGGCTTTGAACGTGGTAGGGTTGTTTTCTTATATGTTATTTTATTTTTATTTATTTTTTTGAAATTTGTAGAAAAATTTGAAGTGAAATTTTGTGTAAAGTTATTTAAACGGTTTGGATTCAGTATTTGGAAAATTTCTACAGTATTTTGTTCAAAAATTAACTATCAAACTAATAATTTCTATAAATTTTTACTCAATTTTAAACAAATTAAATTGAAAAAATCCATTTGAAAATTTAAAAAAAATAACAAATTTTTTTATTATCTTTTAACACACTATAATATCTTCTAAAACAAATTTTTGCAATCCCATTAATAACAACCTTTTTTTTATTATCTTTTAACACTATAATTTCTTATAAAACAAATTTTGGCAAAATGTCAATGGTTCTAGGATCATTCTAAATGTTAACACTTAGGGTATTTCTCGTGGTTACGTTATTCCACAAATTACAAGTGCATCTAGTGGCTTTCCACTTAGTGCTCTGTCCTACCAACGAATATAACATCTGCCCAAGATATAACGGTACTTTCATCTGTATATTGTTTTAATGTACAATCTGAAAATATAATAAAGTGAAGACTTTGTTTGAACAATGGCATGAATCAAGCCTGAGCTATCTGTACTCCGCATAAATAAATTACTAATAAGGAGAAAGCAGAGACACTCTTTATTTATTAAAGAGAGTTGTACTACCATGATCACTTTCAACGAGTGTAATAAATAAAGAGGGTTATACTACCATGATCACTTTCAATGAGTCTAACGGGAATGACTTAGCCAGCCATATTGGTGGGCAACCAACTAACCCACTTTATGTCCTTTTCAGGAAATGTGAGCAGAAGAGTTATTTCTCGTACAAATCACTAATTGAGGGATTGACTTGATTAAATTGGTAGAAAAGATATAGTATGGATAGTAAGTATCAGTTGCTCAATTTTTTACTATTGGTTTTTTACTATTTCCCTTTATGTGATCAGGTCAATAGGTGCATGGTCACGGAAAAGATCCCAATGAAGGTAGAGCTAGAAGCAAAAAGGATAAAGGGGAGGAGATTTCCATATCATATAGAGTTTGGAAGACCAATGGGAAGCCATGTTTTACAGTGATATCATGACCTAAGTGGGAGAGTTATAGCATCATATTAACTAATGGGAAGAATTTGAAGGTCTATGATTCCCTAAACATACAAAAGTATAATTGATTATAAATATGGTGATAATAATTTGGTTTTTTATTTTTATTCAAATTAATGAAGCAAGGACTAATTACATTGCAATTATCTTGATTATATTAGATAATGTGAAATTCAAAGCAAGAAAGGGATGGACATGAAATCCCACGATCATTTGTTATTTATCCTATAAAATTCAAATTCAATGATTTGTATATCATTCACCACAACATTGAATGCTATGTAGTTGAGTGGATAAACAAAACCAACACATATAGCTCAAAGGTAGGGCTACCATTACTCAAAGTGGTTGTCTTCTTCTTCCCATTTATTTATAATTTTTTCATAAAACGTTAGAAGAAAGGTATACATTGTCTCATATTTGTGATGATAAAAGATCAAGTTAATGTCAAACTTTGTTAGACCTCGACAAAATGGACACAATTAATTAAATTCCAATTATGTCCCTAATTGGAAGAGACACTAAAGCTTTCACTAGTATAATGCCTTATAAAATTATGTCTTACGATAAGATGTTCGTTAAACTTACAAATTAAGTTTTTTGTCGGAAAGATGTGAAAATTAGAATGAACCAAATAATAAATATTGTGAACATATCGGGATATGGGATAAGGGGCATTCTTACCCTCCCATTTATTAAATCAAAAGTGGCCCTAAATTTGGAAGGAATGATGGTGGAAGTCATAGTTCTACTCTTTTGTTGTGAACTTTGTCCATAGAAATTTTCATTTGGTGGTTTTTGATAGTTTTTAGATGAATCGCATTGTTATATTTTTCGAAAACAATTGGAAAATAATGGAAATTTGACCTCTTGAAAAAACCACCCTCATAAAAAATGGGGCAATTTGAGTGCCCCGATACAATGCCAACCCATTAGAAGTACTTAATATGTAATTCCTTGCAAATGTATAGTTGAGAACCATAATATTGAGGAAATACAAAGTAATTTTTAGGTACATGGAATTTTGAAGAGGGTGATTGCCTAATCTCTCGAGGTTGGATAGTGTATTGAGCTCAAAAAATTTGAATACTCACTTATTTTAAAAGGTGTGTTATACATCTTGCCTGAATGCCATCCACTTATGCTTTAATTTCTTAATTTTTTTATAGTAATCAATGCATGAACACTAATCAATATAGACTATGTGTCATGCATGTGCATCAATCAATGTATGAAACATGTCTTGCACAAGGAACAATTGGTGCATGGATCAATGTCTATATATTGTGTGCCTGAGTTGGATGTAGTATCAGGTTATTAAGGGTTGTCTAAATTTATATAGAACTTGTATGCTCCCAATTGTTACTATTACAGACACAAAGACACTAAAATTATATTTCAAACCTTTGTTAGTTGCTAAGGAATGCATTGAACTTGTTTTGAATTATGGGTCTTTTCCCTAAAAGGATTATTGGTTAAATGTTTATGCATTATTATTTATGGAACTTTGTTTTTACAATATATACACATTTGTCTCTCATTAACTAAAGTAGGAAGCATAATCCTCACATTTCTTGTTTTCATTAGTTATAAAAGCATGATCACATTGAATCCTAGGTGTTAGGGTGATCCAGGTTGTACAAGGAATGAAATGAAAGGAAAGAAAGAAAACAAGTTACACATAGAGATCTATAATAGAAAGCATAAGGATATCATGATCCAACACCATTTAATATATGAAATAGAAAAATACTATAGAACTCAAAATAGCTATAATGGTGATAGCTATCTCTGAATAGAGAGAGATCGAGGCTACATGTATTTGCAAAAGATATTACTAGAGGTCGATAGAATGACCTTTTAAAATAATGAAATAACCCTAGAATTCCAAAAACCTAATATTAGAAGATGAAACTATAAAATTTGTGCAGGCCTCAAGGTGGTTAGTTGGTTCATAGTTAGGCCAGGGCATGCCATGGAAACCCTTGGCCTCTCAAATTGCCAAAAATGCCATTTAGGGACTCAAAACAACCCTAGAGGTTTGGGAACCAATAATTATATAAAAATTTCCAAGAATATAGATAACCATTGAGTGAGTGGAAGAGGTGGGTAGCCGCCAATATCCACCTAGATAATCTTCCCCCTTGGGAGGAAATGGTATCCATTGCACGAGTTCCCTAATCAGATGGGAAAAATTATCCTAAATTTGACTCCTCATGAGCCAGTTTCCTTAGTGAATAATTTTTCCTTCTTTGACAACCCAGTAAAGTTGTATGAGCTATTGGCATGTATCCTTTGTCTTGGTGTCATTATTTGACGCACTATAATTATTCAATGTATGTATGATTGAGTTCTATGGGGGGGAATTTTTCATCTACCTTTGAGGTGTCCAACAAAGGTGCAAGCAAAAGAAAGGGGGAATACTTAATTGAAAATAATTTTCACCCATAGCATTGATGATTTTGTAAGGACCATATTATAGTGATTTAAGCTTCCTATGGGGCATTATGAGGCACTCTTTATATCAATGTAACCATATATTATCACCATCATGAAACTTGTTTTAAAACATGTGTTAGTCAGTTCGTTATTTTTACTTGGTATTTGCTTTTTCTGGGATATCATGACCCTATTGTTGGAGGTGTTTTATTCATTGAACAAATTTGGTTACTATATTAAAATATTTTTTGATAAAATATTATTTAACTAAAATATAATTTGGTTTCTTTAGTATGATTGCTTGACTAAAATATTAAAATATATCATGTTTAAAATAGTTATTATTTAAAACATAAAAATTTCTTGATTTTATTTAATATATGTATCTTAACAAAAACCCTTTGAGCACTATTTCAAATAATTTTCTATCATGGCATTTAATAATTTTATCTACTAACCATGACAAGGTAGAACAAATGACAATAATATGATTTTCCTTTGAATTAGCTTTAATACCTTCATAGCATTAAACTCTTGAAAAAGATATTACTTTCACACATCTTTAATAGTTGGTGATAAATTTACCTTATAGGGTCTTCACTCCATGAACCTATCACGTAGTATGTGCATTCATGGGATGTTAGAGAATACCCCTACTTCAAATAGATTTTAATAAATACCTCATAAATCCTTTTGTTGTACCCTCCCACGAATAAGAAATACCCTATTTTTACTAACTTATTTAATACCCCATAATACCTATAAATTTCTGTGTACCTCACATTCCCCTACTCCTAACACCCTCCCACCCTTACAAATATCTACAATATATTGACTTTAGTTTTCATCATATTTGAACCCTATTTATGAATGAATATAATAAGATATGGCAGACAAGGTGAAACCCCATGATCTAATTCAATGTATTCTAACATATATTTGTTTATTATATTGCACTATTTTGATCTATCTAAAGACATAGACACTAATTCATGCAGAAACTTTTTCCTCATCTCTATATGCCCAAAATCAGACATATTGCATTCACTCATGCCTAGTATCATAAATTAATAAAATAACATTTTCATATATGAATATTATAAAGGCTCAAAGTTTGGCTTTGTGCTTAGGCCTTCAATGCATAAAATTCATTTATTACATAGGTGACTCAATGCAATTATGAAACTATTAAAATTTTTATGTTTTATGTTGTAACAAATACACATATAACATAAAGCAAATGCACAAGCTAAGACAACTAAGAATAAGATAAGACACAAAGGATTTAGGTCCAATGACCAGGGGAAAACCAAGCCATATTCTTCTTCTATCAAATATCAATTTTTCAACAGAGATACAAAGTACAATGAGAGATCAACAGAATGAGTAATCTCACCCAAATATGAACAAGTTGTAGCATGAATATCACTATTATCAACAAATGATGCAAACATTGAATCAACCTTCAAGTTCTTATCTTACTCTCCAATCATCTCTCTCACATAATCTTCTTCAAGTATCTCCAACTCCCTCTCTCAAGTTCAAAGCTGCCTTCTTTCACAATGCAGAAGTGGTGGGAATGAGATGATATGAGATACATATATATAGGATAAGAGAAAAATTATGGTCATAAAGATGGAGCAAGATACATGCCTTGAGGAGGAGTTACATATGCCTTTTAGGGAGGTACACATGCATTTGTAAATCATACAATTAAGGAGGTATGCATGTCTTTGTAACTCATGCCATTAAGAAGGTGTAAGAGGAATATTTTATGACATGCTTTTATTTTGAGTAAGAGGAATATGGCGTCTTAATGAGTGTGAAAGAGAGTAAATTATGCATTAATGGAATCATAAGAGAATATCTTATGACAATACTTTAATGAGAGTGAAATGTATCCATTGAGAGAGAGAGAGAGAGAGAGAGAGAGAGAGAGAGAGAGAGTTACAATGTGTTATATGAGACATAGAGGTACAAAGTGATTAACTGATGAAGGTAAGGTGACTTTAAGTTCCTTTTAATCATGGAAAATTTTAAGGGCTAATATTCGCAGGTCAGCTAATTTTCCATGATTTTTCCAAAAACAATATCCGCTAATTTCCATATTTTATAAAAATTATTCGCCCAAATTTTACAACATAAAATTATTTTACCTTAAAAATAACCAACATTATATAGACACTATATATAAAATCATTATAAATTTGAATACTTTTACAAATATATCGTTAAACTTTTTATAATTTTCATATTAAGGACTAGCGAAATTCGCCAATGTTTTTAAACTTCAAGATAGTTTTCCATCCTTCAAATTTTCCCTACTTTGAACAATAATAATGTCATATTTTCACAAGGATAATAATAAAGGTAATGGTATTACTGATGATTAATTCAAAATTAAACTATTAAGATCAATTAATGATAAGTGAAGGGATTTTCAAACATCTATACTTGATTACCAATTGATGCAAGTCGATTTAATATTTTTGGAACGTCATGCTTAAGATGCTATACATGACTTTCTAATTTTATAAATTCACTCCACAATTGTCAAAAATGAAATTTTATTTAAGGAAATTCATCCCTAAGCTACCAATTTTCAACGATCACTCTCAACTATGGAGGAGTTTATTTTTGTAACAAATATCTCTACATAGTCTTCCCATATTTGAGCATCTATGCTCTAGAAAAATGATGTCACAATCTAATGAAGAAGAATCATCATAGGGGAGATTCATATATCACCTTATATCCACTAATCTTCCCATATTGACACGGTCTTGGGGGGATTACCACTTGTCAACACATGGCAAGGATCACACAACCAAGTCTCACCTCTGCTTGGGGAGATTACCACTTGTCAACTCACGACAAGTATCACGCTTAACCAATATTTACCATAAGATTTAAGTGGTAGAACACACGCATCCACATACTTTGGGAGTATTACCACTTTTCAACACATGACAAGGATCACACACAACCAATTATCATCTCTTATTGGGGGTATTAACACTTCAAAAGGATTGTGAAAAACCAAGTCTCACCTTTGCTTAGGGGGATTACCACTTTTCAAGGATCACACACAACCGAGTCTCATCTCTTATTGGGGGGGATTACCAGTTGACAAGGATCACACACAATGAAGTCTCGCTAATGGGGGATTACCACTTGTTAAGGATCACACACAACCAAGCTTTACCACACCCACTGGCCAAATGGGTGGTACTCCCAACAAGCCTAGCTTGTGGGTAAAACACATACTGGAGTATACTCTTGGCAAGTCCCAGAATTGATGGTAGTGGGATTACCACATATCAACACAAGACAAGGATCTCGCACAAACTATAGTGAAGAGTTCCCTCAACTTTCCTAGGAGATATCCTAGATCCATTCCCAACTTTAAAGCTCAAACAAGAGAGAAGAGCGTAGCTCAATGTTCTCGATCATCCATGACTACTCCCACCAAGAAGGGTCACATCTGCCAGCCCAAGTTACTCTATAAATACCAATAACTTTCATTTCGACAGAGGCTTGGTAATTATGTCATATATTTAATCATCAGTTGCAATATGATGGAGTCTTAATGCTTCTCTCTGCACCATATCCTGAATATAGGTGATATTTGATATCGATTTCCTTAGACTTGTCATAGAACACAAAATTTTCTACAAGTAGGATGCCACTCTTATTGTTACATTATATTACTATCATATATAGAACGTGCTCAAATAGCTCTCCAAATATCTTCCTCAGCTATACTCCCTCACAGCTATCCATGCTAACAACAATGTACTTGGCTTCAACTGTTCTAAGGGATGCATACTTTTATTTTCTACTCATCCAATATATCATGGAACATCCCAAGCTAAAGAAACATCCAAGTGTTCTCTTTCTATCAGCAGAGTCACCTGCTCGATAAACATTAGAGTACCCATGTCGTCTCACATCTCTAGCAGTATATCTCAATCCAAGGTTGATGGTCCCATGCAATTATCTTAGCACATGCCTTGCAAAAATATGGTGTGCATGTGATGGATTAATCATATATTGGCTCAAAGTATTAACCGTAAAGCATATGTCCCATCTAGTGTTCACTAAGAACATCAATTCCCTAATCAGTTGTCTATACTCAATAGGATTAGCCAAATCATGTCCTACAACTTCACCACATAAATTTTATAAATTCATTTCTATTGGTGTGTTCATGGACACACATTCATACCAAATATTTCCAAAAGCTTGACAACATATTATCCTTGAGAAAGGAAAATATCACAATGTCTCTTCCATACCTCTAAGCCCATAAAGTAGTGCATCAAATGAAGATCTTTCGTTTCAAATTCAGAAGCAAACTCCCTCTTACATTGAATGATAATAGGTTCTCCACTAGTCAAGAATAAGTCATCAACATATAATAAAAAAATCAAAGGCATACCTTGATCCAGATTTATGCAGGGATGCAATAAAATACAAAAATAAACATAAATGCATAGCTGCACCCAAAAATATACTTCACTTCATTAATATCAAATAACTAAAATAAGCTTACAGACAGAATGGAAATAAACTAGCTTGGGTGATGGTAGCATATCTATGAGAAGAGATGTGGCGGATATGTGCCTCTCAACTGTGTTACAAAGAGGCTTGAAGGCCTATCTATTATTGAGAAATAATGGAAAACCCTAAACCTCCAAAAACTTAAACCTAGGAGATGAAGTGCCAAAACTATGGGCCCTGTTTGGGTAAATTGGTACATCGAATTCCCGAGGACTTAACTTTGGGATATGATCTCCCTTTGATGCACATAATACCTCTTTCTAAAGATATGTCTAATTACTACACATTTCGAGTGACCAACGTCATTAAAACACCCATGTTAGTCCTAGTTTTCCCAAAAAAATGTTGTTTAGAGCCTCAAAATAACTCCAGAAGTTCAAGACTCGAAAAAATGCCAAAAATAGTAAATTGTGCTACGATTAAGGAAACTGAAAAACTGAAAGAAATAATGGTGGGGGTTCATGTGGAATAGGCAGGTGGTCACCAATATCCATCTGGATTAGTTCTCCCACCTTAGGAACAATTGCTCCCCATTGCGTTGAGTTCCTCCATGAGATGAGGAAACTTCTACTGAACTTGGTCCTTGGTGAGCCACTTGCCTTGATGCAAGAGTTAGACAACTTTGGCAACCTGATACAACTGGATATTCTACTGGCAAGTTTTCTTGATATATGTGTTCATGATCTGATCAGTTGTGGCTTGTTCCATGCATTCTGGGTTTAACTCTGTTGGTGTGAGTTGTGTTGGAATGTCGGATGCGTCCAAAAATGGTGGAAAATAGGGACAAAGGTGGTCCAGATTGAACGCTGGGTGCAAAAAAAAGAATGGTGGAATATTGAGCTTGAAAGAATTGTCTCCCACATCCTCGGTGATTATGTACTGCACATATTGAAGTGGCCTGAGCTTCCGATGGGCTTCGATAAGGCATTCTTTCTGCAAATGCAACCGAACTTTGTCCCCCACCTGAAACTTGTGTGGCACCCGTTGTTGATCATGCCACTGCTTTTATTTGGAATTGGAATTATCTAGGATTTCGTGCACTTGTTGGTAGATGTGTTGGATGCATTCAATAAATTCAGTTTCTTTATTAGCCTCAGGAAATACATATGTGGATTATGTCTGTGTAGTCGCAAGAGGTATGACACCATCAATCAGGCACAATTTTTGAAACCCTAGACCGACTTGAAATGGATGCTAAGAGTCGTGCTATGAAGAGCTCTATTGGGTAGAGATGCTATGGGAGTCAAATCAATTGGATGCTTGACCTGACAGTGCAAGGGTACCCTTGTGGGTGAAGAGAAGATGTCCCTGTATTCTTCCATGACCTTATCCACCTGCTTCCACTGTGTGGAGGAACCCTTCTCAGGGACCATGGATGGAGCTATGATATTCACCTTACTTTGAGAGTGAATTAGAAAGAAAAAAAAATTCCTAGTATGGGAGATGATCTTATTACATTGCTTAGCAGAGATCAAAGAGATGGCGGTAGGTGGGGCTAGCTTCGGTACCCTGTATAAAATAGTTCCAAAATAAATAATAACAGTGTGAGGCATAGATTCATACACAGCATGTCACTTCCACAAATATGGTTGGCCTAATAATACATCGCAAACATCAAGAGGAGAAACATCACATAGTACCTCATATGTGAAGGGCTTGATGTTGTAGGGTAGGTGACACTACTGGATGACGCAGAGATCTTGTCCTTGGTGAAGCCACCCGATGGTGTATGCCTACAAGTTTGGTGTGGTCGGTAGGCCCAAATGATTCATGAACTCTGCTGAAATGAGGTTCTTTTGGCTCCCGTTGTCGAAAATAAATTGCAGTGGCAAACCCTTCACCCACATCTATGAGTGAAAGAGGCACTCCCCCTCCTCTAGATCTTTAGGTTTTGCCTTTTGGAGCTTGATGGTGTTACCATCGCAGTGGGTTCTACATCAATGGAATGCCTACCCTTGTTGGTTCCCTTGTCAGGTTCCGACTCATAATCAGAGCATGCATCTGTATTTGAGTCTTTCAACTCGACCACCATTGTATTCTTTGTGCGAAATTCATTCGTGTTGTGAGTGGGAGTTTTATAGAACTCACACCACTTTCCTGTTTCGTTCTTTTCTTTCCCGTCACCCTTGGATTGTGGATTCGAGGAGTTTCCCTGGGGGGGGGTTCTGGTTGGGCTCTGTCCTTTGCTCTGCTTTGGGTTCGTAGATCCAAAGTGTCTCACTTCTTCTATTTCAATTTATGCTCGATCTTGGAAGCATATTGATATGCTGCACCAAGTGAGGAGATGTTGAGGAACTCCATTTTCTCGTGAATGTATATGTGAAAACAATTATGGTACTTAAGCACCAAATTCTTCTCTAAATATTTGATACCCAAATTTGTGCGCAGGGTATGGAAAATATTCATCATCCCATGCACATCTTAATCCCTTTGTTGTAGCAACGTAGTCCATTATATGTACTTGTCCTCATATCTCCCCATGGGGTAATATTTTTCCTTGATGTAATCTCAGAAATAATTCCAAGTGGGTGCAGCTGAGAACAAGGAGGATTCCCTCTAACAATAGATTTCCCATGATTCCTTGACATGGGGGGCGGCTTTGAGGAGTGCAAAATTAATCTTTTCCCAATTGGAAAAGTCATGAATTGAAAAATATCATTCTAATAGATTCAACCATTTATATACAGTGTCTACATCTATTTGGCCCTCAAATATGTGAATGTCGAAGTTAATTTGTACCTTAGAAGGAGTGGCACCTCCAGAGTGGCTGTCGAATGAAGATGTGTTGTTGACGAGTAGCCATCGAAGGATTTGGATAAAGTTATCCATCATCACATTCCTCTGTTTCTCGAGGGCCTCCTCGAGCAATATTTTGATAGGATCTCCTAGTCCATTTTCTTTATTTTCCTCTGCCATGGGAGGTCATCGGGGTTTGTGAGGCTGATATTTCAAAGGTTCAATCAAATCAAGGCCTATCTCCTTATACCCTGATCTCGTTGGGGACATGCAAAGAAAGATTGAGAAAGAGCATACCCCTCTGATACCATTGATCTAGATTTATGAAGGAACACAATAAAGTACAAAAATAAACATAAACACAG
Source organism: Pinus albicaulis (assembly GCA_034641835.2). Classification (NCBI taxonomy): domain Eukaryota; kingdom Viridiplantae; phylum Streptophyta; class Pinopsida; order Pinales; family Pinaceae; genus Pinus; species Pinus albicaulis. The sequence continues at coordinate 1,489,662,760 of CM076575.1, read as the reverse complement.
AGATGCAGAAAATTTTTCATTAATATGAAATAACTAAAATAAGATTACATACATAATGGAAATAAACTAGATTGGGTGATGGTAGCTTATCTCTGAGAAGATATGTGGAATCTACGTGCCTCTGAAATCTGTTACAATGAGGCTCGAAGGCCTATTTATTATTGAGAAACAATGTAAAACCATAAACATCCATAAACCTAACCGTAGGAGATGAAGCACCAAAACAATGGGCCCCGTTTGGGTAAATTGGTACATCAACTTCCCGTGGACATAACTTTGGCATACGATCTCCATTTGATGCACACAATACCTCATTAGAAGTATCTATCCGAGGAATACAACTTTTGAGTGAAAAAATTAGCTAAATACCCATGTTGGTCTCGGTTTTACCCAAAAACATCATTTAGGGCCTCAAAATGGCTCCGGAAGTTCAGGATTGAAAACTGTAGAAAATAGAAAATTGTGCTACAATTAAGGAAACTGAAAGAAACTATGGTGGGGTTCCAAGTGGAATATGCGGGTGGCCACCAATATTCACCTGGATCATAGCTTGGATTATCTTGAAGTAGATATTTGGATCAACATTGCTTTTGGTAAAACCAAGCTTCATCAAGAAGTTATCAAAGAAATCATACTAAGCTATTGAGGATTGTTTCAATCCGTAGAGAGATTTATTTATTCTACACACATGATTTTTACTGTCATGCACTTCAAAGCCTTGTGGTTTCTCCAAAAATACTTCTTGCTTCAGGAATCAATGTAGAAAACAAGGTTTCACATACATTGGTGAAGAGTCCATCCCTAGTTAGCAACTAGATCCACAATGGATTAGATGGTAGTATATCAAGAAATAAGTACAAAAGTATCATCATTGTCTTCTCCCTCTTCCTGGGAGAATCCTCTAGCCACAAATCTAGCTTTATATTTTTCAGTACTTCCATTTGAACGATGTTTGATTTTATACAACCATTTGGAAGTCACAACATACTTACCTTTGGGTCTTGGAACTACTTCCCATACATCATTAAGTATGATCGACTCATATTCTTTAGACATTGCATCTTTCCATACTTTATCTTTCATTGCTTCTTCAAAAGTGCATGGTTTGACCTTAATAATGTTTCTCATGGCTACAACTTGTCCCTGGAATAGGAAAGGTTTATTTCCTTCTCTGAAGGTTCCTCTGGGGACAACATCTTGTAGAGTTCCTTGAAGCCATAATGGCCTCTTTCTAGCAAGAGGGTCCCTTGGAGGAGGATCCAAGGTGTCCATGGGATCCATTGGTTCATTAGCAAGATCAAGCTTAAGCTTAGGATATTCTTGAGAATCCAAGGCATCATCCTAACTTTCAACATTAGTAGTAGGAGGAGGAGTGTCTCTTACCTTTCTAAGAGTTGCATCTTTATCAAATGTTACAACCCTGATAAAATCTATATTTCTTTGACCAGGAACGTATATTCTGAAATATTTAGAATTTTCACAATAACCAACAAACATACCTTTATTACCTGAAGCTTCTAGATTGGTACTCTTTTCCTTTGAACATGAAATTAGATAGGGCATTCAAATATCCTCAAGTGCCTAACTTCAAGATTTTCATTAGTGAAGACTTCTTTAGGAATATTTTTGTTTAAGTCTCGGTGTGGAGATCTATTTTGGACATAGACAACAATGTTAGTAACTTCTCCAAAAAGAGACTTTGTTAGCTTATGATCATGCAACATAGCTTTGACTGCTTCCATGGTGGTTCCATTATTTCCTTCACCCACACCATTTTGTTCTAGTTTATATGGTACAATGGTCTCTTTCTTGATTCTAACTTCTTTTCAGAAGTTAATGAAATAATTTGAAGTGAACTCTCCTCTATTGTCAGATATGGAGATTTTTATCTACTCTCCAGTTTTTTTTTTCTTCTACCTGAGCTTTAAATTATTTGAACATATTAAATTCTTGACTTTTTTTTTTTCAAAAATAAAATCCAAGTTTTGCGAGAAAAATAATCCACAAAGATTATATGATAAAAGTAGCCACCAAGACAAGTTATAGGTGTGGCTCCACATAAAGTAGAATGTACAAGATAAAGTACCTGACTGGTTTTGATTTTGGTTGAAGGCACTACAAGAAAAAAGGACATTGGTGAGGGTCATACTTGTGACTGACCTTTAAGGTTCGTCACCAATGTCACATATGGTGACGGTCCTTGAAAAAGCATCGTTGTAAGTGTATATAGTGATGGTCCTTTAAGTTTCGTCACCAAAGCCGTTTTCAATGACACTTTTGGTGAGGGTCATTAAAGACCCATCACTAATTCTCTCTTTGGTGACACTTCTAGTGACAAAATTTTAATGACCCTCACCAATTCTCTTTTTGTTACTTTTGGTGACGGTCAAAAATTGTTCATCGTCATTGATCATTCCAATGAGTTTTTTATGACGCTATGTGCCTGTTAATATATTTTTTGTCAAAATACAAAGATTTAAGACCATTATTGTGGAGTATTTTTTATAATATGTCCAAGGCCATAGTGGTTAGAGTCAGTCAAATTTTTAAGAAGTAATTAGTATTAATCATTTCCCTCAAGTAATGACTAGTCGAATAGAGTTTTCCTATGAGTCAACACATGATTCATATCTATTAAGTTTAATATCTAGCAAATTCCCTTTAGATAAATTTCCACTAGTGTGTGTAGGAAATGTATTATTTAATACATAATCAAGCTCTGTCAAATATATTAATGAGAAATACCTAACACTCCTCAACAATATGGGCACACCTTAAATTAATGGGTCAACGCACACTAACATTTCTTAGCACCTCACATGTCTTGGAACATCTTTGTACCTAGAACATCTTATCATGACACTAACGCCCAAGCACATGGTGGCATGCTCTAACACAACATAGAAATCTCCTAGCATGTGTACTTGGCATGCATGTATTCCCTAGCATGCCTTGGAACACCTTGGTTGAATGAATTGACATACATTAACATTTGGCACACAATGCCACTTGGCATATATTGGGACCTATTATTAGTGTACCTAGCATGCCCCTTTTGAAAAAGATAAAGTCCCGACTTATTAAACCTCTTATTGGTTCTTCATTTTATTGCCTTGACGCTTCTTGACACATATTGACATACCTTGGCACCCTGCACATCCTTAGCACCTAGCATGTATTTTCATATCTTGGCACTATTTGGCACATATAATTAGTGCACCCTAGAACTCCCAAGAACACTTTGTGACTCCTTAACATGCCTTGAGATTCCCTAGCATGCCTTACCAATGCTTAGCATACCTTGTCACTCCCTCCTTGGCATGAAAACTAGCACTCATTAACACTAGTCCCTGACACACGTTCCTCATATTCATTAACTTCCATGAATTTTGACCTAGTGCTCCCTTAATGTTTTGTCCTAGTACTCCTTAACACTTCTCAACATGCATTAGCACTCTCAGCTAGCACACCTTAGCACTCTTCAACATGCACTTCTACTTCATAGCATGCATAACACTCCCTCACACATATTGGCACTTGACACATGTTGGCGCTTGGAAAGTCCTAACATGTATGGAATACGTTGAGATGCCTTCGTATGATTTGACATGGTTTAATATTAAATTTATTTGAGATCAACTATTGGAAAGTAGATGAGAAACAACAAAGGAAGACTTGGCACTTAGAATGCACTAAGACTTTGCACTTGGCACTTATTGGTGTCTAGTGTTGGTTTGCCTAGCATGCCCCTCTTGGAAAAGGTAATTGATGACTTATTAACCCTCTTTTGTGTTCATTTCCTTTTAGTTTAACTTGTTTCTCCCTTTTGTTTCCTTGACAGCTCCTGGCCCACATTGACACACCCTTGCACACATTGGAACACCTTATCACTTGGCACATATTAGCATGTTTGACATGCCTTCACACTATATAGCACATCTTAGCATTCCCTAGAATTCCTGGCACTCATGTCCTCACATCTAGCCTTTACATTTTTTCATGAATTTGGAACTTAATCAAGTCCTTGGCTACTACAATTCATGTGACAATATTAGCATGCTTCAACCACAAAAAATTGACCAATTTCACCTACAACAAGTATATTGTGCCTTGTTCGCCTAAGAACTACATATAACTCATCTTATGCCACTCATTTCCAAGCTCAAATTGTCCCACATAACTAGTTACCAAGACAAGGATCACATGATCTAGCCATGGCCATAAAACAACTAAGCAACATACCTTGCATAGGAAATATTTCACATGTATGTTTAGTTCATATAAAGAGTAGAACATTAACTGATAGTTTGCAAGAACCACAAGATGCACAAGGCACACAAGATATAAGTCAACATAAGCCAACTGCCCCAAAACTTATACACAACAATGTACAATATGAAATTATCTGGAATAGTTTAAAACATGAGCATGTAGCCAAAGTGTGCCACATATCATATAAAAAAAAATAGCTAAAGGAAAAACAATGTTGTGCCTAGCACAAAGTGATCTCCCTTTGTCTAAAACTTCTATGTCAAGCCCCATATAACAATAGTAGGCTTGCCTCATGTAAATCCTATTCTAAAATTCTCCTAACACACTTCATCCTTAGCACACTTGAATTCACTAACACTCCCTGGCACACACTCTTATTCATTCCTTTCCATGAATTTTGACCTAGTTATCCCTTGATATGCCCCAACACTCCCTAACACTCTTCAACATGCATTGACATTGTTCTACATTTGTTAGAATGCCTTTTCATTCCTAATTTGCATGCCATGACCCTCCCTAGCTATCATGCCCTCACAACTACCCTTACTTAATTTGCAACTTGGGAACCCAACAAAGCCCTCCCTTGACTACAAGAGCTTGACCAAGTTATGGTTACTACAACTAGACTATGTTGTTGAATTTTGTAGCTTGGGAGGTACTCCAAACGCCTAGTGAGATGGGTTGGTGTGAATTTGGTCACAAAAGTATTGGGGGAAAAGAAGCCAAGAAAAGGGATTTTGGACCCAATATGGGGTTTAAAATATAAAATAAAATTAAAAATGAATATTAATATTTCATAAGTTCTAAGTGCATAAATCTGTAAGTTCTAGAGGGTTCCTAAAAGGTCTAGGAAAAACTATTTAAGGAAGCCTTAGGATGAAGGAAACAAAATCAAGTGAGAAGAATCTCATTTGATCAAGGGGGCGAAGAGAGATGTAGTCCTAAATTAGGTCGAGTAAGAGGGATGAGTAAGGGTTGCTAAAGGGAGGCCATGACCATCCTCCAAGAGCAAGATCATCATGTGAGGGTCTACAAGAATGTTTCATACCTTAATGGTCGATTCGAGCTAGGAATTAGGATGGCACATTGTTGTTTCTCTTCTGGAAAATCGAGCTTAAGAAAGGTTTCTCATGAGAATCTGGGCATGAGATTTCAATGGTGTCTTTGTGTGAAAGCCACATCAAATTATGAACTGTTGAAATTTTCAACAAGAAATAGTGAAATTGGAAACCAAAAAGGACCAAAAAAAAAAAATCACCCACACTGGCATTGAAGTTTACAACAAGAAACAATGAAATTGGCATCCAGAAACAACATGACAGCACTGACACTAAGTGTGGGACCAGGAGGTCCAAGCAGCACCTACAATAGGGTGGGACTAGGAGGTCCAAGCAGCACCTACACTAGTGTGGGACCATAGGTCCAAGCAGCACCTACACTGGTGTGGGCTAAATTTGGTGCATGTCTATTTTAATTATCCCTTAATTAAAATGAACAATAAAATGTAATCTTATCTCATAATCACTTTTAATAGTTATCTGAGTGTGATAAACTCATTTAGCTCATGGAATTCAAGTTGAGGGTAGTTGGTGAGGCATGCAGAATAATTCTTGTTGTATTAGAGTTCAAGTTGAAGCTAAGTGCAAGAGTTTAATGCATGTTGTAATCAGTTAACTAAATTAAGTGAGTTAAAGTCAGTTGTGCTAATTGTAACTGGTTGTTGCACTAGTAAGAGATCAAGTAAATTAAATATTATTTAGTTCAAAATCAGTGATCTAACATGCAAGTTATGATTTACTATTATTAGCTGCATGCATGTAAGTTCTAGTGGAGACCCAGTTGAGACAAAGGTTAAAGGGAAGTCTGACTATTAGTTGTGATATTAGCAGGCTTCCTAGATGCAGTTAAAACACCACAGGATGTCGATGATACTCAACGTTGTTGAGGAAGGCTGAAATTCATAAGGAATAAGGATTGCATTCATCAGGAATTGCATGAGAGAGGTAGGTTTAAAATAGGATGAGAATTGGATAAGTGTTGGCTTGGTTTTGTCTGGATTTGTGTGAGATGATAGGCAGATTCTAGGAGACTCTTGTGAGAAGATTGCATTGTAATTGTTTCATGATTCCTTGTGGAATATACAATATATGATAGAGGGGTTTTGAGCAGCAATATTTCCCCAGGAAATTATCTGTGTTGTGGTTTGATTGATTCTTCTTTGCTTCATGTTATTAGCGATTGTGTTTAATTTCCACAATTGATTTGTAGAAGCTATTTAGTATCTAGCTTTAGCACATTGTTAGATCATATTCAATACATGATATAGATATTTCTTGTATAATTTCTACATGGTATCAGAGCATAGGAAATCACAATAGTGGAGGAGGATTTGAGTTTGTGACTGAATATAATTTGAATTTTCGGAAGACTTTCTTGGTGCTACAGGTGATCTAGGATCGAAATGGCTTTCAATGGCTTGATACTGGAGTATGCACTCAAGGGAAAATCTAACTATATTTCTTGGAAAGACATGATGGAGGCAGTACTTGAAGACAATGGCTTGAAGGAATCCATTGACAATGATGTTCCCAAACCCGTTGTGACAGATGCTGCAAATCTTCATGCATGACAAAAGAAAGTGGCAAGGGCGAGGAGGATCTTACTGGAGGGAATATGAGACCATGATTGTCTCAAGTCTCCATGGAAAAGAGACTCCATATGTAATGTGGAAGGCTTTGAAAGATCTATTTCAGAGCAGTAGTGATCATAGGAAATTGGCACTGAAAGATAAACTCAGGAAGATCAAAATGGAGAAAACGACACTATTCCAGTATACTTCAAATTTTTTGTCCAATGTCGGGATGATCTTGGGAGTGTAGGAATTACTATCGCTAATGATGATTTGGTGATCCTAGCTCTTCTAGGACTTCCCGAGAGTTGGCATAGTTATCAGGACTCTGTCAATGGAAAGGAAAAGCTGCCAAATTGGGAAAGACTTTGGTCGGATTTGGTGCAAGAAGAATTCAAGTGGAATACCAGAGATGGATCTTCATCTAAGAATGAAGATGAAGAAGATTGTGCTTTGGCTGCTAAGGAAAAGTAGGGGAAAGGAAATAAATTTCATTCCAAATCTGATTATGGTGAAGAAGGAAAGGAGCGCGACATGTCTAGAGTGAAGTGTTTTCACTGTCACAAGCATGGACATTATGCCACTAATTGTCCACAAAAGAAGAAGAACAAGAAGGCTTTAGGATCTGCAATTGGTGAGGATTTGGCCTTGCAATTTGAGCTTGACTTCTCACTGATTTCATGCATGGTGTCAAGTGTGATGGGATCAGGGTGGTACTTCGATAGCGGTGCATATTTCCACATGACGAGAGATAGATAACTTTTCAGTAGCTTGGAGGAGAAGAACCTCCAGATGCATATCGAAGTGGGTGACGAAGGAAGGTATAGCGCTACTAGGATTAGTACAGTTACTTTCTAGAGACAGTCAGGTAAACCATTTTTATTAAAAGATGTATTGCATGTACTAGGCTTGAAGAAAAAATTAGTTTCTTTTGCAATGTTGGAGGATAGAGGCTATGATGTTGTTTTCAGTGAAGGAAAAGTTTTCCTTCCACACAAAGCAACAGGACAAGACAAGAATATTAGGATTCGTATGAAGAATCTCTATAGACTTTATGTAGATGCTATTTCTACATAGCTTCCAACTATTGGGAAGTGTGAGATCAAATCTATGCAATTTACCCTTGAGAGGGAGCTGGATTTGCATGCAAATGAGGAACTCTTGGTTCCAAATAATGAACCTCAAGATGTGGAACATCCACATGTGGAGGATCATGGAGTGGAAGAAACCACTCAAGAAGAGAAATTTCAAGCTAGATGGGCAGAGGGAGGCCATGCAGCTATACCTCCAGGTGTGAGGTGGGGCAACATGCAAGATTAATCCCAAGAAGAAATTTGGGCAGGGTCCTAGAGATGGCGCATCTCATGGATCAAACCTGGCTACGAGGATCCCACAAAGAAGCGGTAGAAGGATCACTTAGATTGATGTAGTCAGATGTTAGGAGGACATAAATCATAGTGACAAGTGTCAGATACTGGAGCACAGATCAGAGTTGGCAGTGGTGAAAAGTGCATGGATGTATATGTCAACAGTGCAGAGAATCCAGTAGACATGTGCAGTACCTAGAAGCAGTTAGAAGACTTTGATGACAGATGCATTATATTGATTCAGTTGTTTAGAGGCTATTTAATTTTTGAAGTGTTTCATGCAAAGTGGAGGAGGATCTGAAGATAGAGAAATATTATATTAAATCAAAATGCGATATATATATATATATATATATATATATATATATATATATATATATTTATTTTTTTTAAATTATTATTTTATTTATTATTATTATTATTATTTATTTATTTATTTTATATAGAAGTTATTGGTGTCCTTTACACTACACCCTAAATTCTTCCAACTTATCTTCAAAGCTACAAAGTTCAAGGTTTATCAAGATCCAAAAAAAATACGACCATAATACTTGCTTCTCGAGACTAAAATCACCCTTAAAATATAAATGATTTAGTGGGATGAATAAATTTCAACCTTTATGAACCACAATTTACAATAAGCTAATTGTTAATTCTGTTGTAATTAAATGTGTTCAAGAGTGACTAATAACATGCTTATGAATTATTTTCTTAAATGGATAATTTAAATTACATAGAGTTGGCATCCCATAATTAGGAATTCATATGTGAGCTGATATTGCAACGAATTACTTACTGGAATTTTGAATTTTCAGCAAGACCCTTTAACTCAATGAGTTATTATACTAGAAATACCTTGATTGCAAATCTTAAATTAGCTTAAGCCTTTTGTTTTATGGACGGTTTATAAACATAATTAGATGCAACCATTGAACATTATGAAAACCAATTTACAAGTATGAAATGTACAACCATTGAGGCATTTTTTCAAACACTTACAACCATTATCTCTTTAAGGTGTTTTCACAATAATTAGCTAACATGAATCCAAAGTTACATGACTTTTTTTTTTTTGTAAGTAGTATCAATAATTGAACTTAAGATATTAATAGACTATCAGCCATATTCATTGTTGAATCTATACCAATGAATATAAATATTTAAAAATTTCAAACATAGCTCACAATGTTGTAAGGTACAGCCATTGAGGAATTTTGACAAATAGTTGGCAGTCATAAAACAAGTTGCCATAAGGTTATTTAAATTTTTAAATTATTAACCAATTATACTTTAAAAACAATTTCCAAGTGGTTAGCCTATATCAGATTCATCACTATAAATTATCAGGCAGTTCCAATATAAAAAGAACCAAACAGCAAAACAAAACAACAGGCGGTTCTACATGCAACAACAAATCTGCAAAACAGAGCAGATTTGAGAATTGATGTCTGAAACCTTGATTTTTGGAATCAAAGTTGGGGTGAAATGGCCTATTGGTACGGATACCCCCTGAAGTGGAGCTGAATCGCAACTGGGATGCCCAAAAATGCAATTCTTGAAAACAACAACTACCCAAGAATCCTACAATCTCATTTATGACTTCTATCAAACACATAGTATGAAAACTTATCTAGAGCTGTAAAAAGAGAAGGAGAATAGAAATTAAGTCATTAAAACATTTTCATCCAATTCATAACATCCTACAAGATTCATCCATTAGGACTTTCTTTCAATCGACTCAACATTATACAAGAAAATACTTCAACAATCATTACGAAATTTCCTCACATTTGGTGCAACACTTCATATACATGTAAGTTTCAGAAAACAACCAAAAAAGCAAAAGCTTATGAAATAAACAAAAAAAAATGCATAATATAATTTGACCCACATACCTGACAGTGAATTTGAACACTCCAAGAGGATGGATGTATGCTCCAGCTCCAATAAGAGTATGCTCCAATGCCAATATACTTACCAACTCATCATGAACCACCCGGTTTTCCTCCCAACCATATCCAAGAAGAACTTCTCCCCTTGGAACCCCCGAGCTGCAAAAGCTCACAACCAGTATCACAATACAACAGTAGAGAGAGAGAGATGCAAGGCAACTCAGGAAGGTAGTTTTCACTTCCTCTAAATACCACTCATGTTCAACCTCAATAGACACTTAGTAGATTAGTAAGGAATCCATATTTTTTTTGGAAGAAATTGGATACTCTCCATATCTCTCACAACCTTCCTCAAGTCTCTTCCACTCTTGGCATCATGTCCATATAGTTGTAACAAAAAATTGGAAAATCTTTATACATATCATGCCTGAATATGTAACATAGGTAGACAGTGTGGTTAACAACATTGCTAAAGCATTTTCCCTTCTCAGGCTCAGATCTATATGCCTTCTAGGCACTGTATCAAACAAAATTAAGTGGTCAAAAATCCTGTCACTTTCACTTACAGATAGACTATGTCTAGGCTATTAAAAAACTAGCATAATAAATAGACTATGTCCTTTCTATTAGCATCCAAAATATCCCAAACATTCCTTGAGAAGGCTTAATTTGGGGCTAATGGTGATGGTGGCCTATCTGGCATGCCTATGTTAAAATGAGCTTGAAAACTCTACAAACTAGGGGTTGTACCCTTAGGTGGGTATGTTCTACATGTATGTTAATTGGGGTTAGGGTAGTTGGAGGAGCTTTATTCTCCTGGCTACCTGGGTGTCAATAGTTTCTGAGGCACTCCTAGTTGTAGGAAGGCAGTAGTATCAAGACTTTAGTAGTAGAAACAAGTATTCAGAGTGTTAAATCCTCAACTTTTATGTTGATAATTTGTCATTAAATATATTTTTTTCCCAAGAATTAAGGGGGAAATTAGTACCTAGAACATACAATCATTGTTGCCATCAAGTATCACATAGCGTTGTTGCCAAGGAAACTGATATGATAGCTTAAAAACATATTGAGCAAGGTTAGCCACGATTTAAATTGACTTGGGCTAGAAAATATCACTATAAGTCACAATAACTAGAGCTACTCCTGATGGGAATGTCATTTGACAAATTAATTTTCATAGAAATGTGTTATGTGGTCTTAGCTAAGATGTATTCTCCAGGTCTATGGTAGAGAAATTTTCATATGGGACAAGCTAGCTTTTCTAGGAAATGTCAGAGATATACCTGACAACATAGGGAATTCTTATAGATTAGAGAATTAACTCAACATATTTTTCAAATGAAAATTTTCAATATAGCGAGAAAACAATCCCATAGTGTTTTTACAAAGCTCAAGGTCGTACCTTGCCAATAACTATGTAGGTTGAGGCCTCCTTAAATATGAATATGAAAAAAACCTTGGGATTATTTTAAATTCAAATCTTATTATGCTAGTTTATGAGGCACTCCTAGTTGTAGGAAGGAAGTAGTATCAAGACTTTAGTAGTAGAAACAAGTATTCAGAGTGTTAAATCCTCAACTTTTATGTTGATAATTTTTCATTCAATATATTTTTTTCCCAAGAATTAAGGGGGAAATTAGTACCTAGAACATACAATCATTGTTGCCATCAAGGATCACATAGCGTTGCTGCCAAGGAAACTGATATGATAGCTTACAAACATATTGAGCAAGGTTAGCCACGATTTAAATTTACTTGGGCTAGAAAATATCACTATGAGTCACAATAACTAGAGCTACTCCTGATGGGAATGTCATTTGACAAATTAATTTTCATAGAAATGTGTTATGTGGTCTTAGCCAAGATGTATTTTCTAGGTCTATGGTAGAGAAATTTTCATATGGGACAAGCTATCCTTTCTAGGAAATGTCAGAGATATACCTGACAACATAGAGAATTCTTATAGATCAGAGAATTAACTCAACATATTTCTCAACTGAAAATTTTCAATATAGTGAGAAAAAAATCCCATAGTGTTTTTACAAAGCTCAAGGTTGTACCTTGCCAATAACTATGTAGGTTGAGGCCTCCTTAAATATGAATATGAAAAAAACCTTGGGATTATTTTAAATTCAAATCTTATTATGCTAGTCATACAACTCCCATAAATCTCCAACCTGAGTCTAAATTGTACTTATGGAGGGGATTTCATCTTGAAAATGACCTGCCAAGGCATGTTGACTAATGTCAAAACAAGCTTCTATATATTCATTGAAATAATTTAAAACAAGTGGGTTAGGAACATGAATGAAGTTGTGATGTTTTGAGGAACATTTGGTCAAAAAAATTTCTCTTTCTTCGACAATATTATCCTCTTTAGTGATTGGAGTGTGAGAAAATTCCAAAACGTGGGAAACATATTGAGGTCTCTGCTTAACTGGAGGGAAAGGTTAGCAAAGTAGGATGAAGAACTAAAAGCATGGAAACAAATGTCAAGATGTAAAGAATGTAAGAATAAAGAATCATTAGTAGAGAAATTAAGAGGACATGATACCATGCCTTTCGCCTACATTTTTAACTAAGCTCTATTCACTATTTCTAGTTTTAATTTGATGAAGATTAGGAAAACAAAAAAATCTAGACCAACATTTAAACTCTCTTTTGTTTTTTTAAATTTTGCGAGTTCATCCATAATCAAGGTCATAACGGGATCAGCTTTTTTTTTGGGGGAATGGGAGCATGGGGTGGGTGGGCAGGGTGAGGAGGGAGCTAGATTTTGGTGAGGAAATTTTTGAAACACTACTACAAAAAAGCCGTTAGGGGCGGTTTTTGAAACACCCCCCGTGAAAGTCATGAAAATTTAAAATTTTAAGGGGTGTTTTTTAATAACTTCCTCTTAGATACTTAGAGATAGTGGTAAAAAGGTTGTTAGGAGAGACACTTATATATAGTGGTCAAGCATATGGCATGCATAACACCTCTCTTGTGCACACACATATGTCTAGATGAATCCCACCTTTGTCCTTTAGGCTTGCCAATAAAATGTTTGCTCACCAACTTAAGGTAACCTCATAGGCACCTATAATAAATTATTGAATACAAAATATATACAACCCTTACATAAATATATGATCCAAATTCAACTTTCGTGTCTCTCATAACTAGTAATTTTTATTCTAAAATCTAGAAAAATATTAAAAAAAATAATAAAAAATAATGATTTTTTCTTTATTAACAAAATTTCATTCTCATAAAAACATAGTTCAGCATCTTAAATTTGAAATTATTTTGACATAAATTTCCATTTTTTATACAGCAAATTAATTCCACAAAAAAAAACACAAGTGTAAAAATAATTTTAACAAAAACCATTCATGTACTTTTCCATTTCCCGCCATAATGTTGAAATTATTATTTATCATTTATGGTCTATTTTCATTGTTTTCATTTTAATATCGACTTATAGCTCTCAAATTATTAGGACTAGGGCCATTTCAGCTAGATTCAATGTCCCTCCCTCCTAGGTATTTCAATATCGGGACCAGGGCCATTCGTTGTTATTAACGAAAATAACCAGCCTCCAATGCCCCTTTTCATTTTCTGTTCAGAGCAGCTCTTCTGCATTCTCTTTGGATTTCAACAACTAGATAGCGCCATGGATACCAAAAACTAGAGGAAGATATCAAAACTGGAGGAACGAGGATTCCAGATAGAAGATCGTCAATAATATGTACGAATCTGAACACCTATATTTTTTGTTTTTATTCGTGTTTTTAATCCGGATCATTGTGGAAGTTTCGATTTCCATTTGGATTCATTGATTGATGATATTTTAGGCCACCATTTAATCCATAAACATTAATGTTCCAGAGGAGGGGTTATGTTTCGGTCGAATTTAATAATTCAATACAACTTGGTCTCGCTTTGCGTTGAAAAAAATTATCGATTACCCCTGCACATTTAGGGTTGGGGTCAATGCATTCATTATTACTAGAAATGAATATTTTTCTTAATACCTTGCAAGGAAATTTTCCCAGTCACCATCCCAACAACATCAGTTTCTTTATCAACATCAATTGCAATACCAGCAAGCAATCCTGAAACAGAGTATGGTTCCTTCTCTTTGTTGTGGTATCTATCATATCATAGTTATCCAAATATACTTCACATTCTATCTCCTGATCTTCGCTTTATATTACAATCCAGGGATATCCGAAACTATATGTATATATTGAAGCCTACTCAATACATGATTCATTTATTGATTTCTCAGTCTTTATACTTAGCTTTTCCTAAGGTACTTATCCACACTATTTCTTATAGATTTCCTTAAAAATAAACATAATCCCTTCTTCGCATTTCTATTTCTCTTTAATAGAGTCTTAATAATACCAAAAATTACTCAGATTTATCTGAAGTTCAATCTCCCCTTATTCGCAAAGAGGATAGAAAAGGCTTAAGGAAAAGAGGACAGAAAGGGTTTAAGGAAAAGGATTGCTACAAGTCAAGTTAATTTATCTTTTGTTGTGATGTACAGATTGAGGGTCTAAAGGATTAGACCTCAAGCCCTAGATTTTTTATTCTATGTATATTAGTTTTTATCAGGGGTTGTATATTATTTTTTAATATTCTCCAAAATTCTCCTTGTAAATTTTTTTATATTGAAATGATAGTTGATCTTGGATCAACCTTGTCTAACTCAATGACACCATCAATATTGTTTGCTTGCAATTGCCTTTTGGAGCATTGAAGATTATAGTTCACAAGCACTAAAGTGTTTGATTTGTTTTTAAGTCAACCTATTGTGCCTCTTATAGTGAAATTATTCTTTCATATGCATGCACTACACATTTGACCCAGTACCTAGACAAAAAACTTCTATAGCTTAGAGTGTGCTTAGTATAGTGTAGAATTCTTGATAGTTACAAATTGAAAATTGAGGACAAGCTCTAATAATTGAAAATTTTTGAAAAATAAACGTGAAGTAGAAATGTGAAGGTTACCTAGTATTTTTGCAACTGTTGTCTGAATCTCCATGCCATATCCAAACAACCCATTGACCTTCTTGTACATTTTAATTTGCAATGGATGGATTGTTAACCATTCTAATAATAAAACATCTATCATATGCGTTGGAAAGGGGGTGTTCAATTTTCTCTACAATTGAAGCCACATTGACAATACCCAATAGTTGATGAAGTTTATTTTACCACTTGGATTCAGTAATTTCCATGGGAGGTTGTATTTCTCCTCCCTTACAAAGATTGTTACTCAAATTTCCTCATTGTAAATTAAAAATGTTTGTTGAGTCTAGAAGAGGTATCAGCACAATACTCTTTGGAGCAGTTCAAACCATGTAAACCGTCTTAGATGAAAATTATCTTTCTTAGTGCAAAACAACAAATAAACAAGCCAATCAATGAAAAAAGGAATATTTTTCTTGATAGTGCCGCCAGCTGAGTCAATAGGTGGAACTTGCAAGACTGAGTGAGTCTTGTTCAAAATCCTTGAATTTTGTGAAGTTGGTGAGTTTGACCAAAATTTTACGTGGTTTACAAACTGGCTAAATGAGTTGATTTGTTGAAATTAGTATAGTTTCCACAAGTAACATTATATCAGGCTAATGGACCAAAAGTTTTTCTTGGCTTACCAAACTGGCCAAATGAGTGGACTACTTGAAACTTTTGAAGTTTCCACAATTCATGTTAGTGGAGCTAATGGAGTTATGTGTAAGGACATAGCAACATAGATGCCCAATCTGTGGGTGTGTTGAAGACAATGTAGATAACATTTTCTGATTTATATTTTGGTCTTGTTTCTATGGAAACCATTTTGAGATGCATTTTTCTGGGACTCGTGAGGAAAGGAAATGTTTTCTGTGATGCTGATGAATACATGTAATTTCCACTAGAAAATGATGGAAATTGATCAAGTTTAATACCTTGCAAGGAAATTGATTGAGTCTAATACCTTGCAAGGAAATTGATTGAGTCTAATACCTTGCAAGGAAATTTTCCTAGTCACCGTCCCAACAGCATCAGTTGCTTTATCAACATCAGTTTCAGTACAAGTAAGTAATTCTGAAACAAAGTATGATTCCTTCTGTTTGTTGTGGTATCTATCATATCAGAGTTATCCCAATATACTTCGCATTCAACACAAGTCACACAAGTTGGACTCTAGAATGAATCAAGAAAACTAAAGTAGAGACAAGATGGAAAGCTAAATAATAACTTGATTTGAAAAAAATACATAAAACTTTCACGATTTCAAAAGGAATCATTAAGGATTTTTTATTTCATACAATCCATAGAATTAGATTGTGTACAACATAGATATAAGGTGATGTAAATACTCTCAAATGACATTCACATCGATTTTCGACATAGGCATAAACACTGAACAATGAACATAAATTTTTTAAAATGCTCCAAAATTATCCACGTAAAATTGTTTATATTGCAATGATAGTTGATCTTGGATCAACCTTGACTAACTCAATGACACCATCAGTATTGTTTCCTTGCAATTTCCTTTTGGAGCACTGAATATTATAGCTCACAAACACTAAAGCATTTGATTTGTTTTTGAGTCAACCTGTTGTGCCTCTTATAATGGAATTATGCTTTCATATGGATACACTACACTTCTGACCTAGTACCTGGATAACAAACTTCTATAGCTTAGAGTGTGCTTATTATAGTGTAGAATTCTTGATAATTAAAAATTGAAAATTAAGGAGGACAATCTCTAATAAATGAGATTTTTTGAAAAATAAACGTGAAGGTGAAATGTGAAGTTTACCTAGTATGTTTTCATCCATTTCCTGAATCACCATGCCATATCCAAATCTCCCATTGACCTTCTTGTACATTGTAATTTGAAATGGATGGATTATAAACCATTCTAATAATAAAACATCTATTATATGCACTGGAAAGGGGGTGTTCGATTTTCTCTACAATTGAAGCCACATTGACAATACCCAATAGTTGATGAGCTTTATTTTACCACTTGGATTCAGTAATTTCTATGGGAGGTTGTATTTCTCCTCCCTTCCCAATATTTTTAATGAAATTTCCTCAGCGTAAATTGAAAATGCTTGTAGAGTCTAGAAGAGGTATCAGCATAGTACTCTTTGGAGCACTTCAAACCATGCAAACTGTCTTAGATGAAAATTGTCTTTCTTAGTGCAAAACAACAAATAAACAAGCCAATCAATGAAAAATGGAATATTTTGCTTGATAGTGCCGCCAACTGAGTCAACAGGTGGAACTTGCAAGACTCAATGAGTCTTGTTCAAAATCCTTCAATTTTGTGAAGTTGGTGAGTTTGACCAAAATTTTTACTTGATTTATGAACTGGAAAATGAGTTGATTTGTTGAAACTATTATAGTTTCCATAAGTAACGTTATATCGAGCTAATGAACCAAAAGTTTCTCTTGTCTTACCAAACTGGCCAAATGAGTTGACTGGTTGAAACTTTTAAAGTTTCCACAATTCATGTTAGTGGAGCTAATAGAATTTTGTGTAAGGACATAGCAACGTAGATGCCCAATCTATGGGTGTGTTTAAGACAATGCAAATAGGATTTTATGATTTTTATTTTGGTCTTGTTGCTATGGAAACCATTTTGAGATGCATTTTGCTGGGACTCATGAGGAAAGGAATTTTTTTCTGTGATGTTGATGAATACATGTAATTTCCACTAGTAGATCATGGAAATTGATCGAGTTTAATACCTTGCAAGGAAATTTTCCTAGTCATTGTCCCAATAGCATCAGCTGCTTTATCAACATCAGTTGTAATACCAGCAAGCATATCTGAAACAGAGTGTGATTCCTTCTCTTTGTTGTGGTATCTATCATATCAGATATATCCCAATATACTTCACATTCAACACAAGTCACATGAGTTGGACTCTAGAATGACTCAGGAAAACTAAAGTAGAGACAAGATGGAAAACTAAATAATAACTTGATTTAAAAAAAATACATAAAACTTTCACGATTTCAGAAGGTCATTTCATAACAAATCCATAGAATTAGATAGTGTACAACATAGATATAAGGTGATGCAATTAATCTCAAATGAAATTCACATCGATTTTTGACATCGGCATAAACATTGAACAATGAAAATCAGTTTTTAAAAATGCTCCAAAATTCTCCTCGTAAAATTGTTTATATTGCAATGATAGTTGATCTTGGATCAACCTTATCTAACTCAATGACACCATCAATATTGTTTCCTTGCAATTGCCTTTTGGAGCACTGCCAATATTATAGTTCACAAACACTAAAGCATTTGATTTGTTTTTGAGTCAACCTGTTGTGCCTCTTATAGTGAAGTTATGCTTTCATATGGATGCACTACACATTTAACCCAATACCTGGACAAAAAAATTATATAGCTCTAATAAATGAAAAAAATTGAAAAATAAAGTGAAATAGAAATGTGATGGTTACCTAGTATGTTTGCCTCTGTTTCCTGAATCACCATACCATATCCAAAGAACCCATTGGGATTCTTGTACATTGTAATTTTCAATGGATGGATTATTAACCCTTATAATGATAAAACATATATTATATGCATTGTAAAGGGGGTGTTTGATTTTATCTTCAATTGAAGCCACATTGACAATACCCAACAGTTGATGAAGTTGATTTTACCACTTGGATTCAGTAGTTTCTGTGGGATTTATTTCTCCTCCCTTCCCAATATTGTTACTGAAATTTCCTCATCATAAATTTAAAATGCTTGTAGATTCTAGAAGAGGTATCAACATAGTACTCTTTGGAGCACTTCAAACCATGGAAACTGTCTTAGATGAAAACTGTCTTTCTTAGTGTAAAACAACAAATAAACAAGCCAATCAATAAAAAAAGGAATATTTTGCTTGATAGTGCTTCCAGCTGGGTCCATATGTGGAACATGTAAGACTCAGTGACTCCTATTCAAAATCCTTGAATTTTTTGAAGTTGGTGAGTTTGATCAAAAATTTTACTTGGTTTACAAACTGGCTAAATAAGTTGATTTGTTGAAACTAGTATAGTTTCCACAAGTAACGTTATATCGAGCTAATGGACCAAACATTTTTCTTGGCTTACCAAACTAGCCAAATGAGTTGACTGGTTGAAAATTTTGAAGTTTCCACAATTCATGTTAGTGGAGCTAATGGAGTTCTGTGTAAGGACATAGCAACGTAGATGCCCAATCTGTGGGTGTTGTTGTGGTTCCTATGTTTTGGCCAGATTGGCAAGATCAAATGATAAGACAACATCAAACCACTTTGGGATCCTAGGATCTAGCCCTCCTAGATCCAGAGAGGGATCTCTCTATAAATGTAAAGAATTATGTATCTTTATGGCTCAAATTAAGGTATTAGGCTAGCTATGAAGCATAGGGGTTTTTGATTTTGTTTGTTTGGTTGGAGATCATTAAATGAGAAGGTTATGGAAGGAAAGAAGGAACTAAATAGAAGGATTTTTCAGCATGGGAAGATAGGTCAAAACAAGTGCCAATCTATTGGGCTATGGAGTCATAAAAGGGTTTACTTGCATAACAACTATCCAAGGGTTTCCATAGGGCAAGTCATCTATACCAAAGGATATTTTTAGATAGATGGTGAGATGGAACATTAAGAAGTGGAAAGAAAGAAAGAAACCTAAGTGCAGCCTAAGATCAAGTGAGGACTTTTAACCTATTCTGATTTTGACATGCTTTCAAAGGAAACTCTCAATAAAGACACAAAGGGTAGCTTAAGATCAGGTAAAGACTTTTAACTTAGCCTGCTTTCAGCATAATCTTAAGGAAGACAATCCAACAGTCCTCATAACCGCTTTCAGACAGTAGAAAACATTTAAGATTGAACAGAGAGTAGGGCCTAAGATCAGAGAAATACTTTTAACCTTCACTGCTTTTGACACTAACTCGAAGGGATCTTAGAAAGGCTAATTGTTGGAAGAGGAACCTAGTGGACAGGGCTAACTATAAAACCCCAGTTTCCCAATTCTTCTAGCTAAAACCAAACATGAACATCTAAGAAACAAACTCTAAATTCATACATCAGTAAGCATGGACAAACCAACTTCTATACTGGTTAAATTATGTTGAATTTGTTCTTAGATACAAAAATAGCAGAAAACATAAATATAAAGATTTACAATGAGATTTAGGGTACTTCCAACAGTATGTCCTAATCTATGCTTTCTGTTCTTTATCAGAGAATAATGGACAGTGTGAAAAAACATGAAAGGCGACAATTACAATAAGGAAAACATCACCAATAATATAGACCAGGATCCTGTGAATCTGCTTGTTTAATTGATGTGCAAAACCAATCACATACTTTGAGTACAATGGCTCTTTATATTCCAACTTCTCTTCCCAGCCTACTATAATACAAAATACTCAACTACTTCCCCTCAATAATAGTTCAAACAGTCGATAAAATCCCAACCACCAACAACTAATTTTCAATGAATACTTATAGGTGAATGAGGAGGTGAAGTAACAATTATGAACTTGAATGATTCATTAAGACAGAGGAGAGGAAGAATTCGAATGCCCACTCTACATAATGGCTTTGCATTAACTTGTTTGTACCCTTTAGGCTTGTCTGGAAGTCTTTTTCAGATTGACCATAACTTCAGATATGTTCTTTGAAATACTCTTCTGGTTGTAGTACTCTGTTTTTCCTTTTGAGATAAGTAAGGTGATAGAAATTCTTGCAGGTCTTCCATACTTGTAACTAATGCACTGACAATTATTAGGACTCTTTGTCTAGAAAATAACTCTTCTGGTGTTCGATGAGGAATGGAGCAGGCCGTGTGAATTGGTCCTTTCTTGGAGAAAAGTGCTTTGCTGATGTTAAATCAATGATATGGCTTGATTGCATGCTTTAGGCTTCATTAAGCCTTTATATTCATCTTTGGAACTGATAATCTCTATTTAATTGATGTTCACTGCGTTTTTGTTGTTTTGCAGGCGTGTAGAAGGTTTACACAGGTGGAGGGGTTCATTTTAATGAAGAACTCCTTGGATCCCTTCATGTACCGGAGGTTAGGAATCGTCATTCCTGGCCTCCATGCTATTTTAAAATAGTGGGAAAAAACCTTTAGAATCCTGCAAAAAACAAACAAAGTTAAGAAAATCTGGTGAAAATAGGCTTAGAACTGACTTTGGAGGTTTGGGAGCGAGGTTAAAATGGAGCCGTTGATTTAGATTGATCAACGGTGATCTACGGCTGAGATCCATCCATGAAGTTGTTTAGAAGGTTAGATGGATGAAAATGGGAGGAGGCGAGGTTAGATAAGGGCAGTCAGATTAGAGTAATCAATGGCTAGGATTTAAAACTGAAAAGACATTGCAGAGGAGAATAGTGGTGAGGCGGAAAACCATTGGTGGTTTTCGCAAAATAAAATGGTGGTAAATGGTATGCGCAAAAAAAATGCGATACGACACATCTCTTGACGCATGTCCTTCTGAATACCGTTGGTTTTGGAAAATCTTTTGGTGTTAACGTTTGGGGGGAAATTTTTTTCAAAACACATTATCAGCCATCGGATCGAAGGGCCCAGATTCAACGGTGCGGAAATATTGTGATGGGAAAGCTGCACGGAGGAGAGGGGTGGCAGGGCCCATGGTGACGTCAGTGTTTTTTGTCATGTAGTGGATGGGGTTATTTGGTTATCGGATCTAACTCTGATCATTGGATCTGCAAAATTGGATGGCTAAGATTAGGAGAGGGAGTGGATCATTTTGAAAGGCAAATAGGGGGCAGGGAATGCATGGGCACTTGATGACCGTTGATTCTGCAAAGATCAACAGTCGACGTTCATTTTAACATTGACACTTTGGTAAACAAAAATAAAAGGGAAAAGGCTTCAGAAAAAGGTTTTTTAGGCTTTTAGCGCCCGATTGCGGGGCCATAGGACGTATGGAGAAAGGGGTTTAAATGGAATAAGCCCTCGGGGGCTAAGAAATTTTATAATGTAAAAAGATTGTTTTTAAGGTTAAAAAAAAAAATTTTAAGGCTTAGAAGGGGGTTCTGGTAGGCAAAAGAAGGGGTTTTTAAACCAGATAAAGGGAGATATAAGGTTTAAAAAAGGTTTTGAGAGGGCTAGAAAGTCAAATGAAGGAATTTTGAGGGATTTTATGAAGGGGATGAGGATGAAACATGGGGGATTTTGATGGAGTGCAATGAGAAAATGGAGGCCTTTTTGAAAGCAGTTTCTTTCACCAATTAGTAGGGCTCTTTAATGGAAACAACAGTGAAGATTATTTAAAGGATAGAAGACACATGGAGGCTTCAAGAATGAGAGATTTACAAAGGAAATGTTTCTCTTGAAGGCTCAGAAACATATTTAGCCACATGTTTTCTATGCCAATATTTTATAGGTGGCTAACAGTGGCTCCACATGGGGATGGCATCTTCTTGAAGGTGTCAAGAATATTAGATAATAATCTTTGGAAGTAGGCCAGATGCCTGGTATTTGACACATCCTTTTTTTCTTCTTTGATCAGCTACCATAAACATGATGGAGATTATATCAACAGAAAACATTTTCCTAAACAACTACCTACCCATCCTACTGTCCTAAAAGCTTTTCTTCAAGGTGCACTTAGACTTGCAGACCTCTCACATCATCAATTTTTTATTGAAAGCAAAAACTAATCTAATTCTACCCTTATTCATGCATGAGACCAGATTAAACAGTTGGATTCATAGCTTCTCTATATAAACTAATATTTTCCAGGATAAAACTGTCTGACAGATTACATTCTCTACATTCTAAAATGGAAATTGAAACACAACCAAACCAGGATTAGACTGTCTGATTTGTTGTGGGTCCATGGCATAAAGACAAGCTGCACATGGACTGAACTTTGCAGAAATTGAAAACAAAATTTGAAGGTTTCAGATCTAAAAATCACCAGCATCATTCCTTCTTTATGACTCAGATTTTGAGCTTTTTAGAGTTTACCTTCTTTCTTCATTTCAGCTTTGGTTTTTATCTTGTTAGAGCTTCTTCTTCTTCTTTTCTCTGCTGGTTCAAGTTTTGAGCGTATCTGAACCTTTCCTTTTCATTTTTATTTATTATTTTTTTTTTTGAATTTTCTTCAAAGCAAAAATCAATAACTAACTAAATGCTCACAGGCTGAGCTTTATTGAGATTTCCTACCTATCCTACTCTAACTTGGAATATTTACATGTCTAGCTGACAAACTCTCTTTTCCAATACATCCAGTCAATCAGATGATCCCATGACTGGTCTCTGCTATCTCTTTGAGCATGCTGGATAGGCAGGGCCACTCCCATTCTCGTTTTTTATTAACAATTACTTCTAAAATGTTTCTTGTTGTCTGCAACAAGCTGCTCTTGATGACCTTTGATCCTTCTCTAAATGTCTGCAGGAAATGAGCATAAGGATCTTGAAATAATACCTGGTTGTGAGTATTTGACAAGTGGTTTTCAACCAGGATTTCTTCCTCTTCCACTGGATCAAAAATAAGATCCTTGTGAGAAAGAAAATATTCCTCATCTTCATCATCATCTGAACTGGAGGACTTATCATATTTGGAAGTTCTGTCCTCTTGTAGCTCTGAGATATTCTGATCTGGTGGGCTGAGCTCTGTGAAAATACTAACATATTATTGAGCAGGGGTTTCTTTGGTTACCTCAACCCTTTTAGGAGAAGGTTCTTCAATTTCATCTGGCTCAAGAACTTCTTCATTATCTTCCTCCTCATCCTTTGAGATGAAAGGCTGCTGATCCCCAATCACATGAAAATTTTTACTGATGATCTGAGATAAAGCAGAGCGAAGATCCAATGAACCTTCATCTGCTACTAGACTTTCATAAATATCCTCACCAGTATCATAAATAGCCTGACTGGGCTCATTACTTTCTTGGAGTTGGGGGAACTGATCTTCCTCCCAAAAATCTACTGATGATGACCTTGCAAGATCATCTTCTATTTGGAGAACATCATCATCAGATAGATCAAAAATAGGAAAATCATGAAAGTAAGTAATGTTTCCAATCAAGCACACTGGGTTATCAACAGATCTTTCTTCATTCTGACTTACAGAGGAGTTTTCTAAATCTACATAACCAAACTCAGTAGCTGAATGAGAAAGAGTGTTTGCTCTATAAAATATCTCAGAGGCAGGTTGTCTATTGATGATCTGATCTATTTATTCTTCTGACAAAGGGGAAGATGTTCTTGTGTTTCTTTGAGCAGAAGTGCAACAGCTCTCTGTTTCTTGTATTAACTGATTTGGAGGCTGGATGTCTTCTTGAGCCTCTTCTGGGGGATATTTACTTGTGCTTGTAGGGAAACCTTGAGTATTTTCTAATGTTTCTTTATCTTTTTCTGTTTCAAACAACTCCTCATGATCATGAAGATACTCAGTTAGAATACAAGGCTCATGAGTTGTTTCTTCTATATGATCAGGATGCCACTCTTCTTGTGCAATCTGAGATGAGTTATAATCCAGAGGGGGTGTTCCTATATGTGCTAGTTCTCCTTCCACATCAGATTCTGCATCTTCTAAGTGGTTTCTTCTTTCCTCAAAGCAGTGGTCCCTATTAGCTTTTGCAATCTAGTCAAGAAATTCTCTTATCAGCATAATACAAGATATAGGTAGGAAATCAAGCATTTCATGACAACCTTCCTCTTCATCTTCTATAGAGTCTTGAGCATCATACATGTCTTGCTCATTGTCTAGGTCTTGTAGAGGTTGAGCTTGCTCTTGTTCCAGAAAAAGCATGGGCTGCTATAGATAATCAAAATTTAGACTAGCCTCATACCTCTCCACTACTTTTTCACCAAGTATGTTCATTAGTCTTATCACTCTATCCAACAAAGCATTTAGCTTTGCTTCTCTCTCCATACTTGGATCCATGTTTGTAAAAAGAGGTCATTGTATATTCTCAACCAGTTTAGGGTCTTCTACCAGTGGAGTCATTTGGTATTTTGAGAGTTATGGAGTGTGGAGTCGCCAGGTGGATAAACTTGAATGTTTGAAGCATGCTGTTGTCCACCATCAGCAATTAAATACCAATCTAACCAGAGATTTTGTGTCTTCTGAGGTCCTAAGGATATCTAAGATGAAACTCAGTCATAACTCCCCAGTGGATTCGCCATTATGTTGTGGTTCCTATGTTTTGGCCAGATTGGCAAGACCAAAAGATAAGACAACATCAAACCACTTTGGGATCCTAGGATCTAGCCCTCCTTGATCCAGAGAGGGATATCTCTATAAATGTAAATAAGGATGTATCTTTAAGGCTCAAATTGACGTATTCGGCTAGCTATGAAGCACAGGGGTTTTTTATTTTGTTTGTTTGGTTGGAGATCATTAACTGAGAAGGTTATGGAAGGAAAGAAGGAACTAAATAGAAGGAATTTTCAGCATGGGAAGATAGGTCAAAAAAAGTGCCATTCCATTGGGCTATGGAGTCATAAAAGAGTATATTTTCATAACAACTATCAAAGGGTTTCCATAGGGCAAGTCATCTATAACAAAGGATATTTTTATATATATGGTGAGATGGAACATTAAGAAGTGGAAAGAAAGAAATAAAGAAACCTAAGTGCAGCCTAAGATCAGGTAAGGACTTTTAACCTATCCTGCTTTTGACATGCTTTCAAAGGAAACTCTCAATAAAGACACAAGGGTAGCTTAGGATCAGGTAAAGACTTTTAACTTAGCCTTCTTTCAACATACTCTTAAGGAAGACAATCCAGCAGTCCTCATAACTACTTTCATATAGTAGAAAACATTTAAGATTGAACACAGAGCAGGGCCGAAGATCAAAGAAAGACTTTTAACCTTCAATGCTTTTGACACTAACTCGAAGGGATCTTAGAAAGGCTAACTATTGGAAGAGGAACCTAGTCGACAGGGCTAACTCTAAATCCCTAGTTTCCCAATTCTTCCAGCTAAAACCAAACAAGAACATCTGAGAAACAAACTCTAAATTCATACATCAACAAGCATGGACAAACCAACTTCTATACTGGTTAAATTATGTTGAATTTGTTCTTAGATACACAAATAGCAGAAAAAATAAAGATAAAGATTTACAGTGAGATTTAGGGTACTTCCAATAGTATGTCATAACCTATGCTTGTTGTTCATTATCAGAGAATAATCGACAGTGTGAAAAAACATGAAAGGAGACAATTACAGTAAGGAAAACATCACCAATAATATAGACCAGGATCCTGTGAATCTGCTTGTTTAATTGATGTGCAAAACCAGTCACATACTTTGAGTCCAGTGGCTCTTTACAATCCAACTTCTCTTCCCAGCTGACTATAATACAAACTACTCGGCTACTTCCCCTCAATAACAGTTCAAACAGTCGATAAAATCCCAACCACCAACAAATAATTTTTAGTGAATACTTATAGGTGAATGAGGAGGCGAAGTAACATATATGAACTTGAATGATTCATTAAGACAGAGGGGAGGAAGAATTCAAATTCCCACTTTGCATAATGGCTTTTCATTAACTTGTTTGTACCCTTTAGGCTAGTCTGGAAGTATTTTTCAGATTGACCATAACTTCAGATATGTTCTTTGAAATACTCTTCTGGTTGTAGTACTCTATTTTGCCTTCTGAGATAAGTAAGGTGATAGAAAGTCTTGCAGGTCTTCCATACTTGTAACTAATGCACTGACAGTTCTTAGGACTCTTTGTCAGGGAAATAACTCTTCTGGTGTTTGATGAGGAATGGAGCAGGCCATGTGAATTGGTCCTTTCTTGGAGAAATGTGTTATGCTGATGTTAAATCACTAATATGGCTTGATTTCATGCTTTAGGCTCCATTAAGCCTTGATATTAATCTTTGGCAGTGATACTCTCTGTTTAATTGATGTTCACTTTGTTTATATCGTTTTACAGGCGTGCAGAAGGTTTACACAAGTGGAGGGGTTCATTTTAACAAAGAACTCCTTGGATCCCTTCGTGTACCGGAGGTTAGGAATCGTCATTCCTGGCCTCCATGCTGTTTTAAAAAAGTGGGAAAAAAACTTTATAATCCTGCAAAAAACAAACAAAGTTAAGAAAATCTGGTGAAAATAGGCTTAGAACTAGCATTGAAGGTTTGGGAGCAAGGTTAAAACAGAGTCGTTGATTTATATTTATCAATGGTGATCTACGGCTGAGATCCGCCCATGAAGTTGTTTACAAGGTTAGATGGATGAAAATGGGAGGAGGCGAGGTGAGATCAGGGCCATCAAATTAGAGTAATCAATGGCTAGGATTTAAAACTGAAAAGAGATTGCGGAGGAGAATAGTGGTGAGGTGGAAAACCATTGGTGGTTTTCGCAAAATAAAACGGTGTAAATGGTATGCGCAAAAAAAATGCGATACGACACATCTCTTGACGCGTGTCCTTCTGAATACCGCTGGTTTCGGAAAATATTTTGGTGTTAACGTTCGAGCATAAAAATTTTGTGAAACGCGTTATCACCCGTCGGATTGGAGGGCCTAGATCAGACGATGCGGAAAGATTGCGATGGGAAAGCTTCACAGAGGAGAGGGGTGGCGGGTGTTTGGTCAATTTAGTGTGTCCTAAATTGCTACATTAATTTATCAATCCAGGATTCGTAAGCTGATGAAGTGTGGCGCACTATATGTGCAAGATAACCTATTTCTTATCTTTTTGTCGTTTTTTAGTTTTCTAATGTGAGATGGAAATTCTAAAATAAAAACAAGTATGGTTATGATTGTTCAAGGCAATGATATCCTTTATAATGATTTACCAACTTAAAACTTCAAAAGGAATTTGAAACATACAATGAAAAAACTTGAAAGGAAATGAAAATGTGTTGCTACCCTAGTAAATCAAAACAGTGAACTATTGAGCATGAAAACCAAACTATCCTTGCTGCTGTCTAAACACAAAAGAAACTATGCTTAAAGAAATCCAAGAATTGCAACAAAGTAAATCTAAATCAAATTACATCAATTTATATTCTTATCCCTCGCCATTGGTTCAGCTATGGCTTTTGGAGGTAACCATAAACAACTTGAGCAATCTGATATCTAATTTGCAGAAAAAGAAACTAATATCAAACTACACACTCATACTTCAATCCCTCACCATCAGTCCAGCTGTGGCTTTCGGAGGTAACTGAAAATGACATGAGCAATTTAATATATCTAACTTGCAGGAAGTAAACTAATATCAAACTACACACTCATACTTCAATCCCTCACCATCAGTCTAGCTGTGGCTTTCGGAGGTAACTGAAAATGACATGAGCAATTTAATATATCTAACTTGCATAAAGTAAACTAATATCAAACTACACACTCATACTTCAATCCCTCACCATCAGTCCAGCTGTGGTTTTTGGAGGTAACTGAAAATGACATGAGCAATTTAATATGTCTAAATCTAACTACTGAAACAAATGTGCAAGACTGAAATAAACAAAGCAGTACTGAAATTAAAAATGAACTAAGAAAAATAAATTAGCAGCAGAACAATATTGATTCCATGTCATTAGTCAAAAGATATGCAAATGCCCGGGCTTCCTATTTGAAATCTGAAACAAGAACACTGATCAGTTAACATAAAACATGAAAGATTATGGACAGAAGTAAAGTGTAAAGCATGAAAGATTATAAACAAAGATGAAGCATAAATACCATGAAAGATGCAATGTATAAACACATGAATGACTTATGGCACAATGAGCTTAAAGAAATAAAACAAGAACTATACAATAATGCACAAAACCTCAGCGTGTGCAGGGGCCCTCTGCACCAGCCTTGGCAACAGCCTTCAAATACAAATTACGCTTGGAAACAGAGTCTTCTTATATATTAAAATGCAGTCATAACAGAGAGATGATATTACGGCACAGTGGCAACGTAATTACATTACAGAGCTATATGGAGGCTAATCTAATATGCGTATGCAAACGCGTTATTTATAACAAAGGTAATATAACTAATTCCCTAAAGTTTGTGCTGATGGAGACACGTAAATCATCACGTCCAGGGATCCAGCATCATGGCCGCAGTGAGGAGTAAATCTATGAAGAGTGGATGTTGGATTCGGCTTATGGAGCCGTGTACAGGTGTTGATGTGTCTCCCGTAAGTTAGAAACGGTCATGCAAATCCTCATGTGATGAGAAACAGAGTCCTGTCACCGTGGGACTCTACGGTTGACTTCCACTTGGCCACCTTTGACCGCAGCCTCCTTAGGTGATTTTGCTCGAGCCAATAGGACACGATCCATTTCCACATCATTTCTGACTTGCCCATGTGGCTCGTTTTTCCTGAAGACACCTGTAACATAGACTTTCACAAAATGGCTGCGGAAAGTTGCAGTAGCTGCGGAAAGTGGCAAGATTCCGCAGCTAAATGAGCAAAAATCTAAATCAAACAACAGACACAAAACATAGTTAAAAACCATTTTAGATGCTCTTTTACAATTGATATGCAATGATATTGACAACTTAGAAGGTTCAGGTGAATGAAAAAGGTCTAGAAAGGTGTATAGGAAAGATGCAGATTTGAGACTCAACATACCCCCACTGTGAAGGTGTTGCATGTCCTCATGCAACCAAAATTTTGATAATCCTTTTTCAGCTCATATGCCTTGACACTTCAGCTAGTACATCCAATCCTCTCCTCTTCTTCCTTGGTGCTGCTAACATCCCGGGCTTCTTCATTAAGCATCTGAATTTGATATTAACCAGTGCTCTGCTTAACTTCTGGCATTTCTTTTTCAATTTCCTGTTCTTCTTCTGCCATATTCCCAGATGTAGCATGGTATTATCATGAATGATTTTGTCCAATTTTCTTTGTTCCTTCAATGTCTCATTTTCATTTTTAATGTGTTTATTTAAAAGCTCTAGCTCAAAGACTTCCTATTTCAGTGATTGGACTAGATCATTTTGTGATATGTGAGGCTAAATGGACGAAGTACTGGGACCTGTAACTGCTTTTTCTAAAGATTCTATATAATCATATACTTCTTGCTGCTTGGGGTCTATATTAGGTCAGGTGTCATTTTTATTGGGCTGTCCCCAAAATGCCGTGAAGGAGAGTTGTCTTCAAAATCTGGCTGAGAAGGGTTACATCAACATCTGGCCGAGAATGGGATGGACTATGTTCAATGTCTGAATGAGAATGAAATGAACCAGGTTCACTGACTGACTGAGAGTGAGATGGACTATAGTCAGCTGGGGACTGTTCAAATGTTTCTTCTCCCAAATCGATAAAATGAGGTCCCTTCATTTGCGTTTTCCTCAACTTCCCCTTAAGCCTGGAACTTCTTCTCACACGCTATGGACCACTATCTTTTTGCTTTTGTTTCCCTTTCTCTTTCTTCTTGGCTATAGATAACTGTTCTTGAAGATGAACCAATCTCTCAGATAACACTTGATGATCTTCTTCTTCGGAAGAAGGGGTTTGATGTATAGCCTCAATAATTTTTCTCTCTTTTGATGTTATTGGCTTTTTACCCTTGGTTTCTTTCTTCTTCCTTTTTGACAGTCTCTCTTCCCTACTAGTTCTTTCAACTGTAGTAGTAGGAGTACTTTGAATTTCATCATTTGTTCTCTTTCTCCTACTCCTTCTTGATGTGCTACCTTCAGGAATTTCTTGAGGTTCCTCAAAGAAATTTCTAATCAAAAATTGTTCCCATGTGTCCTTCTTCTCCTTTAACTCTTTTTCAATCAAAATTTTTACAAGACCATGGTGATATAGATGTGGTTCTACATCCCCTAAATGTTTCTGAACAATCACAGACATCTTTTTCAAACTATTTAATAGAAAATATGGGAGATTGAGAGTTTGATTATCTAGAAAATTCATCAGCAATCTGGTATGGTACATATACATGGACCCAAAACGGCCTTCACAGGTGATGAATTTTTGAACAACTAGCAGCAAAGTAGCCCATTCCTCTTTCAAAGCATGAACAGGAATTCCTCCTTTAAAAATAGTTATGTCCATACCTGGGTTATGTAGAATTACTCTCCAGGCTTCATCACTAATGCTTTTGTTCTTAAACCATCGTTCACCCTCTTGAAGAAGTTCTGTGGCAGATGCTATAGATGCCTCATTCACTGTAAACTTAAGGTCTCCAATCTCTACCTCCAGGCCATTGAAAGACCTTGCAAAAGCTTTTGTCACCTCTTTATGGTAGCCTCTAAACTTTTGGATAAACTGCAGCCACTTTGCCTTCTTCAATATATCCCTGACTTGCAGATATCCTTCCATGAATTTAGGTCCCTCTGGTTCTGCTCTCAACAATTTACCCATCCTTCTTTCTGCTCTTTAAAAACTTGCCTGCGTGAGGAGGGTTCAATGGAAGTAGGACGGCTGAATGAACAGAAATGAGCACGATGACTGTAGGTAGATATCAGAGAGTGGGTATACAGACTGTAGCGTAACAGAGAATGAAATGGAGAGAAGCGGAACAGAGAAGGGTTACGTGAGCACGGCGGAAATGCGGCTGTGAGATTAATAGAACAATAGGAGGAATATAACACATCCGGCAATGTTTTAAAATTTGGTGGCTGCAAAATAAATGTAAGCACGTTTAAACAACGGCTATGGATTTTATGCGGCTGAAAGAAGCCGTAGTCAAATCAACTACGTCTCATTGTCACAGGTGGAATATCGGAGTATGAGTGAAGATCGGAGGTTTAATTATGGGACCGTTTGAGAATGAATGTGGGAGGATCATATGGAGATCGTGAAAGGGTTATGGAGTTTGTCAATATAATCATTGCACATAATGGATGGAGCTTATGGTTTAGAACTATATAAAAATGTGTTTTAAATGCCATTTGAAATGAATTTTTACTCATACCTTGGAATCTTTGCCATTTTTCCTTGGTCTTCAATTAGTTGCTCCTCATTGATATCTTGAATGCTCCATGTCTTCATTTTTGGTCCTCATACCTGCATTTTATTTCATGATTATGGAAATAACATCTGGTTGTACATTCTTTTGAAAATAGAGTGGTAGCTGCGGAATCTGCTTCTGGCTGCGGAAACTGGTGTCAGCTGCGGAAACAGATGTCAGCTGCGGAAACTGACACAGCTATTATTTGGGTGAATGGAAATGAATGGATGACAAATGACTAAATGGAAATGGTCATGAAAGAGAATTTTATTGGTAAAATGGAATGAAAAATGAAGTGAAATGGAATGAAGTGGAGTGAAATGAAGTGGAATGGAATGGAGTGGGTGGTCACAAAACTTGTGAAATGAAAGAGAGATTTTTTTTTGGAAAATATAGGGTGTCAGGTGTTCCTGATTTTCACCCAATATTTTCTGTATAAGACTGCCAATCAGTGATTGGTTTTCAGGCTTATACAATTTTTTTTTTTTAACTGAAAAGAACAAAAGCTAGGCTGGTGGAGAAGAAGAATTCTTCTGTACCAGCCTGATTGCAGAATTTTCTTGAAACATTTTGACAAATTTCTCTTTTGAGAGTGGCTTATGATAAACTTTCAATCTGTGGCCATTCACAATAAGAGGAGTTTGAAACTCATCAATGGTCTTGATTCTTACCGCTCCATTGCTAAAGATTTTGTCAATCTCATATGGCCCAAGCCAATGAGTCTGAAATTTTCCTTGAAAATCTTTAAACTTGGAATCAAATAACAATGCCCAATCTCCTTCTTGAAACTTCTTCTCTTTGATGTACTTGTCATGCCATTTAGCTCTTTAATATTGAACTAGATCAGTTCTTAGAATTGCCTCTTGTCCGATCTCATCTAGCTCATTTAATTGCTCCATTCTATGCTTTTGGGCTTCTAATAAATTCATCCCCAATTGAACTGCTATCTTGAAGGTCTTGACTTGGAACTCAATGGGGAGCAAGACTTCTTTCCCATAAACAAGTTCATAGGGAGAATGTCTTGTTGTATTTCTCCATGTAGTTCTGTAGGCCCACAAGGCTTCAGGAAGCCTTTCTGCCCAATCTCTTCTGTGTAGATGGATAGTTTTGGTGATGATACTTTCAAGAAATTTGTTTGTAGACTCCACTTGACCATTTGCTTGCGGATGGTAAGGAGTAGATCTTCTGTGCTTGATTTTGTATTCTTCCATCAGCTTCTCCACCAGGTTGGATGTGAATTGGCTTCCCTAATCTGTCACAATTTCTCTTGGAACACCAAAGCAAGTAAAAATATCCTCATAAAGAAAATTAACAACTGAATTTTCAGTAGCAGACACTAATGCTTTGGCTTCCACCCATTTAGTAACATAATCAGTACAAACCAATATATACTTTTTTTGCTTAGATGGTGGATTAATAGGTCCAATGAAATCTAAAGCCCATTTTTCAAAGGGTTCAATGAGTACCTGCGTTTGCAATGGCATTTCATTTGAAAGGGTAGGTTTCCCTACTCTTTGGCAGCTGTCACACCTTTTGACATATTGTTTTGCATCTTTGAAGAGGGAAGGCTAATAATATCCTAAAGAGAGGATTTTATAGGCCATCCTTTTGTCTGCAAAGTGTCCGCCGCATGGTTCATCATGACATGCCTTAAGAATATCAGGCATTTCATCTTCCCTGACACATCTTCTGATCACAAGATCTGGCCCTGTTTTAAACAATTCGTTAGAAATCCATGAATATTTTGAACTTTCCTGAATAATTTTTCGTTTTTCTCTTGGAAATAAATGTGAAGGTAGTTTCCCTGTAACCAAATAGTTAGCAATATCTGCATACCAAGGGGTCTTAATAGTTACTGCAAACAAGTATTCATCAGGAAACTTATCTTCTACAGGAGAATCTTCTTTAGTATTCTGAATCCTAGACAAGAAATCAGCTACCGTATTCTGTTTTCCTGGTCTATCCAACACAGTAATATTGAATTCTTGCAAAAGTAAAAGCCATCTTGTCACTCTGCCATTAGTAACAGGTTTGTTCATTAAATATCTAATTGCAGAATGGTCAGAATGAATAAAAGTTTCATAGCCTGTTATGTAATGTCTAAACTTATTAATTGCATGAACAACAGCTAAAAACTCTTTTTCAGTCACAGTATAGTTCAACTCTGTGGGAGTCAAATTTTTACCGGTATAATAAATGGCATAAGGAACTAAATCTTTTTGACCCAACACAGCTCCTAGAGCTGTATCTGAAGCATCCGTAGAAATATGGAAAGGGAGTTTCCAATTTGGTCCTCTCAAGATAGGTGCTTCAGATATTCTTGTTTTCAAAGTTTCAAAGGCTGATTGACAATCATGATCCCATTTAAATTCACAGTCTTTTGTAAGCAATTTGAAGAGTGGAGATGCTATTTTAGTGAAGTTTTCTATAAATCTTCTATATTAACCAGTAAATCCTAGAAAACTTCTAACATCTCTTTGACAATTTGGAATAGGCAACTTGGAGATGACTTCAACTTTTGATCTATCAACCTTAATCCCATCTCCCGAAATATGATGTCCTAAAACAATCCCTTCAGTAAACATCATAAAGCATTTTTCATGGCTTAATGAAAGGCTTGTTTCTTTACATCTTATGAGAACTTTTTCCAAATTTTCTAATGCCTCTTCAAATGAATTACCATAAACTGTAAAATCATCCATATAAACCTCTACACAATCATGGATTAGATCAGAAAAAATTCCTAGTACTGCTCTTTGGAATGTTGCAGGTGCATTACATAACCCAAAAGGAAGCACTTGATAGGAAAAAGTTCCCCATGGACAAGTAAATGTGGTCTTATCTTGATCTTCAGGTGCTACCTGAATTTGATTATAGCCACTAAAACCATCCAAAAATGAAAAGTACTTTTTACCTGCTAATGTATCTAATACCTGATCGATAAAAAGCAAAGGAAAGTGATCCTTCAAAGTTGCTTTGTTCAATTCCCTGTAATCAATGCATACCCTCCATTTACCATTCTTTTTAGGTACTATAACCAAAGGAGAAACCCATCGGCTATCTCAAATTGGATAAATGAAGTTTACATTGAGAAGTTTTTGGAGCTCTTCTTTCACTATCTCCCTAAGATTTGGATTCATCCTTCTTTGAGGTTGTCTGATTGGTCTACTGTTTTCCTCAATATAGATATGATGGATGCAAGTCTTAGGATAAATACCTTTCATGTCAGTATACTCCCATGCAAATGCAATAGAATGTTTTTGCAAGATTTTGGTTAGTTCTTCTTGTTGTGACTTTTCCAAATGCTTGTTGATATTCAATGTTTTTCCTGGAAAAATCTCAATAGTAGAACTACCAAAATCTTCCATAGAGTAAAGAGACATTTGTCTTGATGATAAATATTCTATGTCAGATTCCAACTGAAATTGTGTGGGGTCATATTCTGAAGATGTCTCAAAATTTTCTAATGTGTTCATAATTTGACTATCCTCACTGATTTCAGAAATGGTAAAGACAGGTTGTATAGTGTCCTCATCATCGACCCATTCATTGTCTCCTACTTCTATAATTGCTTTTGTTGGAGGATACAAATTGAATTTCTTTGTCGAATTACCATTAGAAATGTACATATTCCCAGATCTACAACTAATGAAAGCATCAGCTGTGGCTAGCCAAGGTCTTCCTAAGATAAGTGGGTGCCCTCCTAGATTACTCTTGGGAGTCAAAATCATAAAATCTACCGAATATTCCCAAGAATCTAAGGAGACTGAAATATCTTCTAATACACCATCTGGTTTAATAATTGATCGATCTGCAAGTTGCAGTAAAGTAGGTGTAAAAAGAAGGTTAGGAAGTTTTAGCTAGTCCATAGTCTGTCTACTCATAATGTTGATAGCAGCCCATAAGTCAATCAATGTGTTTGGAATTTCTATCCCATTTATATGTGTCTTGACAATTGGACTTCCTGGATCTACATACTTCTGCATGGTAATTTTTCCCATCATAATATCTGCAATCTTTCCTACCAGGTGGATTCTTCTTGTGTCTTTTAGTTTCCTTCCTGGTCTTTTGAAACTCAACTCCTTTATGGTTTTTTCTAGAATAGGAATCTCTCAAATGGCTTGTAGAAAGAGAATCTTGATACAAACATTCTTCAATTCATCTAGAAAGTCATAGTTACACAACAAAATTTGTTTTTCCACCCCCTTGTCAATTTGTAGTCTTTCAGGAAAAGGAGGTGTAGATGAAGATGCAGGTTGCTCAACTATAGGAGTTGTGGGTGTTAACTTTTATTTTTCTTTTTGAATGTTTGAATTTTGAAGAGATGCTTCCTCAGAACCCTCATTGACTTTAAGAGAGTCCTCCTCAGAGGTATCTTGCTCTTGAATATCTATAGAAGGTTTTTCTAAAACTCTACCAGATCCGAGTTGTACATCATTGAGAGGAACAATCATATAGGTAGGAAATTGTTGTCCTTCTACCATGTAAGTATTCTGAGGATTTTTATTGTTAGGATTTGGCAATGGCTGAGCTGGAAGTTGATTTGTCTTTTGTTGGTATGGGAGCATGAATTGAGGATTTGGATTTTGTTGAGAAGGTTGTTGTTGTGGAAATGGCAATGAAAGTTGTGGATTTGGGTTTGGAAGTTGTGGAGCTTGTTGATTTTGAAAAGATGGAGGATATTGATAAAATTGAGCAAATCTTCCATAAGGATTTTGCATCCCTTGTACCCATGGCTGATATGGATTTTGATGTTGGGGCCAAGGTTGTTGCCAAGGATTCCAATTTGGTGGGGTTTGAAGATACATAGGGTTGTTAAACCCTTGAGTTTTTTGTCCTTGCCAAGGTCTTCTTGCAACAAAACAGAGAGATTCTACTGAATTTGGATCTTCTTCAAAAATAGCTTTGAGTCCAAGAATTGAAGGACAATCCTTGATCTCATGATTCTCTGAGCAAATCATACATGTTTCTACAACTTTTGCATCCAAGGGACATTCCCTTAAAGCATGTTTCTTCCTACATTTCTGACAAAAGATGGCTAAAGCATCTGTTTCTGCTTTCTGCTTGTTTTGGATTTTAAGGGTGTCTAGTTGTTCACTAAGGCTCCCTAAGATATCAGTTTTGAACTCATCAAGCATATTACCAATCTCTGCCCTACTTACTGATCCAGTTGCAGATTTGTTAGCCCTAATAAGAGAAGGATCCCTAGGTCCTTTTCCTGTTTTAGATTTTCCTCTTGAGAGATGGACACATAGTTCTGTTATGTCACGAAGTGGAAGTTGAGAAATGTCTCCTTTCCCCATAATGTTTAAAATATCTATCCATTCATCTCTAATGGCTTTTAATATGAGGGCTTTCAAGGTTTCATCATCTAAGTTGCTCATCTTTGCTCTTTTCAAGTTGTATTGAAATATTTCAAGTAAGTCTTCCAAGTTTTCATCTTCTTTTTGCATCATTTTGAATACCTCATCCTTGTGATTGGTGGGCATACAATAGTCCAAGTATCTATCCAAAAATGTTTGATTCATATCATTCCAAGTCCTAATAGATTGAGTGGCTAATCCCATGAACCATTTCAAAGCAGATCCCTTCAATGTTGAAGGAAACAGTTTGAGTTTTTGAGAGTCTTCCATATAGTCATAAGTTCGGCACACAACTTCAAACTCAAACAGAAATGTTTTAGGATCCTCACTTCGCAATCCATAAAAGTTAGGGAGGATAGATGGTGAGATATTTTTCATTGTTGTATGAGTTTCCTCATCAACTATAGGGAATCCAAACAATTTATCTCCTTCCCTATTTCTTCCATTATTATCTTCACCATTGTTGTCTCCATTGTTTCCTCCTCCTCTACCTCTACCTCTACCTCCAAATCCATCTATTATTTCCTCTGCCATGATAGTTTCTTTAGAGTCCTTAAAGTCCTCCGGTTCTTCTATCAAGGGAGGATGAGAGAGAGTCTCTTCCTTTTCTAAATGAGATTTAGTAGGTGGTATAGGAGAATCCTCTAATTCAGCTGCTCCTTGAATTCCAAAAATATTAAGGCTAGGGGTAGATGGTGGTGAATCTTGTCTATGCCTTGAAGAAGATGGAGTTGTAAAAATCAAACTCTTGGATTTATCTATAAACCTTCCCCTAGAATCTCTTTCTCTATGCATGTCATTTTTTATTTTTATTTTTTTTTAAAGTTGGGCTAATAATTCTCTTTTTGATCTTCCAGGTCACACTAGGTGCAAGAAGAGAGCATACTTAAGAAATTACTGAACCAATAACTCTCTTTTCTGATCCTCCAGGTCACACTAGGTGCAAGAGGAGAGCATACTTCAAGAAGTTATCAAGTTTTCCCTTCTTTTATTATTTTGTTTTTTTTTTAAGAAATTGGCTACCTAGTTACACTTCCCCGGCAACGACGCCAAAATGTTTGGTCAATTTAGTGTGTCCTAAATTGCTACATTAATTTATCAATCCGGGATTCGTAAGCTGATGAAGTGTGGCGCACTATATGTGCAAGATAACCTATTTATTATCTTTTTGTCGTTTTTAGTTTTCTAATGTGAGATGGAAATTCTAAAATAAAAACAAGTATGGTTATGATTGTTCAAGGCAATGATATCCTTTATAATGATTTACCAACTTGAAACTTCAAAAGGAATTTGAAACATACAATGACAAAACTTGAAAGGAAATGAAAATGTGCTGCTACCCTAGTAAATCAAAATAGTGAACTATTGAGCATGAAAACCAAACTATCCTTGCTGCCGTCTAAACACAAAAGAAACTATGCTTAAAGAAATCCAAGAATTGCAACAAAGTAAATCTAAATCAAATTACATCAATTTATATTCTGATCCCTCGCCATTAGTCTAGCTATGGCTTTCGGAGGTAACCATAAACAACTTGAGCAATCTGATATCTAATTTGCAGAAAAAGAAACTAATATCAAACTACACACTCATACTTCAATCCCTCACCATCAGTCCAGCTGTGGCTTTCGGAGGTAACTGAAAATGACATGAGCAATTTAATATATCTAACTTGCGGAAAGTAAACTAATATCAAACTACACACTCATACTTCAATCCCTCACCATCAGTCCAGCTGTGGCTTTCGGAGGTAACTGAAAATGACATGAGCAATTTAATATATCTAACTTGCAGAAAGTAAACGAATATCAAACTACACACTCATACTTCAATCCCTCACCATCAGTCCAGCTGTGGCTTTCGGAGGTAACTGAAAATGACATGAGCAATTTAATATATCTAAATCTAACTACTGAAACAAATGTGCAAGACTGAAATAAACAAAGCAGTACTGAAATTAAACATGAACTAAGAAAAATAAATTAGCAGCAGAACAATATTGATTCCATGTCATTAGTCAAAATATATGCAAATGCCCGGGCTTCCTATTTGTAATATGAAACAAGAACACTGATCAGTTAACATAAAACATGAAAGATTATGGACAGAAGTAAAATGTAAAGCATGAAAGATTATAAACAGAGATGAAGCATAAATACCATGAAAGATTAAATGTATAAACACATGAATGACTTATGGCACAATGAGCTTAAAGAAACAAAACAAGAACTATACAATAATGCACAAAACCTCGGCGTGTGCAGGGGCCCTCTGCACCAACCTTGGCAACAGCCTTCAAGTACGAATTACACTTGGAAACAGAGTCTTCTTATATATTAAAATGCAGTCATAACAGAGAGGTGATATTACGGCACAGTGGCAACGTAATTACATTACAGAGCTATCTGGAGGCTAATGGAGACTAATCTAATATGCGTATGCAAACACATTATTTATAACAAAGGAAATATAACTAATTCCCTAAAGTTTATGCTGATAGAAAACATGTAAACCATTACGTCCAGAGATCTAGGATCATGGCCGCGTTGAGGAGTAAATCTATGAAGAGTGGATGTTGAATTCGGCTTATGGAGCCGTGTACAGGTGTTGATGTGTCTCCCATAAGTTAGAAACGGTCATGCAAATCCTCACGTGATGAGAAACAGAGTCCTGTCACTGTGGGACTCTACGGTTGACTTCCACTTGGCCACCTTTGACCGCAGCCTCCTTAGGTGAATTTGATCGAGCCAATAGGACACGATCCATGTCCACATCATTTCTGACTTGCCCATGTGGCTCGTTTTTCCTGAAGACACCTGTAACATAGACTTCCACAAAATGGTTGCGGAAAGTTGCAGCAGCTGCGGAAAGTGGCAAGATTCCGCAGCTAAATGAGCAAAAATATAAATCAAACAGCAGACACAAAATATAGTTAAAAACCATTTTAGATGCTCTTTTGCAATTAATATACAATGATATTGACAACTTGGAAGGTTCAGGTGAATGAAAAAGGTCTAGAATGGTGTATAGGAAAGATGCAGATTTTGAGACTCAACGGCGGGGTCCACGGTGACGTCAGTGTTTTTTGTCATGTAGTGGATGGGGTTATTTGGTTATCGGATCTAACTCTGATCGTTGGATCTGCAGAATTGGATGGTTAAGATTAGGAGAGGGAGAGGATAATTTTGAAAGGCAAAGAGGGGGCACGGAATGCATGGGCGCTCGATGACCGTCGATTCTGCAAAGATCAATGGTCGACGTTCATTTTAACATTGAAATGTCGGGAAACAAAAATAAAAGGGAAAAGGCTTCGGAAAAAGGTTTTTTAGGCTTTTAGCACCCGATTGCGGGGCCGTAGGATGTATGGAGAAAGGGGTTTAAAAGGAATAAGCCCTCGGGGGCTAAGAAATTTTATAAGCAAAAAGATTGTTTTTAAGGTCAAAAACAGAGTTTTTAAGGCTTAGAAGGGGGTTTCGGTAGGCAAAAGAAGGGGTTTTTAAACCAGATAAAGGGAGATATAAGGTTTAAAAAGGGTTTTGAGAGGGTTAGAAAGTCAAATGAAGGCATTTTTAGGGATTTTATGAAGGGGATGAGGATGAAAATTGGGGGATTTTGGAGTGAAATGAGAAAATGAAGGCCTTTTTTAAAGCAGTTTCTTTCACCAATCAATAGGGCTCTTTAATGTAAACACAAGTGAAGATTCTTTAAAGGATAGAAGACACATGGAGGCTTCAAGAATGAGAGATTTACAAAGGAAATGTTTCTCTTGAAGGCTCGGAAACATTTTAGCCACCTGTTTGCTATGCCAAAATTTTATAGGTGGCTAACAGGTGTGTTTAAGACAATGCAGATAGCATTTTCTGATTTTTATTTTGGTCTTGTTGCTATGGAGATCATTTTGAGATGCATTTTGTTGGGACTCACGAGGAAAGGAAATGTATTCTGTGATGTTGATGAATAAATGAAATTTCCACTAACAGATCATGGAAATTGATCGATTTTAATACCTTGCAAGGAAATTGATTGAGTTTAGTACCTTGTGAGGAAATTGATTGAGTTTCATACCCTGCAAGGAAATTTTCCCAATCACCATCCCAACAGTATCCGCTACTTTATCAACGTCAGGTGCAATACCATCAAGCAATTCTGAAACATAGTATGATTCCTTGTCTTTTCTATGGTATCTATCATATCAAAGATATCCCAATATACTTTGCATTCAACACAAGTCACATGAGTTGGACTCTAGAATGACTTGGAAAAAATAAAGTAGAGACAAGATGGAAAACTAAATAATAACCTGATTTTAAAAAAATACATAAAAATTTCACGATTTCACAAGGAATCATTAAGGATTTTTCATTTCATAGCAAATCCATAGAATTAGATTGTGTACAACATAGATATAAGGTTATGTAAATAATCTCAAATGAAATTCACATCGATTTTTGACATAGGCATAAACGTTGAACAATGAACATCAATTTTTTAAAATGCTCCAAAATTCTCCTCGTAAAATTGTTTATATTGGAATGATTGTTGATCTTGGATCAAACTTGTCTAACTCAGTGACACCATTAGTATTGTTTGCTTGCAATTTACTTTTGGAGCACTGAAGTTTATAGTTCACAAACACTAAAGCGCTTGATTTATTTTTAGTCAACCTATTGTTCCTCTTATAGTGAAATTATGCTTTCATATGGATGCACTACACATTTGACCCAGTACCTGGTGAGTGTGCTTAGTATAGTGAGAATTCTTGATAATTTAAAATTGAAAATTAAGGAGGACCAGCTCTAATAAATACAAAATTTTGAAAAATAAACGTGAAGTATAAATGTGAAGGTTACATAGTATGTTTGCCTCTATTTCCTGAATCACCATGCCATATCCAAATAGCCCATTGGCCTTCTTGTACATTGTAATTTTCAATGGATGGAT
Source organism: Pinus albicaulis (assembly GCA_034641835.2). Classification (NCBI taxonomy): domain Eukaryota; kingdom Viridiplantae; phylum Streptophyta; class Pinopsida; order Pinales; family Pinaceae; genus Pinus; species Pinus albicaulis. Next base: position 1,489,620,396 of record CM076575.1, on the reverse strand, counting down.
TATTAACCCTTACAATAATAAAACATCTATTATATGCACTGGAAAGGGGGTGTTCGATTTACTCTTCAATTGAAGCCACATTGACAATACCTAATAGTTGATGAAGTTTATTTTACCACTTGGATTTATTAATTTCTGTGGGAGGTTGTATTTCTCCTCCCTTCCCAAGATTGTTACTGAAATTTCCTCATCGTAAATTGAAAATGCTTGTAGAGTCTAGAAGAGGTATCAACATAGTACCCTTTGGAGCACATCAAACCATGCAAACCATCTTAGATGAAAATTGTCTTTCTTAGTGAAAAAAAAACAAGTAAACAAGCCAATCAATGATAAAAGGAATATTTTGCTTGATAGTGCCGCTAGCTGAGTCTATAGGTGGAACTTGCAATACTCAGTGAGTCCTGTTCAAAATCCTTGAATTTTTTGAAGTTGGTGAGTTTGACCAAGATTTTTACTTGGTTTACAAACAGGCTAAATGAGTTGATTTGTTGAAACTAGTATAATTTCCACAAGTAAAGTTATATCGAGCTAATGGACCAAAAGGTTTTCTTGGCTTACCAAACTAGCCAAATGAGTTGACTGGTTGAAAATTTTGAAGTTTCCACAATTCATGTTAGTGGAGCTAATGGAGTTTTGTGTAAGGACATAGCAATATAGATTCCCAATCTGTGGGTGTGTTGAAGACAATGCCAATAGAATTTTCTAATTTTTATTTTGTTCTTGTTGCTATGGAAACCATTTTGAAGTGCATTTTCCTGGGACTCAAGAGGAAAGGAAATGTTTTTTGTGATGCTGATGAATACATGTAATTTCCACTATAAAATCATGGAAATTGATCGAGTTTAATACCTTGCAAGGAAACTAATAGAGTTTAATACCTTGCAAGGAAAATTTCCCAGTCACCGTCCCAACAACATCAAGTGCTTTATCAACATCAGTTGCAATACCAGCAAGCAATTCTGAACCAGAGTATGATTCCTGCTCTTTGTTGTGGTATCTATCATATTAGAGTTATCCCAATATAATTCGCATTCAACACAAGTCACATGATTTGGAATCTAGAATGAATCAGGAAAACTAAAGTAGAGACAAGATGGAAAACTAAATAATAACTCGATTTAAAAAAAAATACATAAAACTTTCACGATTTCACAAGGAATCATTAATGATTTTTCATTTCATAACAAATCCATAGAAATAGATTGTGTACAACATAGATATAAGGTGATTTAAATACTCTCAAATTATATTCACATTGATTTTCCACATAGGCATGAACACTGAACAATGAACATCAGTTTTTAAAAATTCTCCAAAATTCTCCTTGTAAAATTGTTTATATTGCAATGATAGTTGATCTTGGATGATCGACCTTGTTTGACTCAATGACAGTTCCATCAATATTATTTGCTTGCAATTTACTTTTGGAGCACTGGAGATTATAGTTCACAAAGACTAAAGCATTTGATTTGTTTTTGAGTCAACATGTTATGCCTCTTATAGTGAAATTATGCTTTCATATGGATGCACTACACATTTGACCCATTACCTAGACAAAAAACTTCTATAGCTTAGAGTGTGCTTAGTATAGTGTTGAATTCTTGATAATTAAAAATTGAAAATTAAGGAGGACAAGCTCTAATAAATGCAAAATTTTGAAAAATAAACGTGAAGTAGAAATGTGAAGGTTACCTAGTATGTTTGCCTTCGTTGCTTAAATCACCATGCCATATCCAAATAGCCCATTGAACTTCTTGTACATTGTAATTTGAAATGGGTGGATTATTAACCCTTCTAATAATAAAACATCTATTATATGCACTAGAAAGGGGGTGTTCGATTTTCTCTGCAATTGAAGCGACATTGACAATACCCAATAGTTTATGAAGTTGATTTTACCACTTGGATTCAATAATTTCCGTGGGAAGTTGCATTTCTCCTCCCTTCCCAATATTGTTACTGAATTTTACTCATCCTAAATTGAAAATGCTTGTAGATTCTAAAATAGTTATCATCACAATACTCTTTGGATCACTTCAAACCATGCAAATCGTCTTAGATGAAAATTGTCTTTCTTAATGCAAAACAAAAAATAAAAAAGCCAATCAATGAAAAATGATTATTTTTCTTGATAGTGCTGCCAACTGAGTCAACAGGTGGAACTTGCAAGACTCAGTGAGTCCTGTTCAAAATCCTTGAATTTTGTGAAGTTGGTGAGTTTGACCAAAATTTTTACTTGGTTTACAAACTGGCTAAATGAGTTGATTTTTTGAAACTAGTATAGTTTCCAAAGTAACGTTATATCGAGCTAATGGACCAAAAGTTTTTTTTGGCTTACCAAACTGGCCAAATGAGTTGACTGGTTGAAACTTTTGAAGTTTCAATAATTCATGTTAGTGGAGCTAATGGAGTTATGTGTAAGGACATAACAACATAGATGCCCAATTTGTGGATGTGTTGAAGACAATGCAAATAGCATTTTCTGATTTTTATTTTGGTGTTGTTACTATGGAAACCATTTTGAGATGCCTTTTGTTGGGATTCACGAGGAATGGAAATTTTTTCTGTGATGCTGATTAATACATGTAATTTCCACTAGCAGATCATGGAAATTGATCGAGTTTAATACCTTGCAAGGAAATTTTCCCAGTCACCGTCCCAACAACATCAACTGCTTTATCAACATCAGTTGTAATACTAGAAAGAAATTCTGAAACAAAGTATGATTCCTTCTCTTTGTTGTGGTATATATCATATTAGAGCTGTCCCAATATACTTCGCATTCTGTCTCTTGATCTTCGCTTGATATTACAGTCCAGAGATATCCAAAACTATATGTATATATTGAAGCCCACACAATACGTGATTCCTTTCTAGATTTCTCAGTCTTTATACTTAGCTTTTCCTGAGGTAATTATCCACACTATTTCTTCTAGATGTCCTCAACAATAAACATAATCCCTTCTTCGCATTTCTGTTTCCCTTTAACGGAGTCTAAATAACACCAAAACTTACTTAGATTTATCCGAAGTTCTGTCTCCCCTTATTCGCACTTATATTAGATATATTTCATCGAATTTCACAGAAACTTGTTCGAAGTTCTTCTCCAAAAATGAGCGCATACATATCTTATATATACATGTGGATAGACTTTCTTCGGGCCGGCATGAGGGCCTACTCTGAGTCGAATTCACTACTAACTTGGAGGAGATCTTCCAGCCGACTTGAAGAGGATATTTAACAAATATCTTGAGAACATATGTGCCATGATTCCAAGGCTTGTGTGACAAGGTATTGAGGCATACAATTGTGTCTTTGACTCTTCATAAACATGACTCTTTAATTAGTACATTTATGACCAGAAAACAAATCTCTAAAAGAGATGAAGAAGATGTATTTTGACCTATAATAAAACCTTTCTCTGGAAACCCATGAAGCAAGCATACCAAAGATATATATTATTAATCTTTGTCTTCGTCATTACATAAATACATAATTACAGTCAATATGAAGACTGATCCTAGTTACACTTTCCAACATTAGTAACATCAACAATTTGTCCTTAGGCAACAGTAATCACAACAATCTGTTAAACAATAGAAACAATAGGCTTCTATGGCTCAGTAATCAATTCTACCACCGCAACAACAACACCAACAACTTTTGGGTTGGAAAAATAATGTTTCAAATATGCACCATCAACAAAATCAATTTCAACATATTTTGCAATCCAAACATCAAAAAACATAATAAACATCATCATCATTGTTACAATCACAATCCCGAAAGTTGCAAAAACAATCACAACAGCAGCAACATCTTTCCTAAACCCAATCTCAGTCCCAACACCTGAAGCAACAACAACCATTGCTACAACAATCAAATCCAACACAACAAGAGCTGCAGCAAAGGCTCTATACAACTGGTGATTTTTTTTTTAACATCAACAACATATTTTTGTTGTACAACAAAACCAACTCTTACAACAATGAGGGCTCTCAGAGGTGTCTTCTAGTAAATCCACTCTGTTTCATTTACATTTTTTATACCTTATCCCATTCAGATTGTGGTTAAGGCTTTGTTAAATATCAATGATGATTATCTAACATTGCCACACTGTATCTATTGTGCGTATTTTACTTCATCTAAGCATAGATGAAAGATACATTCGGATATTCTTCTAATATTTCAGATTAATAAAAATGTTCTGTCCCCTTATATGGGCTAACTGTAGGTTTTCCAGCATCAATGTTGTTGTCAGTTCAAGTTGGACAATAATTTGTTGTTGAAGGGAAGGAAAAGGTTTATCAAAGGGTAAGATAGGTCACATTCTAATTTTTCTTCAAATTTACAATTTTCTAGGATGTCCTTTGCATTGGTCGTTGTATATGTATCTCCATTCTTTCACAATGATCAGTATTCTATATGTTAGCCTAAGTTCTCTCTCTCTAAAGAGTAATGGAGTTTTGTCAGATTGGGAAATATCCCATGTCATATTTACCATTTAATTGTTCATAACTATGAATCAATACAACAAACCATTAAAGAGTATTGGAGTTTTGTTTGATTGGGAAATATTCCATGTCATATTTACCATTTAATTGTTCACAATTATGAATCAATACAACAACCCATTAAGATATTCCTTGACATACCTGTACTATATGCCTTTTTTCCCTTCTGTTTCAATCTGAAATACCTTGATAAATATTTTTTTTTAAAGCATATTTTATTTCTTTGTTGAGCAATAATGACTACAATAATAACTTTTCACTATCAAGCCAGAATATGATTATATAAAAAACTCTTCCCTACATAAGCGATGGGAACCAACATATCCAATTAGCTCTCAAGGGTCTATAGAGTCTATGTAGATTCTCTTGAGATTGGAAGCTTTGGCAAATCTTTAGTGTCTCAAGAACAAAAAACAAGATAGAAATTGTTAAGTTCTTAATGCAGCTACAAAACCTGAAGGAGATGTATTATCCAAAGATAAAAGAATTATTTATAAAGCTTTCAGCAAAATGTCAAGAGGTGTGTTCCTTTCCTTCCTTAGTTCTAACTTCTAGCTGCTTTTACCTTTGTCAAATTTATAAATAACATGGTGGCATTATTAATATATTACAAGTGAGATATGGAAACTTCAAAGCATAGAGTGAAGTATTCTTATGATATTGCAAGAATAGGTTGGGTTTTTTTGGCAATGCAATCCATGTAGCCACCATTAACGACGATAAAATTGTTTTCAACTTTTCATGTATACAAAATGAATATCAATGGTCATGACAATTTTTTATTTTAGTTAATTTTGGCCTAAATTCTCATAGAAATGTTGTTTTATTAGCCCACGACACCTGATAAATCTAAAAAGCTTAAGCACCGCAGAAAAACATTGCAATGTATGATGCAATATATTCAAGTATTGAAGAGCAACATTCCATCAGGGTTTAAGGAGGATAAGGTTGATGCTTTTGAGAAGAAAATTCATGCCATTCTGAACTCATTTAAGCATCTTCTCCACAACAACAACATGGACAACAATAACTTGCAAATCAGACTGTCATTCAAGTGCAATTTATGCAGCAACAACTGCAAACTAAGCTCTCTTAGATGCAGGAACAAGAAAATCATGTTAATAAACTCCAACAGATGAATTCACAACCTTTTATTATTTCAATGCAATAAAAAATTGTGACACCCATTCAACATGATTCCATGCCTTTACATCAATGTGGTCTACAAACATCATAACAAAATGTTTGTACTATAATGCAGTATGCTGCCAATATAAGTTTAATGAAAGGAACTTTCAACTAGTGTAGCTACCTTATAGTAGAGTTCAGTAAACTATATTCAAAATAATAATATTACTTCTCTTCAGCAGAATAATTCTCCTTTTCTGCAGAATAGTATTAACTCCATACAATAGACTGGGATCAATCCTTTATGGAAAAATAATCTAAATACCCTGCAACATCACCACCATGCTCTGAAGCAGCAAGAAATGCTACAAACATAAGTAAAGATGTAGCGGAAACAACATATTCAACACCCCTTACTACTATAGAAGCAACAAATCTAGCAATAATAGTAACAGAAGTAGCAACAAGTTGTTCAATTACAGGTAGAGTTTCAGGAACAAAAAATGCCACAACTTCAACAAATTAATCAGTTGAATAATGACTCGAGGAAAAATTAGTCTTCTATTAAACAAGAATTTATGTCGCAATGCCATCAATTAAGTCAACATTTAGTTTATGAAAAACAATAGTAGCAGCTTAAGACATGATCGATACTTTATGTTTCTCCACCTCAACCTCTCCAGGTTGTTTCTCCACACGTTTTTCAACATTCCTCTGCGCAGATAGATCAAAAAAATACAGTAGCATCTTCACTTCAGGTTTCCAAAGTTGTAACTCCCGTGCATCCTGCAACCTCGCCATTTATGGCTTCATCACCCTCTACTCTCCCACTTCCTTCACCTCACATAGAAGATGCTGAGAAGCAATATTATGCCATTTCTTCAATTTCAAATGCTGAAAATGCTCAGGGATTTCAGCATCCCACTCCTATACGAAAACAAGCTGAATCTCTAGCTACTCAAACACCTGGAATTTCTACATTACCACTATTATCTTAATTTCCTCCTAGCCTAGCTTAGAATAATATCAACTAGGATGGAAATCAAACTATTTCACCTATTGTTTCTTCAATCTCAAATGGTAGAAATGATGAGGGATTTCAACAGCCCACTCCTATATAGATGTAGCTCACCTAAAGGAATTATTCCTTGTGTATTTGTATCTGTACTTTTATGAGACCCACCTGGCTCCATTAGTAGGGGAAGCAGCTCAGAATCAAAATCTAAAGAAGAAATAGAATGATTAGATGTTTCTAATGTAGTAGAAAACACCCTTTGAGAACTATAATAACTTTGTGATGCAAGCCCTTCAATTTTTTGTTTGTCCGAATCTGAAAGCCCACATGAGAGGATCCTACTTGCCAAATCCAATATATATTTTCCTCTATCGTGTATTCTGGACGAATTCCAAGGAATCCCACAACCCTTTTTGGGAATATCAATGACTTTTTATTTACCACTTCCTGCTTGAAGTCTAGTCTTTTGTGAAACTGTGAAATATTTATTACTAATACAACCATGAATACCATAGTTCAAAGCAACTAAAACTGATAAACATTCACAATGATCTCCTGCTTCTCCGTGAATGTACCTCTTAATGCCTTTTAACTTTTGTTTTTTTTACATGTCCATTTCCCTTGCTAGACAATTTGGGTGATAATGTGATTCAAAGCAAGAAGTTGAATGATCCTTATCATCAATTGGTGAGCCTTTCTATGCTTCTTCATAATGGATTCTATCTTTCCCTATACAATAATTATTTTGAAAGAGGTGTGGAGAACAAACCTTGAGATCATTTTCTATTTTGTTTTTCAAGTTACCATCTAGATTATTTGATATATTGTCTTTAGTATCCCTGTTAATGCATCTTGGGGGTAATGCCATTATATATGAATTAGATTCCATTGTCCCCTGAGAATGAAATGCACCACTTGAAAATGTATCATTTCTATAAAAATCATTTTGTTTAGGCTTCCTTTCAAGCTCATAATCACTTCTCCAATTTTCAGGAGTCAAACAGTGAAAAGAAGTGATAGGTTTAATGAATACCCATCTCAACATAAGGTTTTCCCTATGCACAATATCCTCCCTAAAGATAGAGAGGAGGGAAGGAAGAGAAATGATTAGTCCATAAGATTGGACCTTCCCCCCTTAATGTTGAATGTGGATTGTGTGAAGTTAGAACCTCCTCAAAACATTAGTGTACCAGTAGTAAGTACCAACAAAATTCCACAACCAGGAAAAGGGGATTTTTGGTGGAGAATTGAAAGGAGCAACTAAAGTATGTTGCAGATAGGATATTGATGGAGACAAATATTGTAGTCTAGAAAAATAATATCTGCAGAAACTGTGGACCTGTGACTGAAAATTGTCTTAGCAACATCATCTGTCTCTTACTTGGCCTCAATTATTTTTTATTTCTTGTCATACCCGAGGGTTTCGTAGACTTCTGGGATGTTGGTCATCTTTGAAGGAATGGATTGAGTTTTTGAATTATTTCTTCATCTCCTTTAACATAAATATCACATATCACAAGGGATATTATACTTAATTTATTCTTTCAGAGGCTTTTCAGTCCTTGATTTATACTTGTCCATATAAATAATAAGGTTGATTTGAACACAACCTCTTATGGTTGCTTTGCTACTCAAATTTTCTTGTCTTTCTATTGAATATTAGTGATGATGTGGATGGAATTTTGTGATGATGTCATTTATAGACTACGGTTCCTTCATTTTATATGTAACATCATCATCATGCATGTGAAATGGCATCTAGTTTGTTTTTATCTATTTTATTTTGATGTAATTTTATAGTTGGAATCTTAGACCAGTCCATCTTTGTTACATGGGTCATGTTTCCTTCTACACTCCTTGGAATCGGTGAAAATTGGATTTTGATGAAGATTTTTTATATTTTGTGAGTTTGACATTGGTGAGGCTACATCATAGTCATGTCCAAGAATAACACCCAAATAGGTTGGAGAATTGAACTAGTGACTTAACATCTAGGAGTGCTTTAACAACACACCCGATCATTATCTATCGAAGACCTCATGGAAAATGAAGGAAATTAGAGCTACTAAATACTTAAATTATGAAGTAGGTTAGTTCTACATTGACACTGTCTAAATATAATATATTTTATTGTTGTTATTTGTCCTTGATATTTTTTGTTTCCATTTTGGTTATGGAAGATCAAATATTCTTCTAGACTCTAATATGAATCTTCATGAACCTATTGGCATATAATCATTAAATATTCATAGGGTTTTGCTAAAAGTTTGTGTGAGGATGTATATAGTTTTTTAGCAAATACAAACACAAGGTCATATGGTTCTACAATTGTTTCCAAAATTCTACTTCACCATCTAGTGACACCACTTATTATTTTACTTCATAATGGTTGCAGGTAAATTTTTTAAAACCAAAGGGATGGGTTGGCAATGACGCTAAAAACACAAATATCCCCATGGAGGTCTGGTGGTATTATTTGCTGAAAAATGAGTGACAAATTGGTGATATCCATCCCCCTTAATCACTCAGCTTTGCCATGAATATATCCATCAAATTGGTGACAAATGAGTGATCAACTGCCCAACCACAAGAATCTTTTGTAAATTCCACCCCCAAACTGGGTTATGAGACCATAGGGATGAAGGATGGCTGTTGGATTTATTTCTCATCCATCCCAACCCAAAATACTAAAAAATATAGCCACAAATAGACACCAAAAATTCTTTCCCTCATTGAAAGCTTATTTAGGTATCTTACCCAACGTTCAAACAATGATAAACCTCTTCCACTTATCAAAACACAACATAAGGTTATGATCTCCATTGAATCCATCCCCTCTAGTTACAAAATGTTGGCATCAATAATTTGAGCTATTGGTTGCTCTTTGGGAATCCATGAAATTCATATAACTTGGCTCATTGCAGTGATGAATCAAACAAGTGGATAATGTGATTTCAAATATACCTTAGCTCAATTCTAGTTAATGTTGATTTAAACAAGTGAGTAATGAGATTCCATGTTGCTTATTCTACAACTCTCTCTTCAAACACAATGCCTTCCTTTCCACTTCTACCACAACCCCTCTAGCTTGACACAAACTCACACATCTTTCTAGATCACTGGTTTCTTGGGTTAGTTATATGGATTCCAGCTATTGAGGCATGTGTTCTCTTAGCATGAGGAAGATTGTAAGAATGACAAGGAAAAAACCTCTCTAAGAAAAAGTATATGTTATGTCTCCCATGCATGAGGATCATGTGTCTTCGATATAAAATTTTGAGTTTGGACTTGGAACATATGATCAATAGGGTAGGTGAAATAAATTTTAATATAACATGGTTAAAATATAGAACCTTTGCAAGTGACACATGGAAAAATTGATGTATTGGGTTATAAGAGGCACCCCAACCCTTGAGAAGAAATCCCATGTGATGTTGTCATATGAGGTTTAAATATAACTCACGCTAGATTTGTAGGAAAATCCCTTCTACCAGCTCCATGTAGAGGGCCATATTTTCCATACAGAGAGACATCCCCCAGACCAGATCCATTTCTTTTACCCAAATTTCTATCCAAAGCCTGAGATGGCAGGATAGCTTCCCTTTCGACTTTAGAGGAATACCCTCTGTTTGACAGTGGGCATTCGATGCATTGAGGCTTATCTTGTACTTGGCTCTAGATCTTTGTATTTCTTCTTCTTATCATTTTGATAGTCATGCTTAGATCTTTTAAGTAGCATCAATTCTTGATTTTATAGGGGTGGCCTTTGAAATCCCACTTTGTACTGCCACTTATGAATTGAATAGTCTCATTGATGTAATTTTGGTCATTTTTTGGACATTAAGCAACCTATCTTACCTTCCTAAGGACTCCCTTTACTCTTCCACTCTTGGATTCAACTCCTGTGTTGCTCCTAAAGAAATTTTTTTGGAGGTTATTATATTTTTTATTATACGTTGGTTTTATAAAAATTAAGAATAACATAAAAACCTAGCCTTCCTGCCATTTGGACTCATGACCATTTAATAGTGGGGCCTTTTCCTTGGGCTTCGAACTAACAAAATTTGAAAAACATGTTCACATTCTGTAGTATGGGGTCATTACAATTCAACCCTCATGGATTGACACAATTCTCATAAACCACTACATTGCAAAGAATACATCATTTAGTCTTTTCTAATCTAGGGGTTAAAACTGGAATCTTAAATTCTCCAGGTCATAAATTCACTTACAAACAATGATGGGGGGCATTTTCTATTTGGACTATTGGAAAGATCTTGAAAAAACAAAATTTACATTGTTGTTGGTCATTTTTATTTGTGATTTAGTATCAACTCTTTTGCTTCATTAGAATTAAGTCCATTTCGTATTGGAAGATAATTCAACAGATTTTTTTTTCTCAATGTTTTGTAGTGTTAAAGTGAATTAATTACTGTATTATTGTTTGGTGTTCACTGCTGAAAAGAGATAGTATTACTGTGATAAGTTTCAATATTTTTTATTTGTTGGTTGTTTTCATGTTTTGAGTGCAGACTTGTGAAATTCCAAATCGCATGTCGCTTTATGTGAAGGCAATATATATATATATATATATTCTTTTTTCCCCTGTGGTTCCCTTGATTACATTTGCACAAAAGTTTAGATATCATTCAGATATCTAAAATTTATAATCTGAATATTTACGTGATAAAGGAGAGACAAAGGTCCCAATTATAAAAATTCACCCAAAAACAACAATATTGAGATTTTTCTTTCATTCAACCTGTAACATTTTGCATCTGTCTTCATCAATGCTATTCTTCCATATGCTATCCACTTGTGACATTTCCCTTGCAATATTTGGTGCATTTGCGAGTTATAGGTCCTTTGTAAGCTATAAATGTCTACAAAGTTTCAATTATAATTGATTATTCAACTAAACATATTGAGTCTCTTATACGTAACTATTTTTCCCTCCACCTACTTTTCATAACTTCCATAACCATTAGGTAGAGACCTGCAACTTCCATGATGTTTTTCTTGTTTAGTAAAAGATTGTTGAGACTTTAATTTATTGAAAATTGTAGAATGTAAAATCTATAAAGTTTCAAGATATTTTTAAAATTATAATTCTTTAAAGGGTGCTAGCTCAATGGAAGAGCACTTGCTTTACAAACAGGAGGTTGGTGGTTCGATTCCATTGTGCCCTGATATTCATATGGAATGGTGGTGATCTGTTTTTGGTGATAGAGGCTCTTTTGACCATCACCAATGAGCTTATGGTGACATTTTTTGACCCTCACTAAAATATGAAATGGTGACATTCAACGAAAGCCACCATATATACACATCAATAGTGACGACTATGAAAGGTCTGTCACCATAAATCGCTGTTTTACTTAACATGAAATGGCGAGGGTCATTTTTTTTCATTATAATCATTATTCGCGATAGACTTTGATGTCACCAATGAGCTTATGATGAAATTTTTTTGACCCTCACCAAATATGAAATGGTGACGGTTAACAAACTTCGCCATATATATGCACCAATAGTGACAGCCATGAAAGGTCCATCACAAAAAAATGTTGCTATTCATATGAAATGGTGACTGTCACTATCCGTCATTGTAACCAATATTCATGACAAACCTTGAATGTCACCACAACACATACTTTCGGTGACGCCACCTTTGGTGACGGAGGCTATTGTCCATCACCATTGCTCATATGAAATGGTGACAGTCACTATCCATCATTATAAATAATTATTGGTGATGGACCTTGAATGTCACCACAACACCTATACTTTTGGCAACGCCACCTTTGGTGACGTTTAGTTTTTGGTGATGAAGGCTCTTTTGACCCTCACCAATGAGCTTATGGTGACATTTTTCGCCCCTCACCAATGTCCTTTTTTCTTGTAGTGAGGTAATGGTCCCTTTTCGTGCTTTCCACTTGCACACCCTTGGAAAAATCCATCATGATTCAATATAATCTCTGCCATTTTGGAAACCATCTTTCTCACATGGGGAAATGTGAAAATGAGTGAAACTTTAGTCCCAAAGTTCACAATGATGATTTTTGTCGTGAACCAGTGCATGCATTGATATTCCATTAAATTTATAGAGACCTTAAAATATCGATCCCAGAGTGAAGATATCTCTCATTATAGATCTCATTGGAAAAGTGAAAACTCTTCTACTTATGAAAGAAACTTTCATTCCTTTATCTTCTAAAGAAGATATAGATATAAGATTATTTTTCAGACCTTGTACATAAAAAAATACTTGAAGAGATATAGTTTTACCTTCATTCAAATGGAAAAAAAAAACCATATCCCTTTATAGAATATGTAGAGTTATCTCCAAGTATGATTCTCAAATTTGTCTCCCTCTCAACCATATTTGGGAGAACTTATTTATAACCAATAAAGTTCCTTGAAGCACCACTATCAACCAATCAACTATCACAAGAACATGCAGGAGAGGAACTAGAAATAGAATAAACCATAAAGTACTTTGATTTTGTCTCAGTTCCATTATTATCATACCTTCGGTTTCTTCAAGTCTTGGAAGAATCGTTTATTTCATTACAAACAAAAAGAGCTTATCTTCTTCTTCTATAATCATATCTGAAGTTTTTGCTACAATTATTGAAGTTAGATCTTGGTTCTCTTCTACTTCAGGATAGTCATGGGAATAGTGGCCATGCTTATCGTAGTTGTAGCATTGAAATTATGATAATTCCTTGGTCCATTCATAGGAACTGTCGGATCTCGGAGCAGGGTTTCCTGAAAAATGATGACCTCTTATTCCTTTTTGCTTCTAGCCTTGGACAAAAAATACAAGAGGTTCTCCCTCTTCATGCTTGGGAATTATTCCTCTTCAAATCACTTTGGCCTCTTCTTGACAACACTTTCATAGGAGATCATAAAATGTGGGACCATTTTAATTATTGGTAATGGTAGTAATAAAAGTTTTGGCAAGTAGGAGAAAGAACTCCAAGAATAATCAACACTAGCTCTTTATCAGATACAATTTCACCAACAATTGACAACTAATCTTTGATTTTTGATATCCTCGAGAACTATGATTGAATGGTCTCCCATCTATTCCTATTAATGTCCTTTAGTTGATTCTTCAAAGTAAGGTTTTGACTCAAGTTTATTACTTGATACATTCCAATAATATTTTCATACATTTACTTATATTTCTTCAAGTTGGAAACATAGGTGATGATACGGTCTCCAAGAGAATCGGGAATAATCCTTTTAAACTTGAATTGTATTTTCCTATATTTAGCCTTGATAGAAACATTCAATTTTTCTAGTGGTTCTGCTACCTCACCTTAAACATATTCCAATACATCATATTTCTAAAGAATAATAACGAATATTTCCTTCCATGGACCAAAATTCGAAGCATCATTAAACTCTCTTCATTCTTGAAGTAAGAAGAAGACATCTTGAGCTAGTCAAACATATTTTAGCAACAAGAAGAAGGATAAAAAAGTGATATTTCAATAGTAAATAGAAGGAGAAAAAAGTGATATTTCAACATATATTTCAACATAAAATAGAAGGATGGCAGCTCTTATCTTCTTGAAATTTTCTTCACCAAAAGCTCTAATACCATGATAAATTTATAATGTTTTATGTTGTAACAATTACTTATTCCAAAACATGTTTTTGTTGTAATATTAGTTACGAAATTGTAGATAGAACATAAATAAAATTCCTAATTAAAGAAAACCAAGAACAAAATAATACACAGATAATTTAGGTCCAATGACCAGGGCAAAACCCATTAGGGGAAAACCCAACCAGATTCTTCTTCTATTAGATATCAATTGTTTAGCAGAGATACAAAGTACAATGAGAGATCAAACAAATGAGTAAGTTCTTATCCAGGTGGATATTTGTGGCACCCACTTATTGCACTTGGACCCCCACCACTCTTTCTTCCAGTTTTCCTAACTGTAGAATAATTTACTACTTTTGGAAATTTTTAGGGTCCTCAACTTCCGAAGTCGTTTTGAGGCCCTAAACGACATTTTTTTTGGAAAACAGGAAAACTCATTACTTTATATGTGGATTTGAAATTTAAATTTTTATTCCTCACATATATATTTCTAACGAGGTATCGTTCACTTCAAACAAAGATCATATGCCAAAGTTACAACCCCGATAATTTGATGTACCAATTTACCCCAAGGAGGTCCACAGACATTTGGCACTTCATCTCCTACGATTAGATTTTTGGATGTTTAGGGTTTTCCATTGTTTCTAAATAAAAAATAGGCCTCCAAGCCTCATTGTAACATAATTTAGAAGGGATGTAGCTGCCACATCTCTTCTCAAAGATAAGATACCATCACCTGAAGTATTTGATTTCCATTCTACATGTAAAAAAATTTAGTACTTTGTTATTAATGAATTAAAGTTTTTTTTTCATTTTAGCTCTTTATTTTTATTTATGTTTGTATATTATGAAATTCCTGCATAAATTTGGATTAGTGGTATCGGGAAATATGCTCTTTCTTTGTACTTTTGTGCATGTCCCCAACGAGGTCGAGGTATAAGGAGTTGAGACTTGAATTTGTTGAACCCTTGCAATACCATCCCCATTGACACCAATGGATGCCCATGGGGTAAGAAAATAAAGATGAAGGAGTGGGAGATCATATCAAATTTCTGCTCGAAGAATCCCTTGAGAATTAAAGGAACGAGATGATGGAAAAAATTTCCCAGATCCTTCAGTAGATACCAACAGATGACACATCTTCATCCAACAGTCATTTCAGAGGGCCTGCCCCCTTCAAGGTACAAGTTAACTTTTAAATTCTTATATTTTAAGGTAAAATAACATGAATTTAGTCTCACTCCCTTTCTTATAAAAAATTTTCAGGCCTAAGCCATTGAATTTGTTGGCATGTGCAAACATGAACAAATAGAACACTAGTGAATTATACCTGAACAACTCGAGGTTGATAAGTCTTGGAAGTGGGCTTGTATGGATGATGCCAAGAATTATTGAATGTCAATTAAGACTCGTGGTTGCATAATGAGGTCAAAAAAACCTAAGCAGGAATTAGTGACCCAACTCGCATTGTCATGCCTGAGCATACCCGAGATAATTGTAAGGACTGGTTGAACGATATCATGAAAGAGGGACAAGGGGAATTTTTTAGTTGGAGGTAAGGCAGACACCTTTGCAACTATGATTAATTTTAGGAGAGATATTTTCTTCTCAGGAGGGAGATTCGAAAAGTTACACATGAGAGTTACCTCAAAAAATTTGAGGCAATACTGAGAAGGAGGGTAACACAGGGCTCTTCAGATCAACTAGGGGGTAATTTCAAGTATTTTATTCCCCTGCAAGGTGAGGAAGAATCACTTTTGTTCAAAGTATGCGTCGGTGAGCCAGGAAATAAATTCCTATAAATGATGGATTGAAGGAGCTATTTGGTAATATAATCGTGAATCTACCACCCTCAACAGGTCCTCACCCCACCACATAAAAACCATGATCTCATGATGCTCGTTTTCTACGTTAAAAGGGTAAATGGTGTCACAAAACATAACATGGGAATTGATGAGTGGATCAGGACCAGAGGTGGCTCTAACCTCTCGAGCCTGCGGAGTCTCGGGGGCAGAATTTTTCATTATTTTAACAATAGAGAGTTAAAATGAAAAAGAAGTAAAATTGGGAACTAACCAAATACCTAAGGCGACGAGAGCGACTGGAGGAGAGGCGTGTGCACAAGGCTGGTCCTTTACCCGAGCTCCTAATTGGTAACATCATAAACAGTGAAAGATAATGGTCAGGTGAAAAATGCAGAGGGAACAAGCCTTTTTAGGTAGAAAAGGGACAACTGGAGGGTTAACATCAATTGACTGACACATGACGTATGGGGATTGGTTAAATGAGATTGGGTAGGTGAGAGGCAGTGTGTCGAGCATGTGAAACATTTCACATTAAAACATTAACTTTTCCCCTTTTATTACTCGGGCCTAGTTCAGGTGGTCTCCACCCTGCTTTTCGGTGGCTCGAGAGATCCCTTGGAAAATTTGGAGCTCCCCCCTTAGAACGCTTTTGATTGGTTGGCCCGTCTGCTTACATCAGCCACTCTGGGGTGTCGAATTTGTTCTCTACCTGTGGTCTAGCACCCGACGGAATGCGCCCTCACGGTCAATTGTTTGAACCGCGTGGTGACCACATGCACTCCATCGACTCTTATGCATCCTTTATGCATCCTTTACCTTGATAATTTTTGCTTTGTTTCCTTTCGTGCCTTGAGATATTTTGATGTTCATATGTAAACAAGAGATATAGTAGCATTGGGAGAATGATAGGAGGTATTTTTTGCAAATAATAACACTAAGAAGTATGGGGTTTTCATAAGCCGACGACCTCGCCAGTACAAAATTGTTGTGTTAAGTTATATTTATGAACCATTATTATTAATTTTTCAAGTGAAGTGAGTTTATTGAGTGGATTTCTTAGGTATTATTTCCCTATATTCTTATTGAGATTAATCTCCACTTAAGGGACCCTCTAGGTGTTGCACTGCTGGATGGAAAATTGACCATTAGGAATGATTCTCTCCATATTTATAATTTTGCATTAGATCATTGGTTTGGACTAGAGTCCAATCTTCATCATGGTAATAAAGTTTAGTTATGTAACAACATTTTTCTAAAGTGTATTTAATTTTGATTTATAATTTCATTAAATATATGGGAGGGAATTTCCATCATGTAAAAACCCTCCCAATCAATTCATGTTTTATTGGGATGTTACAAAATGGTATTAGAGTAGCAAAGTTTTCATAACTATGTTCTTCTAGTAAGTAGACTTTTTATTTTTTTAGGTGAAATTTAAAACATGTTGACTTTAGTGTTGAGGAACATCCCAATAGGTTTGAGCAATTAACATGTTGGAGGGTTTTTTGATAAAGAAATTACTAAGGTTTGAGCAATTAACATGTCAGAGGAGTTTTTGATAAAGGAATTTCTAATCTTGTTTCTTTTTCATTAATTTAATTCTTTATATTTTTTTTCCCTTTTATTCATGTTTATTATTGATATTTACATCACAATATTCCTAAATATCATTTATTTCTGGTACTATTTATTAATTTTGATGATCATACATTTTATATTATTTTTTTAGGTATGCTTTGATTAAATTGTAGGTTCATTATGTGAATTATCATGGTAATTATTTTCTACCTAGAAATTCAAAAAATGTGTTAATAAGAGAAATAAGAAAAATATATTAAAGCATTTTTTTTAAACGATAATGAATCAATAACTTGTTTGATTAATCTCAACAAGGCCTAGCATCAATTTTTTTTAATACCATTATAGCATCCAAAGTATATTACATGAAACCTTATAACTATAACTATAATATCAAAAATATATATAACAACTTACAAACCATATATAATAATAATTATAATTAAATAAAAGTTAATATATTCTGACCCCACTAAAATAAAATTTATAAAATTATCAAATATCCTTAATAAAATTGTTATGTAACTTATTAAGGTTATTCTTTCCGACTTAAAGACCCAAAAAATACATTAACAATAGGACTAAGAAGAATAAGATCAAAGCCTTTAAGGCATGTTAAGATCCTTCCTTTCTAAGATTGTTCTTCAAAAGGATCAAAGATTTTAAAGCATGTCAGGATCCTTAGTTTATGAGATTATATTTTTTTTACTATGTATAGGATGAATAGATTTCATGATTTGTGTACGTATAATCATAAACTAGTTATGTTGAGTTAAGGCTCTTTTCCGGGTTGGCGTAGGCATCGTCTTCAACCAATGTAAAGTGTTTTCATTTTCGCTTTTCCTTAGTCTATTCAAAAATGCTTCGACGCTAAAAGGAATACACACTAATTCATGGCCAGCATCAATGCTAAAAATGGTTTTTTGGAATTTTGTTTCTAAGGCGTAGGTTTGCTTGTTTCATAAGTAGTATTCACCGACCTTAATGGCCAAAGATTGGTCGAGGTCATCATTTGTTTTTTCTCTTCACAGTTCGGTGTTTTGGTCCATATTTTAAATTTCATAATTTCCTCTACCCAACACGACAAGCGGTGTATCTGCTGGGCATGAATGTTGGAAAGTGGTTGAGGTGCTCACGTCGGTAACCCGCCTCGCGGACAAGATGTAACCTGGAATTTCCTATACCTCTCTGTCTAATTGGAGTAACTTTTTCTATCTGTACCATGTATGGTACTGTGTGGAACTCTGAGTAACTTCTCACTTAATTCCAGGTTCTGCATGAATTTTTCATAAACCTTGTCTCGCTGTTGTCAAAACCAGAGGGTTTTAAATCAAACACGGATATAGGGTTCACTCCATTGTTTTAAAACTTGTCGAGGCCTGCTTGTTGAACTTGTTGGGTATACAAAGTGTGAACATGGCAGAACACTAGTAGAATACTTGAAACAACTCGAGGTTGATAAGTCTTGAAGTATTACAAAGGGCAGGTAATACACACCAAAGAAATTAACTGGTTGAACGATATCACGAAAGAGGGACAAGGGGAATTTTTCAGTGGTGGGTAAGGCAGATACCTTTGTGACTGTGATTAATTCGAGGAGAAATCTTAGCTTCTCAAGAGGGATATTCAAAAATTGACACATGAGGGTTACCTCAAAAAATTCGAGGTAATCCTAAGAAGGAGGGTAACATAGGGATTTTCGGATCAACTGGGGGGTAATTTCAAGTATTTTATTCTCCTGCAAGGAGAGGAAGCGACCCTTCTATCCAATGTATGCATCGGCAAGCCAAGAAATAAATTCTGGGAAATGATGGACTAAAGAAGCTATTTGGTAATATAACCTCGAATCTACGACCCTAAACAGGTCCTCATCCCGCCACTTATAACCCATGAACTCATGATGCTCGTTTTATATGTTAAAAGGTTAAATGGGGTCGCAAAACTGACTCTAGGCATCCATGAGTGGGTTAGACCCGGTAGGCCCCACCTCTCAGGGCCTGCCAAAAAAGTAGTCTCGCTGAAGAATTTTTCATTATTTTAACAATAGAGAGTTAAAATGAAAAAGAAGTGTAAAAAGAACTCACTAAATGTCTGAGTATATTACAAGAGCGACTTGATGAGAGAGTGTGTGGCATGTGCACAAGATCAGGTTTTACTGTGATCCCAATCCAGTGCAATACTTTCAACAAACTGAGTAAAGACAAAAGTCGAGCGAAAATGCATTTTAACACAGTATTTTAGGGACAAAAAGTGGACAATCAGGCTGATCGCAGGAATAGGGTTGATTATAACACGTGGCGATGGGATTGGTATTAATGACTGCAGAAAGACTGTATGTCAGGCGTGTGGAACATTTCACATTCAAACCTTAAATTTTCCCCTTTTATTACTCGGGCCTGCGTCAGGTGGTCCCCACCCTACTTTTCAGTGGGTCGAGAGAGCCCTTAGAAAATTTGGAGCTCCCCCCCCGAAACTCCTCTGATTGGTTGGCTCGTCTGTTGACGTCAGTCACTCTGGGGGGTCGGCTTCTTTCTCCACCTGCGGTCTAACACCCAACAGAATGCACCCTTACAGTCAGATGTTTGAACCGCACAGTGACCACGTGCACTTGGTCGACTCTTATGTATCCTTTATACATCCTTTCCCTTGATAAGGTGTGCTTTGCTTCCTTTGGTGCCTTGAGATATTTTGATGTTCTTATGTAAACAAGAGGTATAGTAGCATTGGGAGAATAATAGGAGGTATTTTTGGCAAATAATAACACTAAGAAGTATGGGGTTTCCATAAGCCGAAGGCCTCCCCAACGCACAATTGTTGTGCTAAGTTATATTTATGAATAATTGTTG
This sequence comes from Pinus albicaulis, assembly GCA_034641835.2. NCBI lineage: Eukaryota > Viridiplantae > Streptophyta > Pinopsida > Pinales > Pinaceae > Pinus > Pinus albicaulis. Next base: position 1,489,599,889 of record CM076575.1, on the reverse strand, counting down.
TTAATTTTTCAGGTGAAGTGAGTTTATTGAGTAGAGTTCTCAAGGATTATTTCCCTATATTCTTATTGAGATTAATCCCCACTTAAGGGACCCTCTAGGTGTTGCACTGGCTGGATGGAAAATTGAACATTATGAATGATTTTCTAGATATTTATAATTTTGCATTAAAGCATTGGTTTGGACTAGAAGCCAACCTTCATCAAGGTAATAAAATTTATTTATGTGACAACATTTTGCTAAATTGTATTTAATTTTGATTTATAATTTCATTAAATATATGGGAGTGAGTTTCCATCATGTAAAAACCCTCCCAATCAATTGATGTTTTTTTGGGATGTTACAAAATGGTATTAGAGTAGCCAAGTTCTGATAACTATGTTCTTCTAGTAGGTAGGCTTTTGATTTTTTAGGTCAACTTTAAAATATGTTGACTTTAGTGGTGAGGAACATCCCAGTAGGTTTGAAAAATTAACATTTTAGAGGGTTTTTTGATAAAGAAATTACTAAGGTTCATGCAATTAACATGTTCGAGGAGCTTTTGGTAAAGGAATTTTTAATCTTCTTTCTTTTTCTATGATTTAATTCCTTATATTTTAGTTTTTTTCTTTTTATTCGTGTTTATTATTGATATTTACATCATTTATTTCTTGTACTATTTAGTAATTTTGATGATCATACATTTTATATTAGATTTATAATCGTAATTATTTTCTACTTAAAAAATAAAATAAAAAATGTTAATAACAGAAATAAGAAGAATATGTTAAAGCATTATTTTTTTTAAATGATAGTGAATTAATAATTTATTAGAGTAATCTCAACAAGACCTAACATCAAATTTTTTTAATACCATTATAACATCCAAAATATATTACATCAAACGTTATAACTATAATATCAAAAATATATCTCACAACCTACAAACCATATATCATAATAACTATAATTAAATAAAAGTCGAGATATTCTGACCCCACTAAAATAAACTTTATAAAATTATCAATTATAACTAATAGAATTGTTATGTAACTTATTAAGGTTATTCTTTCCAACCTAAGGACCCAAAAAATACATTAACACTAGCATTACGAAGAATAAGATCAAAGCCTTTGAGGCATGTTAAGATTCTTTCTTTTTAAAACTATTCTTAAAAACATGCTCCTTTGTTTATGAGATTATATTTTTTTACTGTGTAGAATGAATGAATAGATTTAAGGAGTTGAAAAAAAAATCAAAAAATTAGGTAGTTGGTTTATTTGAATTATTTTTTATGGTGGAAATAGATTCAGCATAATAAAAATTAAAAAATGTAGGCATTCAAAATCATGAAATTTCAAAAATTTCAAAAATAAGTACCATAAGAGAAATTTTCAAAAATTTCTGCCTAAATTTTTCATAATCTTATCAGAATTTCTAGATAATTCTATAAATTTTTTTAAAATACTCCAAAAATTCTATGAATTTTTTTAAAATACTCCAAAAATAAGCACCATAAACTAATTAGGTTGAGACTTTTTTTGTGGGATTAAGGTGAGCAGATATTGTTCAACCCAACCAATGGCAATTGTTTAATTTTGTTTTCCTTCGTCTAATTAAGAACAACCACGTGGTGTATGAACAATGCCTACATCACAACGTGGGTTTTTTCTTGGAATTCTTATTTTCTAATGCGGCTTGGTTTGCTTGCAGTTGCGAGTAATCTCAGCCTGGACGCTAATGGCCAGAAGATTGGTTGATATCATTATTTTTCTCTTGGATGCTCGGAATGTCCATATTGGAAATTCCAGTTCTCAAAATTCTCTTTCTCCCGACACAACATTTATCTGTCAAATATTGGGTTTTACTCTTAATAATCAGCGTGATCGTGGAAATTTTCTCGTGGTTGTGATTTGGACGCAAGGTGATTTCGTTTTACCAGAGAGTTTTCTCTTATGTTTTTGGAGAGGATTCAACAAGAAACTTCAACTGGGTCTTTCTCTCGGCCTCAGGACGAGGCAGCGACCGTTACACTAACAACAGGTATCAAGAAACAACCCCAGAGAGCCCTCAGCATCACTCATCAATGGGATGTATCTTTTTTCTGATGCAGTTCCCAATGGGATGTATCCATCGCCTACTGAAAAATGAGTTATTTATGGTCCTCAGTATACTTAGATTTACATCATATCACTTATACATACTAAAATACAAGCAAAAATATGCATCATAGCATGGCTCAACGAGTTCACACACAAAAATTATGCCATTTTCAAATTCGTTGAAGTTGCTTCTGGTCTAATTTCCTTCAATTATTGGGATAAGACTGTCTCTACATTCCTGCAGACAATCTTGTTTAGTGCTCTAAGTATATGAATATATTCAATATTGAGTCTTGTGCTTGGTAAATTATGTCCACCATTCTGCGTTAAAATTTTGATGTCTGATGTGTGATTCCATTTTATGATATTCTGACATGCAGGTAGAGGCCGAACATGGATTATGGTAATGTGATTATTAGGTAAAGGAATTGCAGTTGTATGGAGATCACGAAAGCCATGATAACGAAGGGGTATGTTGCATGCACCATTGCTGAGAGTATCATGACAGACTTTACATTATGAACTTTTATGACTTAAACTACTATTTGATTTTGTGTTAGGTAACTATTGCAAGTCAACGACCTTGTGTTGGGTAGATTAAAACTCCTACCAAGGTCCATCTCCCTCCAATAAAGTGTCTATAACTGCAAAGGATATGCTTGTATTATACTCTTTATTCTAGACCTGTGAATTTTGTCATCCAAGAAATTCGAGAGGTTTCTTTTTTTTTCTTTTTAGTATTTTGATTCATACTTTCATTTAAAAGGGCTATCCACCTAGAGAAGCTTTAATATATGTATAAAAAATCTCTAGGTATCAAGTATACAACATTCCAATGATAATATAAAACATGTAGTTCATTCAAGTGGAAGATGATGTTGAACAGTAGGAAGCCACCATAGACTTCATCTCGGACCCGGGAACACAAGAGGGAGGCTATCCCTCTTTCACCAATCTATCCATACTTATTGGAAACTCAAATGTGTTTTGGCAAAGGCCATGACTAGCATGCAAGAAACGGAAGGAAACCCCAATGTGATTTCAATTCTACAGCAAATCAAATAGAAAATTCAAGAAATTAGCATGTCTCAATATCATGCCACGACCAGAATTGGGAGGATTGAACGCCAGCTACAAGCTATGCAGCAAGTATATATGCCAGGTTCTACTGCAAAGGATCCAACTCCTATTGATTCTTCTAATGGGTGACTCTAGATATTAGTAGTTTTTAATGATTTTTGCGGCAATTTTTTACTGCTTTCGAGTAAACTTTGATGGGCATAGGAAAGTAGATATAGCGGCAAGTAGAAAGAAGAAACAATTCCAATACTCGTTGGCTTTTAACTCACTGGGGTGGACAACAAACCTGGTTTCCTTCGGGCAGGTTGAGACCAAAAATTACTTCAGTATATGTATGGCAATCTGCTTTTTGTTTTTTGATAAATAGAAAATGGTAAAGCTCTACGAAATTTACAAAAAAAAAAAAGAGTTTTTTTTTCAAGGCAGTTAAAACCCTCTAACTTGTCTTTTAATTGTTTTCACAATTTTCAAACAATTTTGTTTTCAAATTGAGTTAAAAATGTTTATTATATCCGGAAGCTATCGAATCCCAATATTATTTTGTTAGTAATTTCCACATAAATATTGGAAATTGTTTCAAATTGTAACATATATTGTCTGTTAATCAACTCCTGCAACATTTTCTTGGGATATCACGTGTGACAAGAATTGAAAACTGAAAAGAAATGGAGAAAATGTTTTCTCTTCTCAATATTACGAATTAGTTATATAAGATTACATTGGGAATATCAACAGTAAATGAGTGTAGTGTAACTCGACTAAACTGGACTAACTGAAATTGAACTGTGACACTTGGATGGATGGTTTTGAAACCTAGCAGGTGGTTGGAATTAGATTCTCCAACACTCCCCCTTAATTACAACCACATAAAAATTTAATTAAGATATCTGTTGGTCTATGTCTCAGCGAGGCTTACAATTTAAAAAAAAAAATATTTCTCTTCTTCTCTTCTTCTAGATTCTGTAGCCTCTAAATAGTTTCAACATTTTCTTCTTGTTGTATTCTTCAAACCTTTGTTTCTTCATTAAATGCTGGTGCAGGTCTTCTATTGTTCCAGGTTGTCTAAGCATATTCTGGACTTCTTCAAGAAATTACTTGCCTTCTATAGTGCACTTTTCATCATCAATCTGCTACAACATAAGATCAGAATAATATTTTATCTCTTCATAACTCCAATACCTGAAAATTTCATTGACGTGTTCGCCATGGATGTTATATTCAACATTCATATCTACAGCTTTTGTGTAGACATCATCTGGACATGGTGTTGCAAGCCATGTTTCAAGAAACTTTAACTCTTCTTCATAATCGGTCGATGTACCTACACATTGGAAATCAATGGTAACTGTAAAAACATCTCCAAAACCACATTGGTTTTGTGCTTCCTTCTATGCTTCTGCCTCTATCTCTGTTTCTTCTTTCCCTTTGCAGACTTATTTATTTGCATCTGTCTTTATTGTCTCTGTCTTTATCTTTGTCTCTGTCTTTGTCTCTTCTTCACTAACCTGTGCTGCTGCAAACAAGTTGTCTTCCACTAACTCGAGTGGGCATTTATCACTGAATAACATCATGTCAATATCATGTTTTTGTTGCATCATCTGCAACCAGTCATCATTAGTCAAAAATTATCTGTCAAAATTTACATCAACAATATTAGTCAGTGGATTTACCATCGTAGGTTTACTCTCATCAACAAGCTCCGTTGCTGGAATCATCAAATTTTCATCAGCAAGCTGTGTTGTTGGATTCACCATATCATCATCAGCAAGCTCTGTTGTTGGAATCAACAAATCATCATCAGCAAGGTCTGTTGCTAGATTCATCAAATCTTCGTCAGCAAGATGTGTTGTTGGATTCATAATATCTTCATCCACTTGTGGCTGTGCACAGTGGGGTTCACAAGCATCTTCATGCTCCTTTTCTAATACTTTTAAAATTTCATCATAACCATCATCCACTTATGGTTGAGCACCGTGGGATTCAACAAACTCTTCATCACGTTGTAGATCTGCTGCTTTAGATCCACCTTCATCTTCAACTTCAATTCTCCCCCTTGCTCCAAAACACCTCTCAAGGGTATCCCAAGCCTCCTTGGTTGTCTTGGCATATGAAATTAGAGGAAGAATGCTTTCATCCACAGATTGTTTTATTCATTTTAATGCATAGGCGTCTTTTTACCTCTTTATTTCTAGATCTAAGAAGATCTCGAACATATTTTGTTTTTTCTTTAGCCTCTTGGCTTTTTGCATGACCTCATTGCTTGGCTTCCACAAACAGACCAATCTACAAATGCTAATCAAATACCTTGCTTCTAAAAAATTTCATTTTCTAAAAAAAACCCCTTCCTTTTACGAGCCTATTTTTCCTTATATTTTTAGAATCCGTAACATAAAGCTTTAAAATACTTTGAAGGAAATACGTTGACTCTCAAATCATTTTACGTGCTTCAAAAAATAATTTTAACAAAAAAAATCACACTAACGCAGGTGCTTCAGCTCGGACCTGCGTGTGTGAATAATCGGTGTAAGTCTTCGAAACTGATGTGTGTCTTCCCTTTGAGTGATGTGTTAATAATGCTTAACGCGTCTTATAAACATCTGGGATGCATTAGTAACGCCCAGATTTCTTTCCTGGAGTGCATTAATAACGCCTCTTCTGAATTGATGTAGTGCGTTACTCTGGATGCACATCGAATTAAAAAAATAAATCTCAACCTTTTTCTCAAACTGCCTTTCTTCAATTCATTTCATCGACTACTTCATTGGTTTTGCCTGAATTTTTCATTCTTGGTCTTCGTCTTCGCAGGAGGCTTCTTCAAAACTTTTGTTGCTCTATCAAAGAGTCTTACGCAGCCTCGTCTCTCCTCTTTACTGCTCCAACTTCGCTCTCGTTGTTTCTCTCTCCACGAGTCTAATGCAAACTAGCTCTGATACCATGAAAAGAATTGAAAACTGAAAAAAAAGTGAAGCAGAGGATTTCTCTTCTCAATATTACGAATTAGTTATACAATATTACATTGAGAATGTCAACAATAAATGAGTGTAGTGTAACTCAACTAAACTGGACTAACTGAAACTGAACTGTGACACTTGGATGGATGGTTTCGACACCTAATAGGTAATTGGAATTAGATTCTCCAACAATGTGTAAACCAAAAATTTTGAAAGAAGCATTTCTTTCCTGCATTGAGATCAAATCATCTCTCATGAGATTTTCACTAGATATCACGAGACATCATAACAATTTAACCAAAAAATTTGAAAGAAACATTGTTTTTTTTCTAAGTTTGTAGGTGGTAGCCATGCATTAATACATGATGCTCAGTCCCTATTATAGCGGTTTCTAGGAGGAAATAACATCATACCAGTAGAATACGTTTCTATTTATACTTTTCTGACCATAGTGATATTTAACCTCGATTTTTCCTTTTCCCTCGTTCTTTTTGTTTTTTTCCTTCAAATGGAATTTCATTTTTCCCAATATTTTGTATATTTATGTTGCAGTATATTACATTATTTTATACATATCCTGAAAAAAAATGGACACTTTATAATATTATACATCAAATTTTGTCTGTTGGCCGAGGGAGTGAAGATATTCAATGTTTTTTTAAAGCGATGTTTTATCCTCTAGAAGTTTAGATTATTCAAACCGAATACTAGCAGTAGCAAAAATACTCGAGTCTTAATGATTTTCAATTTCAGATTTTCATTTTCTCAATTTGAGAAAAGCTAAATTATTTGTAATGCATCAAACAACGTGATTAATAGACAAGAGCGAGACACATGTTGTGAATATTGTTTAGTATGCCTTACTTCTTCTTTTTTTGTAAAGTAGATATTTTGCATGTATTATTCCTAGCCACAAGAGTTGTTATAAACAAGGCTCACAAATTGTCATCAATCGAGAAAAGTTAAAGTATTTGTAATGCATCCAAAAACGTGATTAATGGACAAGAGCGAGATACATGTTGTGAATATTGTTTAATATGCCTTACTTTTTTTGTAAAGTAGATATTTTGCATGTATTATATGTAGCCACAAGAGTTGTCATAAAGAAGGCTCACAAATTGCATCAATCGGCCTAAGGAAAACATAACCGTAGAACTAAATAAGAATCGACCGTTTACTAGTGATAGTTGAATGAAATTGTTTTGAGCTCTTACATTGTCAAAAGTGCTCAATTTGTGTCCATTGATGTTCTTTGGGAATGTGGCCTAGATGTAAGTTTCCAACTGATTAACTGGATTCTTTTCATATTGCAAAAACCAAGGAAACTTTATCAACCAACAATAGAACTGGCTAACTGGATTCTTTTCATAGATTACTTTTCTTTTTAGATTTTTATGATCAGAGGGACATGATACTTCCAACTTATTCTGAAAATATTGATTTCAACATTATGGGTGTAGTCCTTTATACAGAAAATATGTCCTCATTCTCTTCTTTTACTAGCCATTGTAGGCCTTATGCTTATATTCCTACAATGCCAGTGGATTGGTCATTTACTAATCCCAAATAGTATAGTCAATATCAGGTTAATTATCTTGCCCTTCCCTGCCAAATGCCACATGACCAATGCATTAATGGGCAGACAGGAATTAGAGAATTACACTCAACAAGATATATGCATCAAATCTAGACTCAATATTATCATAACGTTCTAGTGTTTTATATCAGAAATTATGGACCTTCAAAGGTGGATCTTCAATAAAAGATGTTAAATCTTGGCTTATTGAATTTATTAGGAAATAGCGTGGAAAAAAACGGTACCCTGTATCTGTTATTTATAAATAATTCAATAAGGCCGCTAGTAAAGTTTTAAACCTCAATTATATGGGGCTTCTTAAGCTAAGAAAACTTCTTGAAGAATTTAAGGATGTGGAATTTCTCAAGAGGGAGTCACCCAATGAGGTTTTTATATTCCTTATAGAAACAAAACATTAGAATGAATGTGAGAGTGAGGGCATTGATTATGATATGCTAGAAAAACTAAAAATGGGAGTTGCAATGTGAATGCTAGAAAATATGATATTACAATTGTGATATCATATCCATCCCTACTGGTCTTTAGGACCTTCTTCTGCCCATCAAATCATCTCCCAGTGTCGAGAAATTCAACCCCTCATTTCAAGATGAGAACATGAAGAAAACATAGAGGGCTGAGATTGCGAGAAAATGTCATTACAAACCTTTCCAGCTTCTGGTTGGTGTTGTGTCTTTGTCCCTAGTCTTGTTATTCACTATGTTGGTATGTAATCAACGGTTTCCTTCAAACATTCGGTTACCATTTGTGATCAATGTTTTCCTTAAAACATTGAATTTTACTAATTTTTACCATGAAAATATTGGAAAATTACTAGCATGGGTGATTGCCTTGATAATAAAATAACAGCGATGTGGGTTTAGTCATGTTCTTAATCAGAACTTTTAGTTCATGGCCAAAATTTCAAATTACTTTTGTTTTTTTTTATTCACATATAACACAGATCATAATGTATATCCTCTAGGTAGATACATCTATCAACAACTACTCAAAACTTGGATGGTGTTATTTTTGGGAGCTTGAGCTTACTCAACTTCCCTTTTTTTCAGTTGAAAATGTCATTAGACATCATTATATCATGCCAACGAATAGATGCATGAAAATTCAAGCTAGAAAGGCCAACAATGTCAACAATTGAGTTGATAGTTGCAATGTTGAGTGAGCTTATTAGACTGAAATGAAAGCAATGGGAAGGAATCCACCAATCATCATGCATGCACTAAGACATGTTTGATGTGGAAAAAATGAAGATTTCAAATGGTATATTCAATTTATTGTTGTTGGGATTGGGAACCTTCGCGGTGCCATTTGTTATTGTGTAGAGATTACCAATGTGCACGATAACATTCAACGAGTCTACCAAGTCATTGAAGGCGGATATGTGGATCTCGTCACCATCATAGTACACATGGTCAAAGTCTAGTGATTTCCTAAAGTGTCCATATATTCTTCTTTTTTATTGCCTTCCACATTCCCCCACTCCTCCTATACACATTCCTTTGCACCTCTTGGAGCAATTGCTAGTATTCATTTTCTATCACTTTTCAATTATAAGACATCAACCATTATGTCTTAACATTATATGTTATTCCTTTGTTTAAATGTTTGAACATTGAAAGAAAATGATTCGGATTTATGTAGGAACACAAAACAATACACATATAACCATAAATACAAATATGTAGTGGAAATAACACTTCATTTCATTAATATCAAAGAACTAAAATTTGTTTACAGATAGAATGGAAATAAACTAGCTAGGGCGTTGGTAGCTTATCTCTGAGAAGATATGTGGTGGCTACAAGCCTCTGAATTGTGCTAAAATGATGCTCGAGGGCCTATTTATTATTCACAAACAATGGAAAACTCTAAACATCAAAAAACCTAACCCTAGGAGATGAAGTGCCAAAACTATGGGCCCCATTTGGGTAAATTTGTACATCAATCTTCTCGGGGACGTAACTTTGGAAAACGATCTTCATTTGACACGCTCAATACCTCGTTAGAAATATCTATCTGAGTAATACAAATTTTGACGTGAGAAAAATCAAAGGAAATCCTATGTTTCTCCTGCTTTTGCCAAAAAACGTCGTTTAGGGCCTCAAAACGGCTCCGGAAGTTGAGGACCCGAAAAACTGCTAAAAATAGTAAGTTGTACTGAAACTAAAAAACTAAAAGAACTGATGATGGGGGTTCAAATTGAATAGGTGGATGGTCACCAATATCCACCTAGATCATTAGGGCCTCAAAGCGGCTCTGGAAGTTTAGGACCCGAAAAACTACTAAAAGTAGTAAGTTGTACTGAAACTAAAAAACTGAAAGAACCAAGGGTGGGGGGCCAAATGGAATAGGTGGGTGGCCACCAATATCCACCTGGATCATTCCTCCCCCCTTAGGAAGAAATGGTCCCAATTGCATTGAGTTCCTCCATGTGATGAGGCAAATTCTGCTGAACTTGGTATTAGATTTGTCGAAGATGTCATGGACCTGCTAGCGGACATGCTGGATGCATTTAATAAATTTGGTTGCTTTATTAGCCTCAGACAATACATATGTGGATTTTTTCTGTGTAGTTGCATGAGGTATGGCAACATCAGGCGACGACATGCCTGGGGTCAAATCAATGGAGTGCTTTCCCTGACAGTGTAGAGGAACATCCACGACTTTGTCCATCTATTGTTGTTGTGCAGGGAAGCCCTGTTTCGAGGTTGTGGCCACAATATTCTTCTTGCCCTGTGGGCGAATTGTAATGCAAAAAAAAAATTCTATTTTGGGAAACAAGCTTATTGCATTGATTTGCAGTAGTAAAAGTGATGGCAAGAGACGGTACTAACTCCGGTATCCTGTACAATTTATTTCCCAAAGTAATAACAACAGAACGAGGCCTAGAATCATACACATCATGTCGCTTACACAAGTATGGTTGGCACAATAATACATCAGACACATCGAGAGGAGAAACATCACAGATTACCTCATCCGTGAATGGCTTGATGCTGTACGAAAAGCAGAACTCCTAGCAGATGCAGATATCTCTTCCTTGGTGAAGCCACCCAATGGTATACTGCTGCGGGTGTGCTATGGTCGGTAGGCAAATCCACTTCACGACCTCTACCGAAATGAGGTTCTTTTGGCTTCCACTATCAACAAGGAATTGTAGTGGGGAACCCTTCACCCACATATGCAAATGGAAGATGTGTTACCCCTCCTCTAGATCCTCAGGATCCTCCCTCTGGAGCTTGGTGGTGGCAACAATGGCACTAGGATCCACATCAATGATCTGCTTCCCTTTGTCACCACCCTTTTTTGGTTCTGACTCGGGATCATAACATGCATATGATTCGGGTGCCTTTAGTTCGGCCATCAGCGACTATTTGGCTCGACACTCGTTTGTGTTGTGAGTGAGGTTGTTATGAAATTCACACCACTTCCCCGTGTCCTTCTTTGGATTTGTGGTATTGTTGTAAGTCGCCCCACATTGGCTTTGCCCCTTGTTCTGCGGTTCAGGGGCGCCTTTCCCTGGCTTCGGATTTGCAGATCCAAAGTCTCGCTTATTAATCTTAAATTTCTACTCGATCTTGGCGGAATAACGATATGCCGTGCCAAGCGAGGTAATGTTGAGGAAATCCATTTCCTCTTTAATGTATCTCTGCAAACAATTGCATTACTTGAGCACCAAATGTCTCTCTGAATCTTTAGTACCCAATTTTGTGCACAGGATATGGAACAAATTCGTTAATTTGTGCACATATTGATTGCTTTGTTGCCACAACGTGGTCCATTAGATGTAATTGTCCTCATAGCTCCCCAAAGGGTAATATTGTTCCTTGATGTAGTCTCAGAATGAATTCCAAATGGGTGCAGCTGAGAATAGAGAGGGTTCCCTCTCGTCATTTTGCTCACAGTAGGTTTCCCGCCAATCTTTGACATGGGGGGCAGCTTTGAGGAGTGAAAAAGTAATATTTTCTTGGTCATAGAAATAATGGACCGAGAAATACCCTTCCAACAAATTCAACCATCTATCTACGGTTTCTGCATCTATATGGCCTTCAAATACAGGAATGTCGAAGTTTACATGTACCTTGAAAGGAGTGGCACCTACAAGGTGGTTGCTGGATGCATATGCGCTGCTGGTGGGCAGTCGTTGAAGGATCTGGGAAAAGTTATCCATCATCGCGTCCCTTTTTCTCTTGAGGGCCTCTACAAGAAATAATTTGATAGGATATCCTACTCCCTTGTCTTTCTTTTCTTTCACCATGCGAGGTCGTCAGGGTTTGCGAGGCTGACCTTGCAAGGGCTCAACTAGATCGAGCCCTAACTCCTTATACCTTGACCACATTTGGGACATGCAAAGAAAAACAGAGAAAGAGCAGACCACTTTGTTACCACTGATCCTGATTTATCCAAGAATGAAAAAAAATACACATATAATCATAAATACAAAGGTGCAACAAAAATAACACTTCATTTTATTAATATCAAAGAACTGAAATTTGTTTACAGACAGAATGGAAATAAACTAGCTAGGGCGTTGGTAGCTTATCTCCGAGAAGAGATGTGGTGGCTACAGTCCTATGAAATGTGTTAAAATGAGGCTCAAGGGCCTATTTATTATTGACAAATAATGTAAAACCATAAACATCCAAAAACCTAACCCTAGGAGATGAAGCACCGAAACAATAGGCCATGTTTGGGTAAATTGGTACATAAATCTTCCCAGGGACGTAACTTTGGCATAAGATATTTGTTTAACGTGCCCAATACCTCATTAGAAACATTTATCAGAGGAATACAACTTTTTATGTGAGCAACATCAAAGATACTTCCATGTTTCTCCCGGTTTTCCCAAAAAACGTCGTTTGGGGCCTCAAAACGGCTCCAAAAGTTTAGGACCAAAAAACTACTAAAAATAGTAAGGTGTGTTGAAATTGAAAAACTAAAAGAACTTATGGTGGGGGTTCAAATGGAATAGGTGGGTGGCCACCAATATCCACCTAGATCATTAGAGCCTCAAAATGGCTCTAGAAGTTCAGGACCCGAAAAACTGCTAAAAATAGTAATTTGTGTTGAAACTGAAAACTAAAAAAACTGATGGTGGGGACCCAAATGGAATAGGTAGGTGGCCACCAATATCCACTTGGATCAGAAAAAAGGTAAAATTAGATCATCCCAAATAACACTAGTTATCCATATCCTTTTATTCATCTTTGTTTTCATCAAAATATATATATATAGATATACAACTAAACCTTCATTAACCAAATAAATTCCATCTAGTGGGCATATTCCAACCTAACTAAAAATATGCATTCAAAATGGAAATGACAAACCTGAGATGAACACGTATTCCAATATAACTAACATGATGCATTGGAATTTAGAAATGAGTTTTTGCTAAAATATTAAATCCTTGCAAATATATAATAAATAATAGGTGCATGTTGTGTATACCATGAATTAGATCACGAAATCATCTCTCTTCGGAAACCAAAAATAATGTTCATAACTGATTGTAACAAACCGAGATTATTTGTACATTATATTTGAAAATAAGGACATGACAACCACTTATTATATTAACAATTATTTAATAAAATTTAAATAAAATTCATAGAGTGAGTATATATATATATATATAAAATGAAGCTATCAAAATATGTACAAAGTTTTAATTATAAGAAAAAAAGGATAAAAATACTTAGTAAAAAAGTATGTATAAATAAATTCCAAGCTAGCCAAATCTACAATTTTTTTTATCCATATTCACCTTTGAGATATTTACGAGAGGAAGAAGTAAGAAGTAAGTTAACCGTTAATGGGTTATTCAATAATATTATTATTATATAAAGTGAAAATAAAGTTAATATTTTTAGGGTTTCTGTAGATTTGTTTTTTGAAATACACTATATTCTGGCTATGAGCATGATTCCCTAATTTCAAGAAAAAACTATTCTGGACTCTTACTTTTGATTGATTTTGATTGGTTGAAATGGGTGGTTTTGTAGGGAGGTGTGAAATCCCCTTTTATAAGAATGTTGTGATGGGTACCCAATAACATAATGTAGGGAGGTTAAGGAGCTTTTTCAACCAATGACAATATATGAGGGAGCTTAATTCTTAGGGCATAGTAGTAATCTCTCCTTAGGGGTTGGTGTTTACCCAAACGAACAATAAACCAAAAATATGTAGTACCTCCCAATAGATTAGAGAGCTATCGTCGACATATGACAGATGATGCCCTCATTTTCAAATTCATAGGAATGTTGATCGACTCATTGGAGCAGTGGCGTTACAATTTATTCAACGAGCCAAAAGGTAAATAGAGCATGCATTTTGGTTGGGGGTTTTGCATTATGGGTGCTATGGAAGGAAGGTAACAAGAGAATATTTAAGAACGAAAAGGAGAATACAAATACTATATGTAATATTTTCAAACAAAATATCATAGAGATGATTCTCTTGGAATCATGGTCCTCAGATGACTAGAAGGTAAATGACTTGGAAGTTTAAATCTTAAAGAAATAATGAAACTCAGAGTAAATGACACCTCCCTCTACTCGCAAGATATTTTCTCCTCTAAGCTCTTCCTCCATCAACTTCACTCGTCCTTCAATAGGCTTCATAAAACTTAATTTTGATGGTGCATCAAAAGTAAACACATGGCCTCCAGGATACAAAGGTATTTTAATAGATTATAACACATTAAGAGTGTATGCTCAAAACTATGGAACTACTAGCAATAATGAGACAAAATTTCTAGTTTTTGAAAGAGGTTTTCAGCTAGCACTCAATGTGGGTTAATGTGGGTTATTCCAAGCTGTAAATTGATGGGGAATCCCAGTTGTTGATATCAACAAGTTAGAAAATAATTAATGGGTCTGCCTCTTCTAATATAGCTAAAAATTGAAATCTAGAGCTTCTCATCTCTTGCATCTAGGAGCTAATCCTCTTCATCAATTACATTATACCTTCACACTTGAGGAGGGCCAGAAAAAAAGAAGTGGATTTCATAACCAATATAGGATGTTAGGATAAAGACATGTATCTAAACTATATTTGGAATATCGAATAATAATTCAGTTGCTAAAAGTATCTTCAATTGATCATGGACAACGATAGCTACTCCACAAAGGGGATGAACAATGGGTTAGAGAAAAGGCTTGGGGGGGAATCTCGCCACCCCGCCGAAGAGACATGCATTAATGAAGGGGATGGCATGGCTAGCCCCCTGCATGCACAAACATATGATCCACTTGTGGAAGATTAAATATGGTTCAAGGTAATTTAATTTTAAGTCTATGCATGAGTATAGCGATTACGTCTCAGTGCTTAAGCGAGGGGAAAGTTCTTAAGCCCCCACTACAAGAGAGAAAAGTTAAGGAGAATTATATTACAATTGAGATAGAACTGGAAGCGAGGAATTTTACTCTATTTCCTTCTAGTGTGAGATTGGGTGAGTTTGCCTATGGTTGTGGGGAAATACCAGGCTATGTAGGTATAAGGTTGGTGGCAAGGAATTGGAACTCAAGGGGTATGTAAAGGGAATGGAGAATTGATGGTGATACAAACGTGGGCTATTGGCAAGTGAGGGGTTCTTGTGCTCATGGATGGTTAATTTCTTCGTCAACTCTATTGTACGCAAGGCTCATTCCACCTACAACTTCCCTGATAAGGGTATTTTTTTTGCTTATCTATTTCTTTGTTAATTTGAGTGTAATTAAGTTTTTCGGCATTGAATTTTTTCTTTTTGTTGTTTTGGCCTCTCGTGTCAATGGGTCATTGAGGTCTCTGCAAACTCTTCTACTCACAAGCTCTGGTGCACCCACGACCACCTTGTTTAGGGAATTTATATTACCTCTCATAAGCCTTGTTAATTTCATGGTATTAAGTTGACTGGCCTAAGTTATTTGGTTATTACTACTCTGGTCTGGTGTTGGCTCCCTAAGTGGTGGTTTAAAGTCAGAAAATCAACACTACATTAGGTATGTAGTGAGGTATCCTTTCCTAAGTTTGTCGATCATCTGGTGTTTTATCTATGCTCTAGAATTTTCTTGCATCACTCCTTATGTTGGTTTGATTTTTTCTACTTTCTATTGTATCTCCCTACAATTTTTTATCTCTTTAACAAGCCTAGGATAGTGACCCCTTTGCACATTATGTTGAGGAAAAATATGTGCAACCATAGGGGTGGGGTTGGTTAGGGCCGCTAGTGAAGGAATCATCCCCAACAACAAGCACAAGAAGCCATTGAGACCTTATATTATGTTGTCCTTCCTGATATTCGTAATGTGATTCTCAACGTGGAGTCCCTCGATGTTATGGACTACTAAGATTTTTCGGATTCAAATATTTTAGAAGAGGTTTCTCACTAGGTTCTTGACCCGAGACACACCATGGAGACAAGGAAATAACACCTCAATTACATTACTTTATATTGGCAAATGAAGAATTTTCTTGGGCTTTCCTTAAAATATAAACAAGGGGAGAGATACAATATCCTTGCTTCCCTCGAAGACATTAAACAAGCTAAGAGAAATCAATGCCTCTACATGGAAAGACTTTATGCAAGGCTTACACATTTAGAAAGCCATCTGTAGTGTGAATTTGACCCCTCTATTCATCGAGGGTCCAGTGCCAAAAACCCAACACATATTACTTCTTCCGACTCTTAAATGGTTGTAATGTTTAGTAGCGGGTTTTTCTATTACAATTATGTTTTAGATAAGCTTTCTTTGTTGAGCATGATATATTTTTGGAGTCCTTTTTATTATATAGATGGTTAAAAATATCTAATTTCTTTAAAGTAGATTGAAACAACCTAAGAAATATCATGGTTAAGTTATGAATGGTGGGTTGATGTACTATGCTTTGATGATATTACGAGACAATAAATATTAGATTATTTACATGAATATTTATCATATAAATAATAATATCATTGCATTACTTTGTATAGTCAAACTAAGTCTCTTCATATGAATAAATGTAATACACTAAGTCTCTTCATATGAATAAAAGTAATAGAGGTTATTTGAGTTAAAGTTATTTTAACTTTTTAATGTCATTTATATAACTTTCTATAACATTTATGATTTTGTTGTGTGGGTGCTTAGAACCATAGTTAGTGTTCCTTAATAATTTATTGTGTAGTAATACATTTGGAATAAACGTTTATGGAAACTTGTACTATTTTGCATTGTTAAATGAAGTCAATTTAAAAGAAACTGTAAAAGAAATTTTCTATAATGATGTATCTACAATAACGTTTTTTAGAATTTTTTTATATAATTATATCCATTATATAAATAATGATATTGTTGCAATAGATTTTACATAGTGAAACTAAGTGGATTTAAAATAAATGATAAAAATGATTGATATTTAAAAAGGCCAATATTCATCCTATAAAAAATAAGATTATTATATTATTTTTACATTTTATATAATAAAATAAAACCAAGGTCTTGGAGATGTATTTTAAGTTGAATGGTAGACAAAAACTATAGTGGGGATCACTTGTGGATTAATTAATGGATATGGAAATTGACAAAGGCATTGGGTAAGCAAAAGAGACAATAAATGACATTTAATTATGAAAATAAATGAAAATAGGAGAAAATGAAGGTGAAGAGACACAAAATTGCATGCAAGGGAAATTAGAGGAAAAATGGAGGAAAATGAAGAAGAAAAGGACATCAACAATAAAAAGGCATCATAGAATCAGTTACTAGTTTTTTGATAGTTTTTTGGTGGAGTTCTAGTTCATTATCTCATACACTCTTGTGCACTTAGAGAATTCTTGGAGCATGCTTGGAGCATTGTAGCATTCACTTGGATTGGAGAAAGAAAGCAAAAGAAATTAAAGAATCACAAGGATAGTATTGGATCATCGACTACAATTGGATTTCTTTGCAGTTAATAGGTTGCATATATTATCTCCTTGTTGGTTTTTGGATGCACGATATATGCATGTGATTCTCTGGTTATGTGTTGTCATTGGCATAGAGATTTTCTTAGATTGATAGTGGTTTCAGCTTTGACTTGTCAATCCTTGGATAGATATGGTTTTTTGGGTTTTCTAGTTGTTTTTCTTATTGGTTCTCAGGTTCCCTATGGATGTGGGTTTGAGGGTTTGAAAAAACGCTCTGGAAGCCCTGGAACAACATGGGTTGAGTTACTAGTTCTTGGAACCTGCAGGTTGGGACAAATGCTCTAGAGCCTTATGGTTTGATTTATTAGTCCTTGGAGCCGTGGGTGGAACTAAATCTCTAGAGCCCTTATTTAGTTGTTATTTGAGTTACAAGTTCCTGGAGCCCTGCACAACTTGGGTAGAGACCGATTTGTTTAATGTTAGTGATTTTTGGACCGTATAGGTGAGATCACTGTGGTTGAGGGTTGAGGTAGTTTTTCCTCTGGAAGCCCTGGTTGGTTTTGTCTTGGTTTATCCTATGGTATCCCACATTCATGCTTGGAATATGGCATGGGGGTGATTGGTTGAAAGATATATCTGGTTCAACCCAATCTATGGTTAGGTGGTACATGGAAGTCCTAACTTGGTTGTAATTTTCATATGTTAATATGATCTAATTTCATATTCTGATATATGAGAAGCTTTACTGGTTATCACGTTGACATTATGGTTGATTTTCCATGGTTTCTATTATGGTTATTTGTTGGTTACATGTTGGTTATATGATGTATTCTACCTATGGCTCTTGACATGCTCTGATAGGTCATTGAATTGTTGATTAATGCATGGGCTAACAAGTGTTGTTACATCTTGCTAGAGAGGGAATATATCCCTCTTGGTGATTCTCAGACAAAGTTAAGATCCCTATGATCAGATTGAATTCATGACATGTATCTTACATTTTCATCATATGTTTGATGAAATTTCTATCATGTACTAGGAAAGTATTGGTTATGTTATTGTTCAATATTTATATGATTAGCATTATTATCATGTTAATTATGATTCTCAAAAATTAAAGGTTGTTTTGTGCAGTGGTCTGGAGGCTAGCTTGGAAAGGCAGCGAAAATCTTGGGATTGTTGGCACTAAACTTAGGAATTTCGGACATAACCACACAGAGGCAGGCCTATGCACGTTGTTCGGACCACATAACTGCACTAATGTTGTGTCGTGCATGTGGTTGGGGAGTTTCCCCTGTGAAAATAGCTCTCACTTAGGGAATGACCATATGGGGTGGTTTACACGCTCTACACAAGCTCCTGAGTGATTTGTAGTATATGAGGGATGTTTGTAAGTTTTTCAACTGGTTGGCCCCACTTCCATAATTGGAACTTGGAGGTTAGATCATTTCACAGAGACACTCATATCATGTTTACCCCGAAGAGCTTGTAAAAGTGGGTAAATGTGGGAGGAATCATTACATGGTGGTATCAAAGCTTCCAGGTTCAAACACTTGGGCTAGATGGACTAGATGTGATTATTATGCATGCATAGTAGTTCAGACATTCATTTAAGTGGCTATGGTTGTCATGTATATATTCAGTGTTACAGTTTGTGTTATCATGCATGATGTTCATATGTTGATATGTTGGTATGATTTATGTTATCGTGCTAATCTAGATTGATTGTGCATATAAGACAAACCCCCCTAAAATACACTAAGGTATGATTTTGATTATGTTTCTATTTGGTTTATCTAACATGGAATGTTTGCAGAAAATAAAATATTAGATATGAAGAGAAGAATGGTGGACTACAATTCACATGAATCCCCCTACAGGCTTGATGTGAGTTCTATAGAATGGCACAGGTCGGTTGAGAAGTAAGGAGAAGAGTACTCTCCTTATATAGAAGATACAATGAGAAGTTTAAAGGGAAAAATCACATCACATCTAGTCTGTTATGAAACCAGCTCCAAAATAGAAGAAAAGAGAGATCAACAAATTAGAAATCAACCACTTCGAGGGGGAAACCTCCAATACATTACATAAATGAACAATTCTTGGATGATACAAATGACAAAACCTCCTTCTATATATAGGATTCCATGGGGTCACAATCTTAGCCGACCTAACAATAATAATGTAAGGGAAAAATAATAACAATATGGGGGTTACAGGGGTACAATAATAACAATAAGGGGGTTGCACTAATAAAAATAAGGCACTACACTAGTAATATGGGGACCTAACATGCTCCTCTCCTTCAGAAAAGTGTTGTCCTCAACGCTTGAGTAGCTCTGGATGCTTATGTATAAAATTCTCATCCTCCCATGTAGAATCTTCAGTGGGTAAGTTCTTCCAATTGATGAGATACTCTGAAATTGATTGATTTTGTAGTTGTCGAGTTCTTGTTTTCGTGACTGTTTCAAGTTCCAGTATGATTTTTCCTTCCTCATCAAGTTCTGGCAATATTGTTTGAACTATAAGTTTGTCACCTATAACCTTCTTTAAGCATGAAACATGGAAAATTGGATGCACTCGTGAAGAAGCAGGAAGCTCCAATTTGTATGCCATAGTACCAATATTATGCAACACCTTGTAAGGACCATAGTATTTTGGAAATAATTTATTATAATTCTTAGCTTGCTTGAGGAACATTTTTTTGTATGATTCTAGTCGTAAAAATACTGAGTCTCCTACATCAAAAATTCTCTCGCTGCGATGTTGATCGACCTATTATTTCATTCGATTTTGTGCCAAATTTATGTTATCCTTTAAGAGTTGGAGAACGTGTTGTTGATGTTCGATGTGATCTTCCACTGCTTTCACCTTAGAATTTTCTCTTAAAGATGATGCGATGGATGGTAGATGATATCAATAAAGTGCCATAAATGGGGTCATTTTTTCTGCAGTATGGAAGGAAGTGTTATACCACCATTCATCCAGAGGTAACCACTTGACCCATTGTGTTTTTTTATCAAATATAAAGCAACGAAGATAACCTTCCAAACATTTTTTCACTATCTCAGTTTGACCATCGGATTGAGGATGATAAGATGAGATAGATATGTTTTGTTGAGTTCCAAACAAAATAATTCCCTGGCCCAAAATTTCCCAATAAAAATGGGATCTTTACTACTACCATACTGTTTCCATGTAGCTTTTGAATTGTGTCCATAAATGTAGTAGTAACTATACTTGCTTTAAATGGATGAGATAATGCACAAAAGTGTGCATACTTGGTAAGTCTATCAACTACCACCATGATGACACTCTTTCCTTCCGACTTAGGTAAACCCGTGATAAACTATTTGAATTTAATGCTTTGATCATATGGATGTGTGTGTTTGTAGAGATCTGTCGAATTGTCTAACTTTATTTATTGAAAATACACACCAAACACTACAAAATCTTGAATACTGTGATTATACATATCCCAAAATCTCTTTCTTCACCCTGTGGTAAGTTTTTAAAAATCCTGAGTGTCCTCCTAAAGGAGAAGTGTGCAATTCCAGAAGAATCTTTTGTTTTAGTTGGGAATTCTTACAAAGATATAAGCGATCTTTGTACCATAAGGAATCATTTTTCCAACTAAATGTATCGGATGTACTAGGATCTTGCTGCAACTTTTGAATGAGTGTCCATACATCTTTTTCCTTCTTCCATTCATCTCTTGCTTCGGTTATCCAATCTGGTTGGATAATAGAAATGGCACAAAGCAATGCTTCCACCTCTTCATTCTTTCTTGAGAGTGCATTTGCAACAACATTAAGCTTTCCTTTTTTGCAGATTATTTCAAAGTCATAACCCAACATCTTTGTGACCCATTTTTGCTGCTCTTCTGAAGATAGTCTTTGTTCCAAAAGTGTTTAAGACTATCATGATCAGTTTTTACCTTGAAGTGTCTTCCCATTAGGTAAGGTCTCCATTTCTTTAGTGCATGTAGTATTGCCAACATTTTCTTCTCATAAATAGCCTTTTGTAAATACTTTCCTTTGATTGAATGACTTTCAAAAGAAAT
>CM076575.1:1489351917-1489578152 GCA_034641835.2 Pinus albicaulis | reverse complement strand
TGAGAGGGTCCAATCAAACACAGATTTAGGTTCACTCCCTTTCTTAGAAAACTTGTCGAGGCCTAAGCCATTAAACTTGTTGGCATGTGCAGATAGGAACATATAGAACACTAGTGAATAACACTTGAAACAAATCGAGGTTGATAAGTCTTGGAAGTGGGCTTGGATGGCCGAGGCCCGAAAAGAGGGAATGTCAAGTAAGACTCCTGGTTGCATCATGAAGTCAAAAAACACTAAGTAGACATTAGTGACCCAACTGGCATTGTCCTGCCCGAGCATACCCGAGATAATTGCAAGGACTGGTTGAACGATATCACGAAAGAGGGACAAGGGGAATTTTTCAGTGGTGGGTAAGGCAGATACCTTTGTGACTGTGATTAATTCGAGGAGAAATCTTAGCTTCTCAAGAGGGATATTCAAAAATTGACACATGAGGGTTACCTCAAAAAATTCGAGGTAATCCTAAGAAGGAGGGTAACATAGGGATTTTCGGATCAACTGGGGGGTAATTTCAAGTATTTTATTCTCCTGCAAGGAGAGGAAGCGACCCTTCTATCCAATGTATGCATCGGCAAGCCAAGAAATAAATTCTGGGAAATGATGGACTAAAGAAGCTATTTGGTAATATAACCTCGAATCTACGACCCTAAACAGGTCCTCATCCCGCCACTTATAACCCATGAACTCATGATGCTCGTTTTATATGTTAAAAGGTTAAATGGGGTCGCAAAACTGACTCTAGGCATCCATGAGTGGGTTAGGACCAGAGGTGGCCCTAACCTCTCAGTCCTGCGGAGTCTCGAGGGAAGAATTTTTCATTATTTTAACAATAGAGAGTTAAACTGCAAAAGAAGTAAAACTAGGAACTGACCAAATACCTGAGGCGACAAGAGTGACTTGATGAGAGGCATGTGCACAAGATTGGCTCTTTACTCGAGATCCTAACTAGTAATAGAACAAATCGAAAGACAATAGTCGAGCGAAAAATGCAGACGGAACATGCATTTTTAGGACAAAAAGGGACAACTTGTGGGCTAACGTGAGGATGACATCAACCGACTAACACGTGGCGTATGGGGATTGGTTGAATGAGACTGGGTAGGTGAAAGACTGTATGTCAGGCGTGTGGAACATTTCACATTCAAACCTTAAATTTTCCCCTTTTATTACTCGGGCCTGCGTCAGGTGGTCCCCACCCTACTTTTCAGTGGGTCGAGAGAGCCCTTAGAAAATTTGGAGCTCCCCCCCCGAAACTCCTCTGATTGGTTGGCTCGTCTGTTGACGTCAGTCACTCTGGGGGGTCGGCTTCTTTCTCCACCTGCGGTCTAACACCCAACAGAATGCACCCTTACAGTCAGATGTTTGAACCGCACAGTGACCACGTGCACTTGGTCGACTCTTATGTATCCTTTATACATCCTTTCCCTTGATAAGGTGTGCTTTGCTTCCTTTGGTGCCTTGAGATATTTTGATGTTCTTATGTAAACAAGAGGTATAGTAGCATTGGGAGAATAATAGGAGGTATTTTTGGCAAATAATAACACTAAGAAGTATGGGGTTTCCATAAGCCGAAGGCCTCCCCAACGCACAATTGTTGTGCTAAGTTATATTTATGAATAATTGTTGTTAATTTTTCAGGTGAAGTGAGTTTATTGAGTAGAGTTCTCAAGGATTATTTCCCTATATTCTTATTGAGATTAATCCCCACTTAAGGGACCCTCTAGGTGTTGCACTGGCTGGATGGAAAATTGAACATTATGAATGATTTTCTAGATATTTATAATTTTGCATTAAAGCATTGGTTTGGACTAGAAGCCAACCTTCATCAAGGTAATAAAATTTATTTATGTGACAACATTTTGCTAAATTGTATTTAATTTTGATTTATAATTTCATTAAATATATGGGAGTGAGTTTCCATCATGTAAAAACCCTCCCAATCAATTGATGTTTTTTTGGGATGTTACAAAATGGTATTAGAGTAGCCAAGTTCTGATAACTATGTTCTTCTAGTAGGTAGGCTTTTGATTTTTTAGGTCAACTTTAAAATATGTTGACTTTAGTGGTGAGGAACATCCCAGTAGGTTTGAAAAATTAACATTTTAGAGGGTTTTTTGATAAAGAAATTACTAAGGTTCATGCAATTAACATGTTCGAGGAGCTTTTGGTAAAGGAATTTTTAATCTTCTTTCTTTTTCTATGATTTAATTCCTTATATTTTAGTTTTTTTCTTTTTATTCGTGTTTATTATTGATATTTACATCATTTATTTCTTGTACTATTTAGTAATTTTGATGATCATACATTTTATATTAGATTTATAATCGTAATTATTTTCTACTTAAAAAATAAAATAAAAAATGTTAATAACAGAAATAAGAAGAATATGTTAAAGCATTATTTTTTTTAAATGATAGTGAATTAATAATTTATTAGAGTAATCTCAACAAGACCTAACATCAAATTTTTTTAATACCATTATAACATCCAAAATATATTACATCAAACGTTATAACTATAATATCAAAAATATATCTCACAACCTACAAACCATATATCATAATAACTATAATTAAATAAAAGTCGAGATATTCTGACCCCACTAAAATAAACTTTATAAAATTATCAATTATAACTAATAGAATTGTTATGTAACTTATTAAGGTTATTCTTTCCAACCTAAGGACCCAAAAAATACATTAACACTAGCATTACGAAGAATAAGATCAAAGCCTTTGAGGCATGTTAAGATTCTTTCTTTTTAAAACTATTCTTAAAAACATGCTCCTTTGTTTATGAGATTATATTTTTTTACTGTGTAGAATGAATGAATAGATTTAAGGAGTTGAAAAAAAAATCAAAAAATTAGGTAGTTGGTTTATTTGAATTATTTTTTATGGTGGAAATAGATTCAGCATAATAAAAATTAAAAAATGTAGGCATTCAAAATCATGAAATTTCAAAAATTTCAAAAATAAGTACCATAAGAGAAATTTTCAAAAATTTCTGCCTAAATTTTTCATAATCTTATCAGAATTTCTAGATAATTCTATAAATTTTTTTAAAATACTCCAAAAATTCTATGAATTTTTTTAAAATACTCCAAAAATAAGCACCATAAACTAATTAGGTTGAGACTTTTTTTGTGGGATTAAGGTGAGCAGATATTGTTCAACCCAACCAATGGCAATTGTTTAATTTTGTTTTCCTTCGTCTAATTAAGAACAACCACGTGGTGTATGAACAATGCCTACATCACAACGTGGGTTTTTTCTTGGAATTCTTATTTTCTAATGCGGCTTGGTTTGCTTGCAGTTGCGAGTAATCTCAGCCTGGACGCTAATGGCCAGAAGATTGGTTGATATCATTATTTTTCTCTTGGATGCTCGGAATGTCCATATTGGAAATTCCAGTTCTCAAAATTCTCTTTCTCCCGACACAACATTTATCTGTCAAATATTGGGTTTTACTCTTAATAATCAGCGTGATCGTGGAAATTTTCTCGTGGTTGTGATTTGGACGCAAGGTGATTTCGTTTTACCAGAGAGTTTTCTCTTATGTTTTTGGAGAGGATTCAACAAGAAACTTCAACTGGGTCTTTCTCTCGGCCTCAGGACGAGGCAGCGACCGTTACACTAACAACAGGTATCAAGAAACAACCCCAGAGAGCCCTCAGCATCACTCATCAATGGGATGTATCTTTTTTCTGATGCAGTTCCCAATGGGATGTATCCATCGCCTACTGAAAAATGAGTTATTTATGGTCCTCAGTATACTTAGATTTACATCATATCACTTATACATACTAAAATACAAGCAAAAATATGCATCATAGCATGGCTCAACGAGTTCACACACAAAAATTATGCCATTTTCAAATTCGTTGAAGTTGCTTCTGGTCTAATTTCCTTCAATTATTGGGATAAGACTGTCTCTACATTCCTGCAGACAATCTTGTTTAGTGCTCTAAGTATATGAATATATTCAATATTGAGTCTTGTGCTTGGTAAATTATGTCCACCATTCTGCGTTAAAATTTTGATGTCTGATGTGTGATTCCATTTTATGATATTCTGACATGCAGGTAGAGGCCGAACATGGATTATGGTAATGTGATTATTAGGTAAAGGAATTGCAGTTGTATGGAGATCACGAAAGCCATGATAACGAAGGGGTATGTTGCATGCACCATTGCTGAGAGTATCATGACAGACTTTACATTATGAACTTTTATGACTTAAACTACTATTTGATTTTGTGTTAGGTAACTATTGCAAGTCAACGACCTTGTGTTGGGTAGATTAAAACTCCTACCAAGGTCCATCTCCCTCCAATAAAGTGTCTATAACTGCAAAGGATATGCTTGTATTATACTCTTTATTCTAGACCTGTGAATTTTGTCATCCAAGAAATTCGAGAGGTTTCTTTTTTTTTCTTTTTAGTATTTTGATTCATACTTTCATTTAAAAGGGCTATCCACCTAGAGAAGCTTTAATATATGTATAAAAAATCTCTAGGTATCAAGTATACAACATTCCAATGATAATATAAAACATGTAGTTCATTCAAGTGGAAGATGATGTTGAACAGTAGGAAGCCACCATAGACTTCATCTCGGACCCGGGAACACAAGAGGGAGGCTATCCCTCTTTCACCAATCTATCCATACTTATTGGAAACTCAAATGTGTTTTGGCAAAGGCCATGACTAGCATGCAAGAAACGGAAGGAAACCCCAATGTGATTTCAATTCTACAGCAAATCAAATAGAAAATTCAAGAAATTAGCATGTCTCAATATCATGCCACGACCAGAATTGGGAGGATTGAACGCCAGCTACAAGCTATGCAGCAAGTATATATGCCAGGTTCTACTGCAAAGGATCCAACTCCTATTGATTCTTCTAATGGGTGACTCTAGATATTAGTAGTTTTTAATGATTTTTGCGGCAATTTTTTACTGCTTTCGAGTAAACTTTGATGGGCATAGGAAAGTAGATATAGCGGCAAGTAGAAAGAAGAAACAATTCCAATACTCGTTGGCTTTTAACTCACTGGGGTGGACAACAAACCTGGTTTCCTTCGGGCAGGTTGAGACCAAAAATTACTTCAGTATATGTATGGCAATCTGCTTTTTGTTTTTTGATAAATAGAAAATGGTAAAGCTCTACGAAATTTACAAAAAAAAAAAAGAGTTTTTTTTTCAAGGCAGTTAAAACCCTCTAACTTGTCTTTTAATTGTTTTCACAATTTTCAAACAATTTTGTTTTCAAATTGAGTTAAAAATGTTTATTATATCCGGAAGCTATCGAATCCCAATATTATTTTGTTAGTAATTTCCACATAAATATTGGAAATTGTTTCAAATTGTAACATATATTGTCTGTTAATCAACTCCTGCAACATTTTCTTGGGATATCACGTGTGACAAGAATTGAAAACTGAAAAGAAATGGAGAAAATGTTTTCTCTTCTCAATATTACGAATTAGTTATATAAGATTACATTGGGAATATCAACAGTAAATGAGTGTAGTGTAACTCGACTAAACTGGACTAACTGAAATTGAACTGTGACACTTGGATGGATGGTTTTGAAACCTAGCAGGTGGTTGGAATTAGATTCTCCAACACTCCCCCTTAATTACAACCACATAAAAATTTAATTAAGATATCTGTTGGTCTATGTCTCAGCGAGGCTTACAATTTAAAAAAAAAAATATTTCTCTTCTTCTCTTCTTCTAGATTCTGTAGCCTCTAAATAGTTTCAACATTTTCTTCTTGTTGTATTCTTCAAACCTTTGTTTCTTCATTAAATGCTGGTGCAGGTCTTCTATTGTTCCAGGTTGTCTAAGCATATTCTGGACTTCTTCAAGAAATTACTTGCCTTCTATAGTGCACTTTTCATCATCAATCTGCTACAACATAAGATCAGAATAATATTTTATCTCTTCATAACTCCAATACCTGAAAATTTCATTGACGTGTTCGCCATGGATGTTATATTCAACATTCATATCTACAGCTTTTGTGTAGACATCATCTGGACATGGTGTTGCAAGCCATGTTTCAAGAAACTTTAACTCTTCTTCATAATCGGTCGATGTACCTACACATTGGAAATCAATGGTAACTGTAAAAACATCTCCAAAACCACATTGGTTTTGTGCTTCCTTCTATGCTTCTGCCTCTATCTCTGTTTCTTCTTTCCCTTTGCAGACTTATTTATTTGCATCTGTCTTTATTGTCTCTGTCTTTATCTTTGTCTCTGTCTTTGTCTCTTCTTCACTAACCTGTGCTGCTGCAAACAAGTTGTCTTCCACTAACTCGAGTGGGCATTTATCACTGAATAACATCATGTCAATATCATGTTTTTGTTGCATCATCTGCAACCAGTCATCATTAGTCAAAAATTATCTGTCAAAATTTACATCAACAATATTAGTCAGTGGATTTACCATCGTAGGTTTACTCTCATCAACAAGCTCCGTTGCTGGAATCATCAAATTTTCATCAGCAAGCTGTGTTGTTGGATTCACCATATCATCATCAGCAAGCTCTGTTGTTGGAATCAACAAATCATCATCAGCAAGGTCTGTTGCTAGATTCATCAAATCTTCGTCAGCAAGATGTGTTGTTGGATTCATAATATCTTCATCCACTTGTGGCTGTGCACAGTGGGGTTCACAAGCATCTTCATGCTCCTTTTCTAATACTTTTAAAATTTCATCATAACCATCATCCACTTATGGTTGAGCACCGTGGGATTCAACAAACTCTTCATCACGTTGTAGATCTGCTGCTTTAGATCCACCTTCATCTTCAACTTCAATTCTCCCCCTTGCTCCAAAACACCTCTCAAGGGTATCCCAAGCCTCCTTGGTTGTCTTGGCATATGAAATTAGAGGAAGAATGCTTTCATCCACAGATTGTTTTATTCATTTTAATGCATAGGCGTCTTTTTACCTCTTTATTTCTAGATCTAAGAAGATCTCGAACATATTTTGTTTTTTCTTTAGCCTCTTGGCTTTTTGCATGACCTCATTGCTTGGCTTCCACAAACAGACCAATCTACAAATGCTAATCAAATACCTTGCTTCTAAAAAATTTCATTTTCTAAAAAAAACCCCTTCCTTTTACGAGCCTATTTTTCCTTATATTTTTAGAATCCGTAACATAAAGCTTTAAAATACTTTGAAGGAAATACGTTGACTCTCAAATCATTTTACGTGCTTCAAAAAATAATTTTAACAAAAAAAATCACACTAACGCAGGTGCTTCAGCTCGGACCTGCGTGTGTGAATAATCGGTGTAAGTCTTCGAAACTGATGTGTGTCTTCCCTTTGAGTGATGTGTTAATAATGCTTAACGCGTCTTATAAACATCTGGGATGCATTAGTAACGCCCAGATTTCTTTCCTGGAGTGCATTAATAACGCCTCTTCTGAATTGATGTAGTGCGTTACTCTGGATGCACATCGAATTAAAAAAATAAATCTCAACCTTTTTCTCAAACTGCCTTTCTTCAATTCATTTCATCGACTACTTCATTGGTTTTGCCTGAATTTTTCATTCTTGGTCTTCGTCTTCGCAGGAGGCTTCTTCAAAACTTTTGTTGCTCTATCAAAGAGTCTTACGCAGCCTCGTCTCTCCTCTTTACTGCTCCAACTTCGCTCTCGTTGTTTCTCTCTCCACGAGTCTAATGCAAACTAGCTCTGATACCATGAAAAGAATTGAAAACTGAAAAAAAAGTGAAGCAGAGGATTTCTCTTCTCAATATTACGAATTAGTTATACAATATTACATTGAGAATGTCAACAATAAATGAGTGTAGTGTAACTCAACTAAACTGGACTAACTGAAACTGAACTGTGACACTTGGATGGATGGTTTCGACACCTAATAGGTAATTGGAATTAGATTCTCCAACAATGTGTAAACCAAAAATTTTGAAAGAAGCATTTCTTTCCTGCATTGAGATCAAATCATCTCTCATGAGATTTTCACTAGATATCACGAGACATCATAACAATTTAACCAAAAAATTTGAAAGAAACATTGTTTTTTTTCTAAGTTTGTAGGTGGTAGCCATGCATTAATACATGATGCTCAGTCCCTATTATAGCGGTTTCTAGGAGGAAATAACATCATACCAGTAGAATACGTTTCTATTTATACTTTTCTGACCATAGTGATATTTAACCTCGATTTTTCCTTTTCCCTCGTTCTTTTTGTTTTTTTCCTTCAAATGGAATTTCATTTTTCCCAATATTTTGTATATTTATGTTGCAGTATATTACATTATTTTATACATATCCTGAAAAAAAATGGACACTTTATAATATTATACATCAAATTTTGTCTGTTGGCCGAGGGAGTGAAGATATTCAATGTTTTTTTAAAGCGATGTTTTATCCTCTAGAAGTTTAGATTATTCAAACCGAATACTAGCAGTAGCAAAAATACTCGAGTCTTAATGATTTTCAATTTCAGATTTTCATTTTCTCAATTTGAGAAAAGCTAAATTATTTGTAATGCATCAAACAACGTGATTAATAGACAAGAGCGAGACACATGTTGTGAATATTGTTTAGTATGCCTTACTTCTTCTTTTTTTGTAAAGTAGATATTTTGCATGTATTATTCCTAGCCACAAGAGTTGTTATAAACAAGGCTCACAAATTGTCATCAATCGAGAAAAGTTAAAGTATTTGTAATGCATCCAAAAACGTGATTAATGGACAAGAGCGAGATACATGTTGTGAATATTGTTTAATATGCCTTACTTTTTTTGTAAAGTAGATATTTTGCATGTATTATATGTAGCCACAAGAGTTGTCATAAAGAAGGCTCACAAATTGCATCAATCGGCCTAAGGAAAACATAACCGTAGAACTAAATAAGAATCGACCGTTTACTAGTGATAGTTGAATGAAATTGTTTTGAGCTCTTACATTGTCAAAAGTGCTCAATTTGTGTCCATTGATGTTCTTTGGGAATGTGGCCTAGATGTAAGTTTCCAACTGATTAACTGGATTCTTTTCATATTGCAAAAACCAAGGAAACTTTATCAACCAACAATAGAACTGGCTAACTGGATTCTTTTCATAGATTACTTTTCTTTTTAGATTTTTATGATCAGAGGGACATGATACTTCCAACTTATTCTGAAAATATTGATTTCAACATTATGGGTGTAGTCCTTTATACAGAAAATATGTCCTCATTCTCTTCTTTTACTAGCCATTGTAGGCCTTATGCTTATATTCCTACAATGCCAGTGGATTGGTCATTTACTAATCCCAAATAGTATAGTCAATATCAGGTTAATTATCTTGCCCTTCCCTGCCAAATGCCACATGACCAATGCATTAATGGGCAGACAGGAATTAGAGAATTACACTCAACAAGATATATGCATCAAATCTAGACTCAATATTATCATAACGTTCTAGTGTTTTATATCAGAAATTATGGACCTTCAAAGGTGGATCTTCAATAAAAGATGTTAAATCTTGGCTTATTGAATTTATTAGGAAATAGCGTGGAAAAAAACGGTACCCTGTATCTGTTATTTATAAATAATTCAATAAGGCCGCTAGTAAAGTTTTAAACCTCAATTATATGGGGCTTCTTAAGCTAAGAAAACTTCTTGAAGAATTTAAGGATGTGGAATTTCTCAAGAGGGAGTCACCCAATGAGGTTTTTATATTCCTTATAGAAACAAAACATTAGAATGAATGTGAGAGTGAGGGCATTGATTATGATATGCTAGAAAAACTAAAAATGGGAGTTGCAATGTGAATGCTAGAAAATATGATATTACAATTGTGATATCATATCCATCCCTACTGGTCTTTAGGACCTTCTTCTGCCCATCAAATCATCTCCCAGTGTCGAGAAATTCAACCCCTCATTTCAAGATGAGAACATGAAGAAAACATAGAGGGCTGAGATTGCGAGAAAATGTCATTACAAACCTTTCCAGCTTCTGGTTGGTGTTGTGTCTTTGTCCCTAGTCTTGTTATTCACTATGTTGGTATGTAATCAACGGTTTCCTTCAAACATTCGGTTACCATTTGTGATCAATGTTTTCCTTAAAACATTGAATTTTACTAATTTTTACCATGAAAATATTGGAAAATTACTAGCATGGGTGATTGCCTTGATAATAAAATAACAGCGATGTGGGTTTAGTCATGTTCTTAATCAGAACTTTTAGTTCATGGCCAAAATTTCAAATTACTTTTGTTTTTTTTTATTCACATATAACACAGATCATAATGTATATCCTCTAGGTAGATACATCTATCAACAACTACTCAAAACTTGGATGGTGTTATTTTTGGGAGCTTGAGCTTACTCAACTTCCCTTTTTTTCAGTTGAAAATGTCATTAGACATCATTATATCATGCCAACGAATAGATGCATGAAAATTCAAGCTAGAAAGGCCAACAATGTCAACAATTGAGTTGATAGTTGCAATGTTGAGTGAGCTTATTAGACTGAAATGAAAGCAATGGGAAGGAATCCACCAATCATCATGCATGCACTAAGACATGTTTGATGTGGAAAAAATGAAGATTTCAAATGGTATATTCAATTTATTGTTGTTGGGATTGGGAACCTTCGCGGTGCCATTTGTTATTGTGTAGAGATTACCAATGTGCACGATAACATTCAACGAGTCTACCAAGTCATTGAAGGCGGATATGTGGATCTCGTCACCATCATAGTACACATGGTCAAAGTCTAGTGATTTCCTAAAGTGTCCATATATTCTTCTTTTTTATTGCCTTCCACATTCCCCCACTCCTCCTATACACATTCCTTTGCACCTCTTGGAGCAATTGCTAGTATTCATTTTCTATCACTTTTCAATTATAAGACATCAACCATTATGTCTTAACATTATATGTTATTCCTTTGTTTAAATGTTTGAACATTGAAAGAAAATGATTCGGATTTATGTAGGAACACAAAACAATACACATATAACCATAAATACAAATATGTAGTGGAAATAACACTTCATTTCATTAATATCAAAGAACTAAAATTTGTTTACAGATAGAATGGAAATAAACTAGCTAGGGCGTTGGTAGCTTATCTCTGAGAAGATATGTGGTGGCTACAAGCCTCTGAATTGTGCTAAAATGATGCTCGAGGGCCTATTTATTATTCACAAACAATGGAAAACTCTAAACATCAAAAAACCTAACCCTAGGAGATGAAGTGCCAAAACTATGGGCCCCATTTGGGTAAATTTGTACATCAATCTTCTCGGGGACGTAACTTTGGAAAACGATCTTCATTTGACACGCTCAATACCTCGTTAGAAATATCTATCTGAGTAATACAAATTTTGACGTGAGAAAAATCAAAGGAAATCCTATGTTTCTCCTGCTTTTGCCAAAAAACGTCGTTTAGGGCCTCAAAACGGCTCCGGAAGTTGAGGACCCGAAAAACTGCTAAAAATAGTAAGTTGTACTGAAACTAAAAAACTAAAAGAACTGATGATGGGGGTTCAAATTGAATAGGTGGATGGTCACCAATATCCACCTAGATCATTAGGGCCTCAAAGCGGCTCTGGAAGTTTAGGACCCGAAAAACTACTAAAAGTAGTAAGTTGTACTGAAACTAAAAAACTGAAAGAACCAAGGGTGGGGGGCCAAATGGAATAGGTGGGTGGCCACCAATATCCACCTGGATCATTCCTCCCCCCTTAGGAAGAAATGGTCCCAATTGCATTGAGTTCCTCCATGTGATGAGGCAAATTCTGCTGAACTTGGTATTAGATTTGTCGAAGATGTCATGGACCTGCTAGCGGACATGCTGGATGCATTTAATAAATTTGGTTGCTTTATTAGCCTCAGACAATACATATGTGGATTTTTTCTGTGTAGTTGCATGAGGTATGGCAACATCAGGCGACGACATGCCTGGGGTCAAATCAATGGAGTGCTTTCCCTGACAGTGTAGAGGAACATCCACGACTTTGTCCATCTATTGTTGTTGTGCAGGGAAGCCCTGTTTCGAGGTTGTGGCCACAATATTCTTCTTGCCCTGTGGGCGAATTGTAATGCAAAAAAAAAATTCTATTTTGGGAAACAAGCTTATTGCATTGATTTGCAGTAGTAAAAGTGATGGCAAGAGACGGTACTAACTCCGGTATCCTGTACAATTTATTTCCCAAAGTAATAACAACAGAACGAGGCCTAGAATCATACACATCATGTCGCTTACACAAGTATGGTTGGCACAATAATACATCAGACACATCGAGAGGAGAAACATCACAGATTACCTCATCCGTGAATGGCTTGATGCTGTACGAAAAGCAGAACTCCTAGCAGATGCAGATATCTCTTCCTTGGTGAAGCCACCCAATGGTATACTGCTGCGGGTGTGCTATGGTCGGTAGGCAAATCCACTTCACGACCTCTACCGAAATGAGGTTCTTTTGGCTTCCACTATCAACAAGGAATTGTAGTGGGGAACCCTTCACCCACATATGCAAATGGAAGATGTGTTACCCCTCCTCTAGATCCTCAGGATCCTCCCTCTGGAGCTTGGTGGTGGCAACAATGGCACTAGGATCCACATCAATGATCTGCTTCCCTTTGTCACCACCCTTTTTTGGTTCTGACTCGGGATCATAACATGCATATGATTCGGGTGCCTTTAGTTCGGCCATCAGCGACTATTTGGCTCGACACTCGTTTGTGTTGTGAGTGAGGTTGTTATGAAATTCACACCACTTCCCCGTGTCCTTCTTTGGATTTGTGGTATTGTTGTAAGTCGCCCCACATTGGCTTTGCCCCTTGTTCTGCGGTTCAGGGGCGCCTTTCCCTGGCTTCGGATTTGCAGATCCAAAGTCTCGCTTATTAATCTTAAATTTCTACTCGATCTTGGCGGAATAACGATATGCCGTGCCAAGCGAGGTAATGTTGAGGAAATCCATTTCCTCTTTAATGTATCTCTGCAAACAATTGCATTACTTGAGCACCAAATGTCTCTCTGAATCTTTAGTACCCAATTTTGTGCACAGGATATGGAACAAATTCGTTAATTTGTGCACATATTGATTGCTTTGTTGCCACAACGTGGTCCATTAGATGTAATTGTCCTCATAGCTCCCCAAAGGGTAATATTGTTCCTTGATGTAGTCTCAGAATGAATTCCAAATGGGTGCAGCTGAGAATAGAGAGGGTTCCCTCTCGTCATTTTGCTCACAGTAGGTTTCCCGCCAATCTTTGACATGGGGGGCAGCTTTGAGGAGTGAAAAAGTAATATTTTCTTGGTCATAGAAATAATGGACCGAGAAATACCCTTCCAACAAATTCAACCATCTATCTACGGTTTCTGCATCTATATGGCCTTCAAATACAGGAATGTCGAAGTTTACATGTACCTTGAAAGGAGTGGCACCTACAAGGTGGTTGCTGGATGCATATGCGCTGCTGGTGGGCAGTCGTTGAAGGATCTGGGAAAAGTTATCCATCATCGCGTCCCTTTTTCTCTTGAGGGCCTCTACAAGAAATAATTTGATAGGATATCCTACTCCCTTGTCTTTCTTTTCTTTCACCATGCGAGGTCGTCAGGGTTTGCGAGGCTGACCTTGCAAGGGCTCAACTAGATCGAGCCCTAACTCCTTATACCTTGACCACATTTGGGACATGCAAAGAAAAACAGAGAAAGAGCAGACCACTTTGTTACCACTGATCCTGATTTATCCAAGAATGAAAAAAAATA
This sequence comes from Pinus albicaulis, assembly GCA_034641835.2. Classification (NCBI taxonomy): domain Eukaryota; kingdom Viridiplantae; phylum Streptophyta; class Pinopsida; order Pinales; family Pinaceae; genus Pinus; species Pinus albicaulis. The sequence continues at coordinate 1,489,564,401 of CM076575.1, read as the reverse complement.
CACATATAATCATAAATACAAAGGTGCAACAAAAATAACACTTCATTTTATTAATATCAAAGAACTGAAATTTGTTTACAGACAGAATGGAAATAAACTAGCTAGGGCGTTGGTAGCTTATCTCCGAGAAGAGATGTGGTGGCTACAGTCCTATGAAATGTGTTAAAATGAGGCTCAAGGGCCTATTTATTATTGACAAATAATGTAAAACCATAAACATCCAAAAACCTAACCCTAGGAGATGAAGCACCGAAACAATAGGCCATGTTTGGGTAAATTGGTACATAAATCTTCCCAGGGACGTAACTTTGGCATAAGATATTTGTTTAACGTGCCCAATACCTCATTAGAAACATTTATCAGAGGAATACAACTTTTTATGTGAGCAACATCAAAGATACTTCCATGTTTCTCCCGGTTTTCCCAAAAAACGTCGTTTGGGGCCTCAAAACGGCTCCAAAAGTTTAGGACCAAAAAACTACTAAAAATAGTAAGGTGTGTTGAAATTGAAAAACTAAAAGAACTTATGGTGGGGGTTCAAATGGAATAGGTGGGTGGCCACCAATATCCACCTAGATCATTAGAGCCTCAAAATGGCTCTAGAAGTTCAGGACCCGAAAAACTGCTAAAAATAGTAATTTGTGTTGAAACTGAAAACTAAAAAAACTGATGGTGGGGACCCAAATGGAATAGGTAGGTGGCCACCAATATCCACTTGGATCAGAAAAAAGGTAAAATTAGATCATCCCAAATAACACTAGTTATCCATATCCTTTTATTCATCTTTGTTTTCATCAAAATATATATATATAGATATACAACTAAACCTTCATTAACCAAATAAATTCCATCTAGTGGGCATATTCCAACCTAACTAAAAATATGCATTCAAAATGGAAATGACAAACCTGAGATGAACACGTATTCCAATATAACTAACATGATGCATTGGAATTTAGAAATGAGTTTTTGCTAAAATATTAAATCCTTGCAAATATATAATAAATAATAGGTGCATGTTGTGTATACCATGAATTAGATCACGAAATCATCTCTCTTCGGAAACCAAAAATAATGTTCATAACTGATTGTAACAAACCGAGATTATTTGTACATTATATTTGAAAATAAGGACATGACAACCACTTATTATATTAACAATTATTTAATAAAATTTAAATAAAATTCATAGAGTGAGTATATATATATATATATAAAATGAAGCTATCAAAATATGTACAAAGTTTTAATTATAAGAAAAAAAGGATAAAAATACTTAGTAAAAAAGTATGTATAAATAAATTCCAAGCTAGCCAAATCTACAATTTTTTTTATCCATATTCACCTTTGAGATATTTACGAGAGGAAGAAGTAAGAAGTAAGTTAACCGTTAATGGGTTATTCAATAATATTATTATTATATAAAGTGAAAATAAAGTTAATATTTTTAGGGTTTCTGTAGATTTGTTTTTTGAAATACACTATATTCTGGCTATGAGCATGATTCCCTAATTTCAAGAAAAAACTATTCTGGACTCTTACTTTTGATTGATTTTGATTGGTTGAAATGGGTGGTTTTGTAGGGAGGTGTGAAATCCCCTTTTATAAGAATGTTGTGATGGGTACCCAATAACATAATGTAGGGAGGTTAAGGAGCTTTTTCAACCAATGACAATATATGAGGGAGCTTAATTCTTAGGGCATAGTAGTAATCTCTCCTTAGGGGTTGGTGTTTACCCAAACGAACAATAAACCAAAAATATGTAGTACCTCCCAATAGATTAGAGAGCTATCGTCGACATATGACAGATGATGCCCTCATTTTCAAATTCATAGGAATGTTGATCGACTCATTGGAGCAGTGGCGTTACAATTTATTCAACGAGCCAAAAGGTAAATAGAGCATGCATTTTGGTTGGGGGTTTTGCATTATGGGTGCTATGGAAGGAAGGTAACAAGAGAATATTTAAGAACGAAAAGGAGAATACAAATACTATATGTAATATTTTCAAACAAAATATCATAGAGATGATTCTCTTGGAATCATGGTCCTCAGATGACTAGAAGGTAAATGACTTGGAAGTTTAAATCTTAAAGAAATAATGAAACTCAGAGTAAATGACACCTCCCTCTACTCGCAAGATATTTTCTCCTCTAAGCTCTTCCTCCATCAACTTCACTCGTCCTTCAATAGGCTTCATAAAACTTAATTTTGATGGTGCATCAAAAGTAAACACATGGCCTCCAGGATACAAAGGTATTTTAATAGATTATAACACATTAAGAGTGTATGCTCAAAACTATGGAACTACTAGCAATAATGAGACAAAATTTCTAGTTTTTGAAAGAGGTTTTCAGCTAGCACTCAATGTGGGTTAATGTGGGTTATTCCAAGCTGTAAATTGATGGGGAATCCCAGTTGTTGATATCAACAAGTTAGAAAATAATTAATGGGTCTGCCTCTTCTAATATAGCTAAAAATTGAAATCTAGAGCTTCTCATCTCTTGCATCTAGGAGCTAATCCTCTTCATCAATTACATTATACCTTCACACTTGAGGAGGGCCAGAAAAAAAGAAGTGGATTTCATAACCAATATAGGATGTTAGGATAAAGACATGTATCTAAACTATATTTGGAATATCGAATAATAATTCAGTTGCTAAAAGTATCTTCAATTGATCATGGACAACGATAGCTACTCCACAAAGGGGATGAACAATGGGTTAGAGAAAAGGCTTGGGGGGGAATCTCGCCACCCCGCCGAAGAGACATGCATTAATGAAGGGGATGGCATGGCTAGCCCCCTGCATGCACAAACATATGATCCACTTGTGGAAGATTAAATATGGTTCAAGGTAATTTAATTTTAAGTCTATGCATGAGTATAGCGATTACGTCTCAGTGCTTAAGCGAGGGGAAAGTTCTTAAGCCCCCACTACAAGAGAGAAAAGTTAAGGAGAATTATATTACAATTGAGATAGAACTGGAAGCGAGGAATTTTACTCTATTTCCTTCTAGTGTGAGATTGGGTGAGTTTGCCTATGGTTGTGGGGAAATACCAGGCTATGTAGGTATAAGGTTGGTGGCAAGGAATTGGAACTCAAGGGGTATGTAAAGGGAATGGAGAATTGATGGTGATACAAACGTGGGCTATTGGCAAGTGAGGGGTTCTTGTGCTCATGGATGGTTAATTTCTTCGTCAACTCTATTGTACGCAAGGCTCATTCCACCTACAACTTCCCTGATAAGGGTATTTTTTTTGCTTATCTATTTCTTTGTTAATTTGAGTGTAATTAAGTTTTTCGGCATTGAATTTTTTCTTTTTGTTGTTTTGGCCTCTCGTGTCAATGGGTCATTGAGGTCTCTGCAAACTCTTCTACTCACAAGCTCTGGTGCACCCACGACCACCTTGTTTAGGGAATTTATATTACCTCTCATAAGCCTTGTTAATTTCATGGTATTAAGTTGACTGGCCTAAGTTATTTGGTTATTACTACTCTGGTCTGGTGTTGGCTCCCTAAGTGGTGGTTTAAAGTCAGAAAATCAACACTACATTAGGTATGTAGTGAGGTATCCTTTCCTAAGTTTGTCGATCATCTGGTGTTTTATCTATGCTCTAGAATTTTCTTGCATCACTCCTTATGTTGGTTTGATTTTTTCTACTTTCTATTGTATCTCCCTACAATTTTTTATCTCTTTAACAAGCCTAGGATAGTGACCCCTTTGCACATTATGTTGAGGAAAAATATGTGCAACCATAGGGGTGGGGTTGGTTAGGGCCGCTAGTGAAGGAATCATCCCCAACAACAAGCACAAGAAGCCATTGAGACCTTATATTATGTTGTCCTTCCTGATATTCGTAATGTGATTCTCAACGTGGAGTCCCTCGATGTTATGGACTACTAAGATTTTTCGGATTCAAATATTTTAGAAGAGGTTTCTCACTAGGTTCTTGACCCGAGACACACCATGGAGACAAGGAAATAACACCTCAATTACATTACTTTATATTGGCAAATGAAGAATTTTCTTGGGCTTTCCTTAAAATATAAACAAGGGGAGAGATACAATATCCTTGCTTCCCTCGAAGACATTAAACAAGCTAAGAGAAATCAATGCCTCTACATGGAAAGACTTTATGCAAGGCTTACACATTTAGAAAGCCATCTGTAGTGTGAATTTGACCCCTCTATTCATCGAGGGTCCAGTGCCAAAAACCCAACACATATTACTTCTTCCGACTCTTAAATGGTTGTAATGTTTAGTAGCGGGTTTTTCTATTACAATTATGTTTTAGATAAGCTTTCTTTGTTGAGCATGATATATTTTTGGAGTCCTTTTTATTATATAGATGGTTAAAAATATCTAATTTCTTTAAAGTAGATTGAAACAACCTAAGAAATATCATGGTTAAGTTATGAATGGTGGGTTGATGTACTATGCTTTGATGATATTACGAGACAATAAATATTAGATTATTTACATGAATATTTATCATATAAATAATAATATCATTGCATTACTTTGTATAGTCAAACTAAGTCTCTTCATATGAATAAATGTAATACACTAAGTCTCTTCATATGAATAAAAGTAATAGAGGTTATTTGAGTTAAAGTTATTTTAACTTTTTAATGTCATTTATATAACTTTCTATAACATTTATGATTTTGTTGTGTGGGTGCTTAGAACCATAGTTAGTGTTCCTTAATAATTTATTGTGTAGTAATACATTTGGAATAAACGTTTATGGAAACTTGTACTATTTTGCATTGTTAAATGAAGTCAATTTAAAAGAAACTGTAAAAGAAATTTTCTATAATGATGTATCTACAATAACGTTTTTTAGAATTTTTTTATATAATTATATCCATTATATAAATAATGATATTGTTGCAATAGATTTTACATAGTGAAACTAAGTGGATTTAAAATAAATGATAAAAATGATTGATATTTAAAAAGGCCAATATTCATCCTATAAAAAATAAGATTATTATATTATTTTTACATTTTATATAATAAAATAAAACCAAGGTCTTGGAGATGTATTTTAAGTTGAATGGTAGACAAAAACTATAGTGGGGATCACTTGTGGATTAATTAATGGATATGGAAATTGACAAAGGCATTGGGTAAGCAAAAGAGACAATAAATGACATTTAATTATGAAAATAAATGAAAATAGGAGAAAATGAAGGTGAAGAGACACAAAATTGCATGCAAGGGAAATTAGAGGAAAAATGGAGGAAAATGAAGAAGAAAAGGACATCAACAATAAAAAGGCATCATAGAATCAGTTACTAGTTTTTTGATAGTTTTTTGGTGGAGTTCTAGTTCATTATCTCATACACTCTTGTGCACTTAGAGAATTCTTGGAGCATGCTTGGAGCATTGTAGCATTCACTTGGATTGGAGAAAGAAAGCAAAAGAAATTAAAGAATCACAAGGATAGTATTGGATCATCGACTACAATTGGATTTCTTTGCAGTTAATAGGTTGCATATATTATCTCCTTGTTGGTTTTTGGATGCACGATATATGCATGTGATTCTCTGGTTATGTGTTGTCATTGGCATAGAGATTTTCTTAGATTGATAGTGGTTTCAGCTTTGACTTGTCAATCCTTGGATAGATATGGTTTTTTGGGTTTTCTAGTTGTTTTTCTTATTGGTTCTCAGGTTCCCTATGGATGTGGGTTTGAGGGTTTGAAAAAACGCTCTGGAAGCCCTGGAACAACATGGGTTGAGTTACTAGTTCTTGGAACCTGCAGGTTGGGACAAATGCTCTAGAGCCTTATGGTTTGATTTATTAGTCCTTGGAGCCGTGGGTGGAACTAAATCTCTAGAGCCCTTATTTAGTTGTTATTTGAGTTACAAGTTCCTGGAGCCCTGCACAACTTGGGTAGAGACCGATTTGTTTAATGTTAGTGATTTTTGGACCGTATAGGTGAGATCACTGTGGTTGAGGGTTGAGGTAGTTTTTCCTCTGGAAGCCCTGGTTGGTTTTGTCTTGGTTTATCCTATGGTATCCCACATTCATGCTTGGAATATGGCATGGGGGTGATTGGTTGAAAGATATATCTGGTTCAACCCAATCTATGGTTAGGTGGTACATGGAAGTCCTAACTTGGTTGTAATTTTCATATGTTAATATGATCTAATTTCATATTCTGATATATGAGAAGCTTTACTGGTTATCACGTTGACATTATGGTTGATTTTCCATGGTTTCTATTATGGTTATTTGTTGGTTACATGTTGGTTATATGATGTATTCTACCTATGGCTCTTGACATGCTCTGATAGGTCATTGAATTGTTGATTAATGCATGGGCTAACAAGTGTTGTTACATCTTGCTAGAGAGGGAATATATCCCTCTTGGTGATTCTCAGACAAAGTTAAGATCCCTATGATCAGATTGAATTCATGACATGTATCTTACATTTTCATCATATGTTTGATGAAATTTCTATCATGTACTAGGAAAGTATTGGTTATGTTATTGTTCAATATTTATATGATTAGCATTATTATCATGTTAATTATGATTCTCAAAAATTAAAGGTTGTTTTGTGCAGTGGTCTGGAGGCTAGCTTGGAAAGGCAGCGAAAATCTTGGGATTGTTGGCACTAAACTTAGGAATTTCGGACATAACCACACAGAGGCAGGCCTATGCACGTTGTTCGGACCACATAACTGCACTAATGTTGTGTCGTGCATGTGGTTGGGGAGTTTCCCCTGTGAAAATAGCTCTCACTTAGGGAATGACCATATGGGGTGGTTTACACGCTCTACACAAGCTCCTGAGTGATTTGTAGTATATGAGGGATGTTTGTAAGTTTTTCAACTGGTTGGCCCCACTTCCATAATTGGAACTTGGAGGTTAGATCATTTCACAGAGACACTCATATCATGTTTACCCCGAAGAGCTTGTAAAAGTGGGTAAATGTGGGAGGAATCATTACATGGTGGTATCAAAGCTTCCAGGTTCAAACACTTGGGCTAGATGGACTAGATGTGATTATTATGCATGCATAGTAGTTCAGACATTCATTTAAGTGGCTATGGTTGTCATGTATATATTCAGTGTTACAGTTTGTGTTATCATGCATGATGTTCATATGTTGATATGTTGGTATGATTTATGTTATCGTGCTAATCTAGATTGATTGTGCATATAAGACAAACCCCCCTAAAATACACTAAGGTATGATTTTGATTATGTTTCTATTTGGTTTATCTAACATGGAATGTTTGCAGAAAATAAAATATTAGATATGAAGAGAAGAATGGTGGACTACAATTCACATGAATCCCCCTACAGGCTTGATGTGAGTTCTATAGAATGGCACAGGTCGGTTGAGAAGTAAGGAGAAGAGTACTCTCCTTATATAGAAGATACAATGAGAAGTTTAAAGGGAAAAATCACATCACATCTAGTCTGTTATGAAACCAGCTCCAAAATAGAAGAAAAGAGAGATCAACAAATTAGAAATCAACCACTTCGAGGGGGAAACCTCCAATACATTACATAAATGAACAATTCTTGGATGATACAAATGACAAAACCTCCTTCTATATATAGGATTCCATGGGGTCACAATCTTAGCCGACCTAACAATAATAATGTAAGGGAAAAATAATAACAATATGGGGGTTACAGGGGTACAATAATAACAATAAGGGGGTTGCACTAATAAAAATAAGGCACTACACTAGTAATATGGGGACCTAACATGCTCCTCTCCTTCAGAAAAGTGTTGTCCTCAACGCTTGAGTAGCTCTGGATGCTTATGTATAAAATTCTCATCCTCCCATGTAGAATCTTCAGTGGGTAAGTTCTTCCAATTGATGAGATACTCTGAAATTGATTGATTTTGTAGTTGTCGAGTTCTTGTTTTCGTGACTGTTTCAAGTTCCAGTATGATTTTTCCTTCCTCATCAAGTTCTGGCAATATTGTTTGAACTATAAGTTTGTCACCTATAACCTTCTTTAAGCATGAAACATGGAAAATTGGATGCACTCGTGAAGAAGCAGGAAGCTCCAATTTGTATGCCATAGTACCAATATTATGCAACACCTTGTAAGGACCATAGTATTTTGGAAATAATTTATTATAATTCTTAGCTTGCTTGAGGAACATTTTTTTGTATGATTCTAGTCGTAAAAATACTGAGTCTCCTACATCAAAAATTCTCTCGCTGCGATGTTGATCGACCTATTATTTCATTCGATTTTGTGCCAAATTTATGTTATCCTTTAAGAGTTGGAGAACGTGTTGTTGATGTTCGATGTGATCTTCCACTGCTTTCACCTTAGAATTTTCTCTTAAAGATGATGCGATGGATGGTAGATGATATCAATAAAGTGCCATAAATGGGGTCATTTTTTCTGCAGTATGGAAGGAAGTGTTATACCACCATTCATCCAGAGGTAACCACTTGACCCATTGTGTTTTTTTATCAAATATAAAGCAACGAAGATAACCTTCCAAACATTTTTTCACTATCTCAGTTTGACCATCGGATTGAGGATGATAAGATGAGATATGAGCTAGTTGAGTACCCAAACAAGAAAATAATTCCGTCCAAAAATTTCCAATAAAAATGGGATCTTTGTCGCTTACCATAATCTTTGGGTTTCCATGTAGCTTTTGAATTGTTTCCATAAATGTAGTAGCAACTATATTTTCTTTAAAAGGATGACATAAGGCACAAAAGTGTGCATACTTTGTAAGTTTATCAACTACCACCATGATGACATTCTTTCCTTCAGAATTAGGTAAACCTGTGATAAAATCCATTGAAATATCCTCCTAATGTTGACTTGGCATGGATAAAGGTTGTAGGAGATCGGGGTTCTTAATTGTCTCAACTTTATTTTGCTGGAAAAACAAACATTCTGCCACAAAATTTTGAATATCAGATTTAAGGCCATCCCAAAAAAATCTTTCTTCACCCTGTGGTAAGTTTTAAAAATCCCGAGTGTCCTCCTAAAGGAGAAGTGTGCAATTCCAAAAGAATATTTTGTTTTAATTGGGAATTCTTACAAAGACATAAGCGATATTTGTACCATAAGGAATCATTTTTCCAACTAAATGTATCAGATGTACTAGGATCTTGCTGCAACTTTTGAATGAGTGTCCACACTTCTTCGTCCTTCTTCAATTCATCCCTTGATTCGGTTATCCAATCTGATTGGATAATATAAATTGCACAAAGCAATGCTTCCACCTCTTCATCCTTTCGCGAGAGTGCATCTGCAACAACATTTAGCTTCCCTTTTTTTGTAGATGATTTCAAAGTCATAACCCAACACCTTTGTGACCCATTTTTGCTGCTCTTTTGAAGATAGTCTTTGTTCCAAAAAGTGTTTAAGACTATCATGATCAATTTTTACCTTGAAGTGCCTTCCCATTAGGTAAGGTCGCCATTTATTTAGTGCATGTAGTATTGCCAACATTTCCTTCTCCTAAATATCTTTCTATAAATACTTTCCTTTGATTGGACAACTTTCAAAAGCAATGGGTCTTCCTTCTTGCATTAAAACAACACCAATTCCATTTCCTAAGGCATCACATTCCACAATAAAGGTTTTTGTGAAGTCTAGTGTAGCTAAGACCGATGTTATGCACATTGCCTCTTTAAGATTTTCAAAGGCCTTAGTTGCTTCAGGAGTCCATGAAAATGCATCTTTCTTCAATAATGTTGTTAGAAGTGTCACTATTCTCCCATAATTCTTAACAAACTTGCGATAATACCCTTTAACCTGAGAAATCCTCGCAACTTCTTTATGGTTGTGGGGAATTTCCATTTCTTAATGGCTTTAATTTTGTTAGGGTCTACCTTAACACCCTCGTGAGATGCCATATGACCTAGATATTCCACCTCTTGTACCCCAAAGAAACATTTGGATGTTTTTGCATATAATTGTTTCTCCTACGATAGTTTGAGCAGCCTGTCAACATGTTGAACATGATCCTTCCAAGACCTGTTGTAGATTAGTATGTCATCAAAAAATACTATCACAAATTTTCTAAGGAAGGGTTTTAAAATGGAATTCACCAACCCTTGAAATGTAGAAGGTGCATTGGTAAGGCCAAAAGGCATGACCAAAAATTCATAATGACCCTCATGAGTTCGAAATGTTATTTTTGGAATATCTTCAATCTTCATTCTAATTTGATGATATCCTGAATGAATATCCAACTTGGTAAAATAAATTGCGCCATGTAACTCATCAATCACAGGAATGATAAATTTATCTTTAATAGTGAGCTTATTGAGCTCCCTATAATCCAGACACATGCACCATGATCCATCCTTCTTGTGCACCAATACTACTAGAGCAGAGAAAGAACTTTGACTAGGTTGAATTATACCAGCTTCTAACATTTATGCAATCATACGTTCGATTTCGCTCTTTTGGACATAAGGATATTTGTAAGGCCTAATGTTTGCAGGAACACTTCCTGGAATAAGATGAATAGCATGATCATGATCATGAATAGGTGGGAGTCCTTTGGGAGTTTCAAACACCTTGTAATGATTGTCCAATACCTTTTGCAGATCTGGATAAATAGATGATTTTAATGTTGGAACTTCTAGTGAGCATAATTGTGTAATTAAACCTCGTTTTTCTTTCTTCAGAAGATTTTTCATGACATTAGAGCTTCTTATCTTTCTCGACTTCCCTATGATACCCCGTAATTCGATTTCCTTTCCTTCCAAATTTTTTTTCAAGAAAAGTTCTTGAAAATTAAAAGCTACCGTCCACAAATATTGTAACCATTGTACTCCTAGTACAACATCAGCACCTCCCATTGGAATGGAAAGCATTGGACTATTCAATACATATTCCCCCATGGGTAGCTTGATATTATGGCATTTTCCAGAGCAATTTATAGTTCCTCCATTTGCAACCATCACTTGAAATTCTGGTGTTGGGTATAGGAAACAATTCAATTCCTTGGCTACCTTACAATGAATAAAATTATGGGTACTACCCAAATCAATCAACACTATTACCTTTTTCTTCTTGATATGTCCTTCTATCTTGAGAGTTTGGGGAGTGGTAATTCCTACCAATGAATTACATGATATGGTTGGACTCATTTATTCTTCTTCTAGGGTTGGTTCCTGGTGTATATCCTCTTATTTCGAAGTTTTTTATTCATTTTCTTCCTCCTCTTCACAATCTATGTAAAATAATTTATTCTCAGCACACTTATGACCTTTAGTGTATTTGCTATCAAAATTGTAGCAAAGCCCTTTTGCTCTTTTCTCTTCCAATTGTTGTGGTGTCAACCTTGTAGGTTTTGGAAATCTAGGAGTAGCAACACTTTCATATTTAGAGATTTGAGTGGTAGGCTTCCTTGTCGCAATAATTTTACATTCAATGTTTCTTGTCAACCTGAATGCCTTCTCCAATGAATAAGGTTCCAAAAAATTAACTTCATGTTGGATGCTATCCTTTAAAGTCCCTATGAAGACATCGATCTTGTGTTCCTCTAGAATATTAGTTAGCCTTATATTCAATTTTTGGAAGTCCTCAATGTGCTTCACCACTGAACCCTTTTGTTTGAGATTTATCAATTGGCTAAAGAAGGTGTTGCTCTTTGTATCCTCATAATGTGCTATCATTTCCTCTGTAAAAATTGACCAAGTGACAATTTTTTTACGAGATCAAAGCCATCGATACCATACAAATGTACTTTGTTCTAAATGTAAAGTTGCAATGCGTACCTTTTGTGCATTTTGCACATTATTGAGATCAAAATATTGCTCCATCTGTAGTATCCATGATATGGGATCCTTGCCATAAAACTTCCTCATATCCATCTTTGGAATATGGTGGTTCTTCCATCCAACATTAGAGTTTATGAAATCACGATTAACATTTATTTTGTTCTCATCATGAGTTTCCTCTACTATATTTTCGCCATTAGGAAACATTTATTGTACCAACTTTTTCAAACCTTCCATGTTTGTTTTTAGATCATTCTTCATGTTTTCCATGTTGTCTTTCATTTTTCTTCCATGTCATTCATCTTAGCTTCCACATCTTTCTTCAAACCATCCATCTTAGCTTCCACACCTTTATTCAAAACTTCCATTTCACTTTTTGTTGCTCTTTGCGAGAGAGAAATTTGGTGCACTTTCTCTTGTAATTTTGATAGATCATGTTGCAATTCTTCATCTTCATGAGTCATAGTAGAGTATTCTGAGGGCTTAATGGGCGTTGAATTCTTTTTTGGGGAAATTTTAGAACCCAATACTGATATCTATGCTCATTATGCCCTTGGAATCACTTAAAACTGATTTTTCAAACAAGACTTATGCAATTTGAAAACAAATACACCTTTTTCTTGCTTTTCAAGAGCTCGATATTGAAATTGAATTATATATATAATTGTGAATCTTAAATATTTGAAATTTGAAACTTGTAGTAGCCCTCTGAATATTCTTTCGAATTCCAAAGGTCTGACCTGATTTGGATAATTGAAGGCAAAGTTATACCTAATCTCCCACAATGACCTAATTATAGACTTGCACGGCATGCCACATCTCTCTGTTTCCTCCTTAGACTCTGAAATTGATACAAAGGAAACTAAATTCCATTTACTTGTGGCAACCTCTTACATAATTCCAATCCGATGCTGAGAGAGAGAGTTATGACTATTTTCCCAAGGTCACCTCTTTGAGATGAAATTCGGGAGCCTGAAAAAACCCTACCTTCCACAGATAATATCTCCTAAAATATTGTGAACGAAGATCTAAAATTTGTATAAGTTCCTCAGGCTTTTGGCTTCACTCTGTAAAAATTGTAGATTTTGAAACTTTGTAGAACCAAATTTATAGCGAAAATGCCACGATGACCTGTTTAGGTGAATTTTGGGAGCCTGAAAAAAAACCCTAACTTCCATGAATCATATCACCTAAAATATTGCGAACCAAGATATGAAATTTGTACACGACATCCTTAGGATTTCGTCTTCGCTCTATAAATCTTTCAGCTTCTAAACCTTCCTAGGAAAAAAATTATAGCAAAAATGCCACGATGACCTTCTTGGAGCAGTGAAACCCTAGAATCTAAAGCTCTGATACCAAATGTTATGAAACTAGCTCCAAAATGGAATAAAAGAGAGATCAACGCCTTAGAAATCAGCCACTTCGATGGGGAAACCTCCAATACATTACATAAATGAACAATTCTTGGATGATACAAATGACATGACCTCCTTCTATATATAGGAGTCCATGGGGTCACAATATAATCCTATCCGACCTAACAATAATAATTTAAGGGAATAATAATAACAATATGGGGGTTATAGGGGTACAAAAATAACAATAAGGGGGATACATTAATAAAAATAAGGGACTACACTAGTAATATGGGGACTGCACTGGAGATCATTACAGTGGATATGGTTGTCATGTGTATATTCAGTGTTACAGTTTGTGTTATCATGCATGATGTTTAGATGTTGATATGTTGGTATGATTGATGTTATCATGCTAATCTGGATTGATTGTGCATACAAGACAACCCCCCCAAAATACACTGAGGTATGATTTTGATTATGTTTCTATTTGGTTTATCTAACATGGCATGTTTACAGAAAATAAAACATCAGAGATGAAGAGAAGAATGGTGGACTACAATTCACATGAATCCCCCTACAGGCCTGATGTGAATTCTATAGAATGGCACAGGTCGGTTGAGTAGTAAGGAGAAGATTAATCTCCTTATATAGAAGATACAATGAGAAGTTTAAAGGAAAAAATTAGAAGTTGCAAGGCAGATAATAGAACGTTGATTGAGGCACATGAAGCAATTTCCAGAGCTCATAAAAGAAAACATAGGTTAATGAAGTCATCCTTTAAATCCTTAAAAATTTTCAAAAGAATGGACATCTAAGGATTAGTCATGGACAGGAAGAAAATAAAAATGGTGCATATGGAAATAGGTCTCATAGAGGACACACATTGGAAAACAATGTTACAGTCAAAGGTGGGAGATCTTTGGATACACCTGATAGGAGGGCTAGCACTCATGGATTTTATTCTAGTTCTGGTTCTGAGAGACATCATCATCATTACCATCAGCATCCTTATAGGATAAATGAGGATCAATGTTTTCCAGAGGAGTTTAAGAAATCCAAGCCTCCTACTTTTGATGTGGAGATAAAGAAATTATAGGATGTGAAAGCATGGTTGGTTGGGATGAAGAAGTTATTTCAATTGCATGCTTATTCAGATAATATGAAATCCAATATCATTATTTCTAGTCTCAATGGATGAGAAGAAATATGGTGGCAAGATGTGAAGTGTGTCAGAGGAATCAATTTAGGGGATATTAAGTGGCATGTGTTTAAAAGAATCTTCAGGAAGAATTACTTATCAAAGAGATTTTATGATGGAAATTCCAAGGAGTTTTATGAGTTGAAGATTTGTTCCATGACATATGAAGAGTACACGACTAAGTTTTTGGAGTTGTTGAGGTATGTTCCCTACCTCAAGGATGAGAATCCAAAGTTCTAAAGGTTCACCAATGGATTTCCTTTAGCATTTAAAGATCAGATTGAGTATGATCAACCTCAGTCATTGGAGGAAGTCATCAGGAAGCTGAAGTATTTTTATGAGCAGTCTAAGCACAAGCCTAAGCCTAAGTGGGATTGGAAAAATAATGAGAATACTAATGGAAAGTTGGATAAGAAGCGAGGAATACAACACAATGAATGTGATAAGGAAAATGTAGCGATGTACAAGAAGTTAAATGAAGTTGATAAAGGACATGTATTTTAGCGTGAGGAGTAGAATAAGGGTGATGGCAGGAATCTATTGTAGTGGAGAGCATCGCAGAAGATATTATCCATCGCATCAGGGTGGAATACCTTAGATTCACAGTACTCAGGAGGAAAAAACAATTGGAGATGTTGGGTATATTATTCCTCGTGTTTATGTAGTAGTGGATAACAGACATGATGATCATTATACATTTATTACTGATATGGAAGGTAAGCTTCATGATTGAGTTGTTTCCATTTTGATTGATCCTGGAATAATTATATTTATGTTAAACCTAACCTGGTGTATAAGTGTGGCTTGAATAAAGAAGTGCATGCAAATTCATGGTTGGTGCAGTTGGCCACAAGGACGAAGAAAAGAATTCATCATTGGGTGAGAGCTTGTGCATTTGAGTTGAATGGTATGCCTGCATCATCACATCTAAGTGTGTTTCCTTTAGGTTCATATAGCATGATTTTGGGCATGGATTGGTTGTTCATTCATAGGAATAAAGTGGACTTCTATGAAATCCTATTGAGTGCCTGGATGATGATGGAGAGAAGAGAATCTTGCAGGGAAAGAAGAAGCATATATTAGTGAGAATGGTTACATCCATGAAAGCTAAGTGCAGTAGCTGGAAGGGGTGTGTATTGTTTGTAGTGCATATTTCCAGTGACAAAGTGAAGGAGGTTGAGGATGATGAATTTCTAAAGAGGTATCATGTTTTGCAGTAGTTTCAGGAAGTGTTTCCAACAAATATTTAAGAGTTTACTCCTCATACGAAAGTGGAATTTTCCATTTAGTTGGTGTCGAGAGTAGCATCAACATATAAGGAATGACACAAGATGAAAACTCTAGAATTTGTGGAATTAAAGTCACATATTAAGGAAATTCTTGAAAAGGTATACATAATTCCAAGTGTGTCTCATTGGGGTCAACCAATATTGTTTGTAAAGAAGAAGGAATATACTCTCAGGTTGTGCATTGAGTAAAAGCAGTTGAACAAGGTGACTATCAAGAACAGGTATCCATTGTCGTAGATTGGTAACTTGTTTGATCAGTTAAAAGGAGCATCAATGTTCACAATAATTGATTTGAGATCTGGATATCATCAGGTGTGCACCAAAGAAGAAGACATCTACAAGATTTCATTCCACATGAGGTATGGACATTATGAGTTTTTGGTGGTTATGTTTGGTCTTACTAATGCTCCGTCCACTTTCATGTGTTTGACGAATAATGTGTTGCATACTTATCTAGATACGTTTGTGATAGTGTTTATTGATGATATATTGATATACTCCAAGAATGAAGAAGAGCATGCATAACACCTCGTAGCGGTATTGAGGTTGTTAAGAGAGCTTCAATTTTATGCCAAGATTATCAAGTACATTTTCGTTCATATTGAAGTTCATTACTTGGGACATGTTATTTCCAAGGAAGGTATAACAGTGGACCCAGAAAATATTAAATCTATCATGGAGTGGCCAACTCCTAGGAATGTGGACAAGGTCAGATCATTCATGGGAATAGCAGTTTATTACAAGTGGTTTATCAGGAATTTCTCACCAATCATTTATCTCATTACATATTTGCAAATGAAAGGGAAGAAGTTTGAATGGAGTGAGGAGTGTGCAGCTAGTTTTGATCACTTCATACATTTGCTTACAAATGATCAAATCTTGAAAATGACATATCCTGATAAGGAGATTGTTTTATGTATAGATGTTTGCAAGGAAGGACTTTGTGAGGTCATGATGTGGGAAGGAAAGGTGGTATGCTATGAGTCAAGGAAGTTTAATGAGCAAAAGAAGAACTATGTGACTCATGATCTTGAGTTGGAAACTATAATTCATGCATTGAAGATGTGGAGACATTACCTTATTGGCAGGAGCTTCGTCTTAATGGGTGATCATAGTGGACTGAGGTACTTGTTTGACCAACATAATATGAATACCATACAAGCTAGATGGTTGGATATCCTCAGTTATTTTGACTTTGAGATCAAGTACATTAAGGGGAAGGAGAACAAGGTTATAGATGCTCTCAATAGGAGATTGCAGGTGAATCACATTTCAATTGTGAGCTCTTATGGGAAAAAGTTACAAGAGAAGATTTGCATGCAGGGAAACATGATGAGAATTAATAGAAGTTAAGGTGATAGGGATGAGGAGTATAACCTCATGGTAGATGGCTTGGTGAGATTCAGGAACAATATTTATGTGCCAGATAATAGTGAGTTCAAGAATATTATCTTGAGGTAGTTTAATCTCAAGTCGTATTTAGGCCACTCGAGATATTAAAAGACTTTGAAAACAATCAAGAATTTCTATCATTAGTTAAACTTGAAGAAAGAGGTGGTTGAGTTTGTTGTGAAATGTTTGGACTGTCATCTGGGGAAAGTAGAGTGTAAGCATCTAACTGGTTTTTTGCAGCCTATTCCGATTCCAGAATGGAAATGGGAGGTAATTTACATGGACTTAATTATAGTTTTGTTGATGACATCCATACATTGTGATTCCATCATGTTTATGGTTGATGGGTTAAGCAAGGTAGCTCACTTCATTGTAGTTAAGTCTACTAATTCAGCTAGTGAGGTAGCTCAAATCTTCATAAGTGAGATAGTGAGGTTGCATGTTGTTCCCAAGAAGATAATATGAGGCAGAGATGCCAAGTTCACTTCCAAGTTTTGGAAGTAGTTGTTTGCAATATTGGGGATATATTTAGCTTTCAACACAACTTATCATCCACAAACATATGGAAAAACACATGGGGTTAACATGATTCTTGAGGATATGTTGAGGATGTATGTTATGCACCAACAAAGGAAGTGGGAGGAGTATCTTCCACTAGTGGAGTTTTCATATAACAAAGGGTATAAATATTCCTAGAGGATGAGTCCATTTGAGGCTCTTTATGGGTGGATTTGTACTCCTCCTATCAGCTGGAGTGACCCAGTGGAAAGTGTGTTGATTGGTTTAGATATGTTGGCTGAGATGGAACAAGAGATGCGGGCTATTAAGAGGAATTTGAAGGAAAAAAAGGACATGAGGAAGATTTATGTGTATCAACATAAAGCATTCAAGGAGTTTTAGGTTAGGGAACATTTACTTTCACATCAAGCCAAAGTGGAGCTCCTTGAAGATTGGATCATGTGCCAAGTTGGAACCTTGTTATTGTGGGCCATTTTATATTCTTGAGAGATTTGTATGAGTGGAATACTGACTTGCACTACCGCCAATAGTGAAAGTACATGTTTTCCATGTTTCATTGCTTAAGAGATATGTCCAGGATGTTGATCATGTGATTTCTTGGTCTATATTGCAAGTGGAACTAGAGGTAGAGTTCCATCCAGAGGAACAATGAATTTTTCTGTGGAAACAACTCGTGCTACAGAGCACATAAAATGACCAAGTTAAGGTGCATTGGAAGCACTTTGGGCTCGATGAAGCTACATGGGAGATGGTTGATCAGATGTGAGTTTTGCATCCTTCTTTATTTGGTGGTTGAGAATATGTGTTGGTATATGTGTTTTGGTTTATATTTTTATATGAATATATGTATTGTAAATACTACAATGAGTTGCGTTGTAAAGCTCCAATAATAATATGCTATAAATACTACATCGAGTTGACTTATAAAGCTCCAATAAGTAGTATGGTGTTCATGGTTTCAAAAATTTCATATGATGTAAATGTTGCATCGAGTTGTGTTCTAAATCTCCATGGGAAACATGTTTTGTTGGTTAAAAGTGTCATTAAACACCGAGGAAATATTCCCCCAATGGGTAGGGGTCTATAGCAACCTTGATTTCCCATTTAAATAAAATAATACCAAGGTCATGGGCCACATATTCCAAGCTGAATGGTGGGAAATCATTATAGTGGGCACCACTTGTGGATTAATTGATGGCTATGGAAATTGAAAAAGGAATTGGCAAAGAAAAAGAGGCAATAAATGGCATTTAATAATGAAAATAAAGGAAAATAGTAGAAAATGAAGGTGAAGAGACACAAAATTTCATGCAAGGGGAAATCATAGGGAAAATGGAGGAAAATGAAGAAAAAATGGACATAAATGATAAAATGGCATTAGAGAATCAACTGTTGGATTTTTGATAGTTTTGTGGTGGAGCTCTAGTTCATTCTCTCATACACTCTTCCACACTTAGAGCATTCTTGGAAAATTTTAGCATTCACTTGGATTGGAGAATGAAAGAAAAGTAAATCAAGAAATCACAAGGAGAGGATCAACGACTACAACATGATTGCTTTGTAGGTAACATGTTGCATGTATCATCTCCTTGTGGGTTTTTGGATGCATGATATATGCATGTGATTCTTTGGTTATGTGTTTTCATTAGTATGTATATTTTCCTGGATTGAAAGTGCTTTCATCCTTGCCTTTTTAATTCCTGGATAGTCATGGTGTTGTAGGTTTTCAACTTATTTTTCTGATTGGTTCTCACGTTCCTTATGGTTGTGGGTTGGGGAAAACGCTCTACAATCCCTGGAACAACTAGGGTTGAATTACTAGTTCATGGAACCTACAAGTTGGGAAAACTGCTTTAGATTCTTGTGGGTTGATTTATTAGTCCCTAGAGCTAGGTTTGGAATAAACTCTTTGAAGCCATAATTTAGTTGTGGGTTGAGTTACTAGTTCTTGGAGCCTTGGACAACCTGGGTAGAGACCGATCTAGTTGATGTCAGTGATTTCTAGATTGTATAGGTGAGATCATTATGGTTGAGGTTTGAGGTGGTTTGGCCTCTAGAATACCTAGTTGGTTTTTTCTTGGTTTATCCTATGATATCCAACATTCATGCTTCGAATATGGCACGGGGGTGATTGGATGAAAGAGATATTTGGTTCAACCCAATCTATGGCTGGGTGGTATGTGGAAGTCCTTGACTTGGTTGGCATTTTCATATGTTAATATGAGATATTTTCCTTTTGTGATCTATGAGCACTTGTACTTGTTATCATTTTTACATTATGGTTTATTTTCTATGGTTTCTATTCTAGTTATTTTCTAGTTATATGTTGGTTATATGATGTATTCTATCTATGGCTCTCGAAATGTTTTGATAAGTCATTGAAAGCTTGATTAACGCATGGGATAACAAGTGTTGTTTCATATTTCTAGATAGGGCATAGAGCCTTCTTAGTGATTCTCAGAAGAATTTCAGATCCCTATGATCATATATGCATTCATGACCTATAGCTTACATGTTCATCATATGTTTGATGAAATGTATATCATGTACTAGGCACATACTGGTTATGTTCCTGTTCAAGTTTCGTATCGTTAGCCTTGTTATCATGTTATTTACGATTATGGAAAGTTACGAGTAGCTTTGGGCAGTGTTTTGGAGGCTAGCCTAGAAAGGTGGCTCAAATCGCAAGACCACTAGCATTGAACTTAGTAATTTCGGTCATAACCACACATAGGCAAGCCTATGCATGCAGTTAGGAGCTCATAACCACACTGATGTTGTGTTGTGTGTGTGGTTAGGGAGTTCCCCCTATGAAAAGAGCTCTAGCTCAGGGAATGACCATCTAGGGTGGTTTATAGGCTAATCAATGGTCTATACTCCCCGAGGGACATAATTTTTCAATTGGTCAGCCCCACTTACATAATTGTAACTTGGAGGTAGAGTCATTTAATAGTGACACATCTCATGTTTACCTTGGAGAGCTCGTAAAAGTGGGTAAATGTGGGATTAGGAGTTTACAGATTATGTAAATCTTGGTCAAGTTGGGATGCACCTTCGGATAAAGTGTCTTCCATCTGCAACCCTTCACCATAAGGTTTGAACCTAAAACTTTTTGGGGACTAAACCTCACATAAACTAATTGGTCTACACCTCATGGGTCCATATAAGAAAATTTTAATTAAATAGTGGTGGTAAATAACCTTATCACATGCATAACGCTAAGTACAAACACGTCCATACATAAATTATAACAATATAGATTTTGTATTAATATCAATAAAAATAAATGTTGCATGACACTTCAGTTTTTGTGAGAGAAGTTAGAAAATACAAATTGAACATTCAAACTTAACCAATTTTTTTTGTTAAAGGATAATTAAAATAAGAAAATTGTTATTTAATCATAGAGTTTACAAAGAAGAATTGAACGATTTATCCTAAAAGAAAGAATATTTAAATATCCTGAAAAGAAAGTTCATAGGAGTAGTTATCAATTGTAAATTAGGTGTTTCAACCATGCTTATAGAGTATATTCACACTTGTTGATAGTTATAGTTGAGGTAGGTACTTCTGCATAAGCCTAAGTGTATAAGGGTGAAGAAGTTGCCCAAAATATCCTTAAACACTTTATTTATTTGGAGCAAGTTGAATTTGTAATTAGCCAAAGTATAACTTATGAAAATCACATAATTATTAAGTTGGCTTATTGACTTAAACAAAAATTTGAAAAATCAAATATTTACTCTAATCATTATGTTTTAATCTCAACCCTTGATATCGAGTGAGGTGAGATCTAATATAGGCCATAAATCACTTTGAATGTTAGTTTCAGGGACTTGGATCAATGAAAAGTTATAAAAGAAAGGTTAAGGAGAGGGAGAAGACACACCATACATCATTATAATACTGAGATATGCATGTCAAAACCTTGGTTACAAATCCATGTAAAATATATAAGACCACGGTTGAGGGGACACATATTCCAATCTGAATGGTGGGAAAATAATCCTAGCGAGTGTTCACTTCGGTTTACAATGGCTAAGGAAATTGGAAAATGCTATGAAAAGGGTTGTAGAAAGGAAAAGTGGCATTTATTGTTATTTTTTTTATGAAACATAATGGAAATTAGGAGAAAATGGAGATGAAAGGTCACAGGTTTCATGTGAGGAAGAAAATGAAGGACAGTAATGGAAATTGAAGAAAATAAAGCCCTCATGGATAAAAAGGTTTTTGAGCATCAGTTGGTAAGCTTTTGTTAGTTCAGTTTTGGAGCTCTTTTCTCTCTCTCTCTCTCCTACTCTTGTGAACTTAGAGTATTCTTGGAACACTATAGAAGAGTGTGGATACTTGGTGATTTGGATCAAGAAGGAAAAGGAAAAGCGGGAAAGCGCAAGAGGACATCAATATCAACATCTACAACAGGTTCTGAGTGAAGGTACCGAGTTACATGTATGTTTTCCTCACTAGATTTGGCATGCATGGTATTGCATGTGGTTTCTTGATTATGATCTATCCCTGGAATAGAGGATTGCCTAGATTGACAGTGGATTTTACTAGAATTTCCATTTCTTGGATAGCCATGGTGCTGTGGGTTTATTCCAATTGATTGTTTTCTGGTTGGTTGATCTCATGATTCATTTAGTTGTGGGTTGAGTTATTAGTTCCTAGAAGCCTTGTTTGGACAAATGCTCTAGAATCATAGCAGAAAATTGTGGGTTGGGTTACTATTCCTGGATGACATGGTTGGAAAAAAAATGTCGAAGCCCTAGGTGGGTTGAGTTACTAGTCCTGGAAGCCTTGGTTGGACAAACACTCCGAAAGCCCTATAACAGTTGGGGTTGAGTTACTAGTCCTGGAAGCCCTGGGTGGAACAAACACTCTTGAGCCCTGGAAGAGATTGGATAGAGACCAATACGTAATTTTTTTGATGTCTGACCATGAGGTGGAATCAACGGTTGAGGGTTGAGGTTGTTTTTCCTCTTGAATCCCTGGATTGATTTTGATTGATGTGTTTGATTAGATCCCACATTCTTGCTTGGAATATGGCACAAGGGTGATTGGGTAAAGTGAGACTTGGCTCAGGAAATATATGGTCAGGTGGAACATGGAAGTCCCATCTCTTGTTGGTTTTTACATTCAATAATGAAGAGCTCATTCCTTTGGTATTTGATTTATAAATGTACTAGTTTATATGTGGATTTTATTGTTGTTGTATCCATGATATTTCTATTGTTATTATGTTGGTTATAAGCATGTATTTTGACAGTAGTGATGTATGAGTCTCTCCATATTTTTATTTGTAAATGAATTCACAATGTATCTATGGTAAAATAGATTGTATTGCGGCTAATGATGTAATGGAGCAATGCTTCTTAGTGATTATCAAATAAGTATGAGACCCCTATGCTTAAATTTGTTGTTTACACCTATAGATTCAATGTTTGTGACATGTTTGGAAAAATGTCTGCTATGACTAGGAGGGGTCCAAATGAGTTCTTGTTGATGTGATTGCTTCTGTATCATTTTCCTATTGTTATTTATCATCCCCTAAGTTTTCATGAAGTTTTGGGCAGTTACCTGGGCTCTGGGCCTGAAACTGTGGCTCAAATCTCGGAGCCATAGGCACAAAACTGAGCATTTAGTGCTCTAGTCGCAGGCATGCAGTGCTATTCCTGGGGATATAGCCTCATGGTCATAGACATGCAATGTTATGCCTTTGGATATGGCTCAAATAGGCCAAAATGTTAGTGTGACCTAGGGGTAAGAGGCCTGAGTGGTTGGGTTACCTCATGGGGGTGTTGTGGTTTTTTTACAAGGTATGTAGGTTGTTTTTTCTATTGATTCCACTTCATTAAGGTTACATAGGAGGTTTAGTCTCGTTATAGTAGCCTCTCATCACATGTTTACCCTGGTTGGTCGGTTACTTGGGTAGATATGGGAAAGGGGTGTTACAAAGTGGTATCCGTGCATGCACTAGAGAAATTTTGAGGTCTAAAATGGGTCTCCTAAGAAAAATATACAAATAAAATAAAATTTATAAGAACCAATAGGATTCAAAATGATTATGTCAACCATGGGAGATGATTCACCATTTTTGGGGTAAAAAAATAAAAATATTTAAAACTAATAAAATAATAAAACTACTTTTTCAACTTGTATTTTTAATTTATCTCCCTAAGGTTTTACACAAATTTTGAGCGAAAAAATTTAATTCCTCATCCATGGAATACCCATGCTGCATACTTTTGATGGACCCTGCTACACGAAAAATGAGAAATATATGAAAAAATGTGATTGCAATCACGTTTTTCATGTATTTATCATTTTTTTTGTAGCAGGGTCGATCGAAAGTATGCAACATGGGTACTCCTTGGATGAGGAATCAAACTATACATGCAACAAGTGTTCCCTCTCAAAATTTGAGTAAACCCATAGGGAGATAAGTTGAAAAAGGTAGCTTTTTCTTTTTTTCCCTCTAAAATTTGATAATGTTATCTAATCTTATTTTTTTATTTCCACTATTATTTTATAATTTCCTTAGGAGGCCCATTTTAGACCTCAAAATTCCCCTAATGTTCAACCCTTGGACTGGATGGGTAGTGTGTTGGTCATGATTTTTTTTTGGTTGCCTATGTGTGGTGTATGTGCTTATTGCATCTGTATTGTGTTGGCCATGATGGGAGTGGTGTCGCCATGGAAGTGTTGATGGTGTTATTGTCAACATGTTTTCATGAATGTATGACTGGTTATTTTTTTATCATGCTTGTATATTGTTTGTGCACGCTTGTTTACGTATTTTTACATATTGTACATGCATTGCTTGCTTATGCTAAGGTTACATATTGGTCATGCTTCGGTGTTATCCGTGTATGCTTGCTTGTGTGATTTCATATGTTGAACATGCATTGGTCATTCCTGATTGGTTATACATGTCAAGTGGGTGCATTATGGTCAAGTTTTCATTGGTTTGATTGAGGTTGTTGTGCATAAGGTCATTGTATGAAATTACGTCATCATGATGATATTGGTATGTTATGATGCTAATGTGTTGCCTGAGATAGAGTAGGAGATGTAGATTATTAAAGTGAAGTTGTGTTGTGAAACCAGCTCCAAAAATAGAAGAAAAAAGATATCAACACCTTAGGAATAAGCCAATTCAAGGGGGAAACCTCCAATACATTACATGAATGAACAATTCTTGGATGATACAAATTACAAAACCTCCTTTCTATATATAGGAGTCCATGGGGCCACAATGTAATCCTAGTGGGGCCATAATGTAATCCTAGCCGACCTAACAATAATAATTTAAGGGCACAATAATAACAATATGGGGGTTACAGGGGTACAATAATAACAATAAGGGGGTTACGCTAACAACAATAAGGGACTATACTAGTAATATAGGGACCTAACATGCCCCTCTCATTCAAAAAAGTGTTGTCCTCAATGCTTGAGTAGCTCTGGGTGCTTCTGCAAAAAAATTTCATCCTCCCATGTAGAATCTTCAGTGGGTAAGTTCTTCCAGTTGATGAGATACTCTGCAATTGATCGATTTTGTAACTGTCGAGTTCTTGTTTCCGTGACCGTTTCAGGTTCCAATATGATTTTTACTTCCTCATCAAGTTCTGGAAATATTGTTTGAACAGGAAGATTTTCACCTATAACCTTATTTAAGCATGAAACATAGAAAATTGGATGCACTCGTGAAGAAGCAAGAAGCTCCAATTTGTATGCCATAGTACCAATCTTTTGCAACACCTTGTAAGGACCATAGTACTTTGGCGATAATTTATTATCCTTATTAGCTTGCTTGAGGGACATTTGTTTCTATGGTTGTAGCCGTAAAAATACCCAGTCTCCTACATCAAAAATTCTCTTGATGCGATGTTGATCTCCCTGTTGTTTCATTCGATTTTGTGCCAAATTCAGGTTATCCTTTAAGAGTTGGAGAACTTCTTTTTGATGCTCGATGTGATCTTCCACTGCTTGAACCTTAAAATCTTCTCTTAAAGATGATGTGATGGATGGTGGATGATATCCATAAAGTGCCATAAATGGGGTCATTTTTGCTGCAGTATGGAGGAAGTGTTATACCACCATTCAGCGAGAGGTAACCACTTGACCCATTGTGTTTGTTTATCAGATACAAAACAACGAAGATATCCTTCCAAAAATTTATTTACTATCTCAGTTTGACCATCGGATTGAGGATGATAAGATGAGTTATGAGCTAATTGATTACCGAAACAAGAAAATAACTCCGTCCAAAAATTTCCAGTAAAAATGGGATCTCTGTCGTTCACAATAACTCTTGGGTTTCCATGTAGCTTTTGAATTGTGTCCATAAATGTAGTAGCAACTGTACTTGCTTTAAATGGATGAGATAATGCAAAAAAGTGTGCATACTTGGTAAGTCTATCAACTACCACCACGATGACACTCTTTCCTTTGGACTTAGGTAAACCTGTGATAAAATCCATTGAAATATCCTCCCAGTGTTGACTTGGAATGGATAAAGGTTGTAGAAGACCCAGGGTCTTAATTGTCTCAATTTTATTCTGTTGGAAAACCAAACATTCCGCCACATACTTTTGAATATCAGATTTAAGACCATCCCAAAAAAATTCTTTCTTCACCCTGTGGTAGTTTATATCCTGAACGAAGATCCAACTTGGTAAAATAATTTGCTCCATGTAATTCATCCAATACTTCATCAATCACAGGAATGGGAAATTTATCTTTAATAGTGGGCTTATTGAGCTCCCTATAATCTGGACACATGTGCCATGATCCATCCTTCTTGTGTACCAATACTACAAGAGCAGAGAAAGAACTTTTACTAGGTTGAATAATACCCGCCTCTAACATTTCTGCAATCATACGTTCAATTTCGCTCTTTTGGACATAAGGATATCTATAAGGCCTGATGTTTGGAGGAACACATCCTGGAATCAAATGAATAACATGATCATGATCATGAATAGGTGGGAGTCCTTTGGGAGTTTCGAACACCTTGGAATGACTTCAAACTGCTTTTTCAAACAAACATTATGCAATTTAAAAACCAAATACACACCTTTTTCTTGCTTTTGAGGAGCTCAATATTGAAACTGAATTATCTTTGTGATTTGGGATCTTCAATATATGAAATTTGGCACTGAGGTAGCCCTCTGGATTCTCTTTCGAATTCCACAGGTTGGACCTGATTTGGATTCTTGAAGAAAAAGTTGTGCCCAATCTTCTACGATGACCTAATTATGGACTTTTTCAGTAGAGTGAACGTGTATGACTTGCCACATGTCACTGTTTTCTCCTTTGGCTCTGAAATTTATAGACAAGAAACTACAGTTCGTGTACTTCCAAACACTTTTTACAGAATTCCAATCCGATTCTCAGAGAGAGAGAGTTATGAATATTTTCCCACAATCACCTCTTTGAGATGAAATTAGGGATCCTGAAAAAGACCTAACTTCCACAGATCATATCTCTAAAAATATTATGAACCAAGCTCTGAAATTTTGCGAAGATGTTCCTCAAGAGTTTGGCTTCCCGCTCTAAAAATTTCAGCTTCTGAACCTGTGTAGAAAAAAGTTATAGGGAAAATTTAACGATGACCTTTTTAAGTGAAATTCAAGAGCCTACAAAAATCCCTAACGTCCACAGATAATATACCGAAAATATTGCGAACCAAGCTCTGAAATTTTGCGACAATGTTCCTTAGGATTTCGGTGTCGCACTCTAAAAATTTCAACTTCTAAAACTTCGTAGAAAAAAATTTATAGCGAAAATTCCATGATGATCTGTTTGGAGTAGTGAAACCCTACAATCTAAAGCTTCGATACCAAATGTTGTGAAACCAGCTCCAAAAATAGAAGAAAAGAGATATCAATGCCTTAGAAATAAGCCACTTCAAGGGGGGAACCTCCAATACATTACATGAATGAACAATTCTTGGATGATACAAATTACAAAACCTCCTTTCTATATATAGGAGTCCATGGGGCCACAATGTAATCCTAGCCGACCTAACAATAATAATTTAAGGGAACAATAATAACAATATGGGGTTTACAGGGGTACAATAATGACAATAAGGGGGTTACACTAACAACAATAAGGGACTATACTCGTAATATAGGGACCTAACAAGTTGCAAAAATGGACTGTGGGGTAAGACCAAATCGTCATACAAGTGTGCATATTTGGCATGCAGGTATGTGATTCATGGTTGTTGTAAGCATTAGGGTAATTATATGTTTGTCATTCCATACTTATTTTGGTTACATGTATGATAAATGCTAGTTCATGGGTGTAGTCATATGCATTATGATTATGTGTATGCCTTTCAGTCTCAGTTGATTTTATGGTTACATACATGATAGATGTTAGTTAATTAGTGTGATCATATGTACATGAGTTGGTTAGTCATGCATGGTATTAAATTGATGATTATGTTATATGTTGAACATGTTATATGTTGACTTATTGTTGTTATATTTTTGTTAACTTGATGATTAGGGTTATAGAATTAATACCTTGTTGTTATATGTATCATGTTAAATTGGTTTGGCTTATGCAGATGGTTATAGCTATGAAATTCAGGTATGAGTCAAATTAGTTGCGATATTTTGTTGTACTAATCTAGACTGAGTGTGCATATGTGTTGTTATGCATGAGTACCAATTATTTATAAGACTATGATGTGAACATGTTAGCTAGTTAGTGTTATGAATATCATGATATTATTTTTGTTTGGGTTGATGTGCTGTGAAGTCATATCATACTAATCTAGATTGATTGTGTAGAAAAGATAGCCTCCCCTAAGATACATTAAGGTATGAGCTTGTTTATGTCGACTACTTGATGCTTAATTGCTTGATTATGTCATCTATCTGGTGTTGAGTGTTTGGTGTCTATTATGTCATCTAATTTATTTATCTAACATGGTATGTTTATAGTTTGTTTGAATGTTTGATTAATTGCATGATATGAGTATGTTTCTGTAAGATTTCATGTAGAAGTTATCTTATGGTAAGAGGATTGTACTAATACATATGAGTTGAGACAATTGATATGTACTTTAGTGTAAGTAAGTGATAGTTGTAGCATTATGTATTATGATAGAAGAATGTGAGTTAATTATTGACTATGACGTGGCTATTGGTCTTGGTAGAGGTTGATTTTAGTTAATAGATATGATGGCTTGGTATTTGGAACATGTAATTGACATGTGTAAAAAGTTGCAGGAAACATGGTTGGTATTAGCATGGAAAGGTAATTTTTATGTGTTGATATAACTAACATATGGATGATATGGCTGTACATAGTAGGACTCGATTGCATCAAGATAAATAGTAAAAGAATGGAATTGGGTAAGAATTCCTTTGGCTATGTTTGGAAACCCTAATTCCAAATGAAGGAGTGCTTTTAATACAAGAAGTCTTATTAACCTTGATTTTGTCTAAAATTATGTGGATATGTGCTATAGTAATGAACATATATATCAGTTGGTTTCAAGTTATGGCTGGATTCTTCAAGGGATTGGAGTCCCTTGAGAGATGATATATGTATGTGTTTAGATACAAGGCAATATGTTTGGCACAAAAAGGTAAGATAACTAGTATATTGTTATATTTATTTATGCGCCGATAGTTATGTGGTTATGGTAGTATGATGCAGGGGATTTCATGGAAAGAGATTGCCATGAAATCGGGAGAAGGATCAAGTTGATTTTCCATAGGAAGTACTAGGAACCATGGGGTTGAGTCATGTTGATTGTTGCTAGTCTTGTGCTTTTGGTATTTTGTGATTTGTTGCGCTTGATTTGCGGTCTTGATTGCGTCTAGTGCATGATCATGTCACTTTGGTTTCAATGTCGTATTGCTATTGGTTTTCCATGGTTTTCTTATTTTATTTCATGTTATTTCCCTTTATGAGTCTTGGGAATTAGTTGGAAAAGAGGAAATTTGATGAGGTTCTGGGAGAGCTGAATGGGACCTGACAGGTGATGTAAGACTCATATGAAGCCTGGTGCATGTATCACAGAAACTGAAGGTAAGAATATGACAACCAGTTGGATTGGTTGGGTCCATTGAGGTAAATGGATGGTGGCTGAACAGTCACGAGAAAGGTAACACGAAAGGTGAAGTGAATGGATTTTAGGTGTTAGATGCCTTGGCTATGTTGGGAACTATTTTTCTCAATGTTGTGCATACCATGCATGCATAAAGGAATTTATGTTAACCTATACCTTATGACATCTAGAAATTGTGTTGTGATCATGATTTTTTTGATGTTCATATATGTACACAAGTATGTATGTATGTATGTCGTGTCTGACATGGTCATCATGGATCATGGTTGTTTAATTAAAAATGTTTATATGTATATATGTCGTTGTATGATAGGATGATAATTTTTTTATGATAATGATTATATATACGTATGTATGTATCTATGTATCTATGTCATTGTATGGTGGAGTTTTCAAGGATCATTCTTGTAGAAGCATGATTTTTATGTAGGTGAATGGCATGAAGAGTTACTTGGTATTATGAGGAATCAAGTGGGAAGAGTAACCATGATAGATCTATGAGGTCAGTAACATGTGTACATGAATTTATATTATATGTGTGTATTATGCCTATGGTTATGTTATGGATAGGTATTTCCAATGGGTACATCTAAAAAGTGAAAGTAGTGTGATTTGTAGATGCTAGGATAATCATGGATAATGGAAAGACACTAGAATAAAGGTTTCTCATGGGATCAATGTGTGGTCTACGAATTTGCAGTAATACTACTATGTATATGTTTCACATGTTGTGTATTTAGTGATTGTGCCTATGGTGATGTGTAAATGTTGTGTATGTAGTATTGTGTATATATGATGTTATATGCCTCTTGTATATATTGTGTTGTTTGTATATTTCATATGTAGTGATAGGTATATATGGAGCTATGTACATGTTGGATATATGGTGTTTTGTACCTATTGTACTGTGCACATGTTGGATATGCAGTGTTGTGTGCATATGGTGTTGTGCACATGTTGGATATGTGGTGTTGCGTACGTATGTTGCTATGTACATATTGTATATGCAGTGCTATGTAGATATGGTGTTGTGTGCATGTTGTATGTATGGTGCTATGTGCATATGGTTTTGTATGCATGATTGTAAATGTGGTGTTGTGTGCATGTTGTGTTGTGTGCAGGTGGTGTCGTGTACATGTCATGCATGTCACGGTGTGTAAATTTGGTGTCGTGTACATGTCGTGCATATCGTGTTTTGTACATGTAGTATTGTGTACACATTGTACAGGTGGTTTGGTGTACATTTGGCATTGTGTACACGTTGTGCAAGTGGTGACGTGTACATGTGATTTTGTGCACACGTGGTGCACATATTGTTGTGTACAGATGGTATTGTGTACATATTTTGCATATGGTAGTAGTATATATGTGTTATTGTGTACATGTCATACATGTTGTCGTGAGGGAATGTGGTACTACGCATGTGCATGGTGTAGTCGTCGTATCGTTACATGTGTATTCGTTGTGTTGTACTTTGTATATGTATTTACGTGGTGTTGTACGTCGAGTGTGAATGTATGTGTTGTGGTGTACATTGTGTGTATGTGTACATGAATGAAGAGAAGAAAGGGAACTGGGTGATTTCCGGGTGTGGAAACTGATCTAGTGTGTGTACGAAAGAACAAAGGAAGAAGTGAGGACCGATGAAGGGTAAGTATTGATGTTTTATTTTAGTTTTATTATGCATGTGATCTATGATTTTGAATTATGATGGATACATATGATTTATGATTATTGCACGGGATTCATGATTTTTACCTATAATGGTTGTGTTTTCTGCTAACCATATGTGATATTTTTATACATGATGATTTTATCAAACAACTAGTTTGACTTGTTGTGATAGGAAGTGAAAAAAATTTCAAGTGAACCTTATTAACGAGCTACCAATGAGGTATGAATTGATTTTACTTGAATTTGTTTTGATTCTAATGTAATTTATGTGCTTGGTAAAGGAAATCATGTAATGCTCGGTTTGTGATGGCTGAAACTGACTGTAAGCATTAGCAGTAACTACAAAATGAATTGAAACAGGTAGCAGTATGCTGGTAAAGCACTTAAGGAGCAGGAACATTATTGGACACTGGTACCCAATAGTGTCCATTGATTGAAATGAGCATGCTATGACTAGTATGATGGTTTTGAGGTAGGGATATGCCTTGGATTTTGTATCTTCTGATGTGAGGAAGACTTGCCAAGGGATGGACTTATCGAGATGGGGGTGCTAGCAGAACTTGGAAGGTGTGTGACTGCACGAAAGGGGGTGACCGGATTTCCTGAGGGACTGTCTAGAAAATAAGGGAAGCTTGGGGATGGACTTTTTTTGGTCATTAGCACTTCTAGATGGAATCAGATGCACATTGGGAGTGTGCCATAGAAAAATGAGTCGAGAACTATTCACTCAGAGGACAAGTGGCACATGATTGTAGGGCTAGACATTGGATGCAACTTTGACTTAGATAGTGGATTTTTGACTTCCTGGAAAGGAGGTGAATCCTGATATTACTTTGAGGGTGGAGGTGTGAGCCTCTGGATTCCTTTTTTGATTGATATGGGCATCATATCCTTTTATTTTTTGGTTGAGAAAATGTGTATATGAGTATATGTGGTTGTTATTATAAGTACCATAATGAGTTGTGCTATAAAGCTCTCGTACATGACACGATTGTCATGTTTTCAGTAGGTTGATCATTGTAAATAATAAAACAAGATATGTTATAAATATCCATAGGAATTCTGTTTTTTTCCTGGTTATAGGTGTCATTGAACACCGAGGATGGTGTTCTCCCAAGGGGCAGTGTTCTGTAATAACATTGGTTAAAAATCCCTATAAAATATATAAAATCATAGTTCATGGGATACGTATTCCAAGCTAAATGGTGGGAAAAACATCCTAGTGGGTGTTCACTTCGGTTTATTATGGCTAAGGAAATGGAAAAGGATTTAGAAAGGAAAAGTGGCATTTATTGGTATTTATTTATGAAAAATAATGGAAATTAGGAGAAAAGGGAGATGAAAGGTCATATGTTGAATGTGAGGAGGAAAATGAAGGAAAATAATGGAAAATAAAGAAAAAATAGGCCTCGTTAATCAAAAGACTTCCGAGGATTAGTTGGTAAGACTTTTCTAGTTCAGTTTTGGAGCTCTCATTTCTCTCTCTCTCTCTTTCTCTCTCTCTCTCTCTCTCTCTCTCTCTCTCCTACTCTTGAGGACTTAGATTATTTTTGGAGCACTCATGGAGAGTGTGGATACTTGGTGATTTGGATCAAGAAGGCAAAGGAAAAATAGGAAATCACAAGAGGACATCAGGATCAACATCTACAACAGGTTCTGAGTGAAGGTACCGAGTTGCATGTATGTTTTCCTCACTAGATTTGGCGTGCATGGTATTGCACATGGTTTCTTGATTATGATATGTCATTGGCATGGAGGATTTCCTGGATTGATAGTGGATATTCCTAGTCTTTCCTATTTTTGCCAAAAGTCACAAAAAATTCAAAAAATGAAATTTTTTCTTTAAAAGTGGTCCACACTTTCCCTTTTAAGTTGTAATATGAATTTTTATGCAATAAGAGAGGCCTCAACCAACAAATCAAGCTTATCCTTCTTATTTTTCTTAAATAGGGTTTTCCTCAATTTCTTTTTCAAGTTTTCGACCCTAATATGAGAAATCTTGTTTTTGGTGCAGTAATGCATTGCAATATGCCTCTCAAGATTTTTGTTCCGGTTGGCCTTCTTGGGAAGCTTTTCCAGGTGACAGTTTACCTTGTTAAGCCAAAATCACTTACCTTGATCAATTTCTGTTGCAATCAACTCAATAAAATCCTACTGACCTAGTGAAGGAGATGATTCACTTTCTTGCTCTTCCTACCTCTTGAGACCTATTTTTCTTGGCCTCCTTGGTTTGATTTTCACTCCCTTATATTCAAGCTGCTCAACATCAATCACTAAATTAACTTTGCCATCCTCTTACTCCAAATATGCCTTAGGTTTGCTAAGAAAAAGTTGTTTTACTTGGAGTTGCCTCTTCTCTTGCTGAAGAAATTTAAACATGAAATTAGCCTTTGAAAGTTTGTCTTTCAGGTCTTTGAGTTCAAATTATTTATCCTTCATAACTTTTTCAGGTGACTTTTCCTCCTCATGCATCTCTATGTCTCCCATGTCAGTTTCAAAATGTACCTATTATTCCTCTTGCAATCGTGCCTCATGTTGATGTGTCGATGTCTCTTTTTCCAATAATGTAGGCTAAGCCATTTCCACACATCCTGGAGAAAACATCAGCCTTTTTCCTCTAGTATATGTTTTAGTCACCTCAACCGTAGGTGTTCTTGTTACAGGTCTGCTTGTAGAACCCACTTCTTGTTGTCTTGGTGAATTTAAAGGTGTAGACTGACTACTAGATTGAATTGGAGTAGGCAAAAGAGAGGCTGACTGCATGAATGCCTCCCAAGACAAGCTGACCTGTGTAAGTTGATGGAAAAAAATGATTTTCACCAAGCCATGATGA
Organism: Pinus albicaulis; assembly: GCA_034641835.2. Classification (NCBI taxonomy): domain Eukaryota; kingdom Viridiplantae; phylum Streptophyta; class Pinopsida; order Pinales; family Pinaceae; genus Pinus; species Pinus albicaulis. The sequence goes on along the minus strand of CM076575.1, from coordinate 1,489,530,285 downwards.
AAAAAAAATTCTTGATGATCTTTCCCTTTGCTATGTACTTTTTCTGCCATTTTGATCAAGATTTTGCAGAGGTAGTGAGGTAGGTTAAGATATTTAACACCTGTGAAATGCATCAATAATCTAACATGGTACTGATATATCCTTGAAAAAATACCCACATGTGAATTATTTCATGATCATATTCATGAGAGGGGCATACTTATTAAGCAAGTGTCTAAACGGAAAAATATGCTTTGGAACAGCTTTGTAAGGATGTTTCAAAAATATTTTTTAATTTTCAATATCCAGGTTTGTCCTTTTGAATCAGAGCTCTCAATTCCTAGGGATACCAATGGCTATGGAAATGGCATCTACTGAAATATTAAAATCAACCCCTGCAATAGTTTCCTTATCCCTCCTTAGACTGGTAGAAAAGGTGCTTGTTAATTTATCACTAAAACCTAATTCTTCAATATTTTGGGAGAAAACAAGGCAACATGCATCTTGGAATGAATTATTGAGAAATGGTGAAGCCATGATATCCTCTACTCTGGTGGGTTCATATCAGATTATCTTACCTCCTTTATGCTTACTCTTATCAGTGGTCTCTTGATCCATGTGAAACCCTAGTTCACTAGGAAGGGGAATTAGGCTTTAGTTTTAGGAAAAAAGGGGATTTGGGGAAGTTTTGTGAATGGAGGGAGATGAAGGTGTTTGAGATTTTCTAAATTCTTGGGAAAATTTGGGGGGGTTGGGATAGATTTTAGGGAGTGTAGGGAGGTGAAAATTTAGGAAATGAGTGAGGGGATTGGGTATAAAAATGAAAAACATAGTCCTAGCCTAGGAAAGTGTAGTGTAGGCTAGGGTTTGTAGGGAAATGAAGGAAATGAGGGAAAAGGGTGAGGGAAAGTGTCAAGGAAGGTGTATGTAAGGTGAGGGATGGTGTTTGAGCATTAAATTTAGGGTTTTTCATAGCAAATGAACCAAAGACACTATGAGACCAAAAGTGCAGCAAACCCTAGGAGAGGGTGATTTTCTGAGCTTTCAAGCATGAACTGAAGCTAAAGAAAGGTATATGAGGGAAAAATGTAACCCACTTACTTTTTTTTTATGAGCTGGAACCTATAGCTAATGAAGAAATCCCTGGAAAAGAAAGATTGTGCTCCCTTGAGGAAAACGCAACACCTTGGAAAAAAGTGCAGCGCAACTGAGAAAAGTGCAGCAAGGGAGGAAAATTCAACCTTTCAAGGTGAATTTGGTTGCTCTGAGGGCTAGAATGAAATTCAATGGTGGAGATATGTCTTATGAGAGAGAAGTGAGAATTAAATTATTTTCTCCTTTGGTCTTCTTATAGGTTGGAGGGTCGATTTTCTCTTAGGTGGTGATGAGGCCCCACTATGTCTTTTCACAAAATGATATGGATTGCTAGTGAAATGAAGCTTCAAACTTTAGAATGCATAGTTAGATATTTATAGAGAATAAATTAACTTTGGGAATCATTTTTGAACACTTTCCCTAATTACTACTCCCATAATGATGACCTAGGTGATGTTATGATTCCTTTTATGACCTTTTTGATGACTTGACCTAATAATGACACCTAATAGATTTATAAACTGATGATTTGGACCTTTGAACCTTGCAGTATGAATGAACATGAGATGATGAATGAAATGGTGATCAAGACACATTATTGATGACTCATCAAAATGAGTCATGGCATAACCAAGATGAAAATTTTGACCATGGGATGATAGGAGTAGTAACATACCTATACATACTAACCAATGATCAATTTTTTTTTTGAAAACGTTTTGAAACTATAAAAATTTGAATTATGACCCTATCAACAACTTGAAAGAGTAAAATTTGATCACTGGTGACTGACAGTACTAACAGACACTAATATTTAGCATTGTTATTAAGAAATGTGTGAATTCTAGTGTGATGAGGATGAGAATTGTGTATTCATGTGAGTGTCTTAATTAAATGTATGTATGGTTAATATTCATGGTGCGGGAACTTGAGAATCCCAATACAACTGATATGATCTTAATAATTATATGGAATTATTGATGTTTTGATGTGTTTCTTTGGTGGGTGAAATTCCATGTATGAGCCTTACGCATTAAAGAAGATCCTATATTCTTGAGAGTTTCTACTAAATATGTTGTGGATACTTGGAATAAATGCAGAGATGCAAACCCTTGTGAATAATTGTGATCTACTTGGGGAGTAAACTTGGGTTGCAAGCATGGTTGAATTCCTCACAACAAGCCTAAAAACCCCATTTTGGTTTAATAAGCCTATAAGGCATAAATCTATGGAAAAGAAAGAATAGAATAAGTTTGGTCATGTAGGTCGGGAGTTTGATCCTTCAGATCGATTGGAATAAGTTTTAGTGTTTCAGGAGGAGCTTGAATGGGTTGGATCAAGATTTGTTTTGGTGCATTTAGGCCTGTGGAAGATTAGATTTAGGATTTGGGCCTTCAATATGATTAGAGAGGCTTTACCACTTTTTGTGAGTCTGAACACAAATGGCCCAATAACTATTTTTGAGCCAAACTTGAATGGTTCAAGAGTTTGGGCCATTGGGATAATTGGGCAGACTTTATTTCTTTCGGGGGTCAATCCTGAATGTAATGGGATGTGTGAAGTATGTGGAGTTATTTGGGGGTTCAAATGTGGGCGAAGGACCAGACTAGGTTGGGAGCCCAGGAGTTCAATTTTCCAGAGGTTCGGGCGCCTGATTTTCATAAATCTAGTTTAGGGCCCAAATGTGGGCAAGGGGTCCAGACTAGTTTAAGGGTGCAGAATAGTTCATGGATTCGGGGGTCTAACGATGTTTGGTAGGTGTCTCAAATTGTGGGCTTGAAAACCTGAACTTTTGTTAAAATGTAAATTCTTTGTCAAATACCCTAAGGGGTATAGTGGGGCAGGTGTGGCGTTGTGACATGGAAGGTGCCACGTAACCATGGGTAATGACATGATAGCAGAGCTAGAAGATGTGGAACACACAAGTGTGACGATGTTGCTATATGGTTGCTACCTTGTTGACATGGAAACGGTTTATGGGCTAAACTTCAAATGGCCATAAATTTTGATCGGGTGTCATATTTTGATAAAATTTATGTTGTCGGAAGGCTCTTGATGAGCCAAATAAAATGGTGGTATTTTATCTAAGGTTTAATGAAGTTGAGAAAAGAGGAATATTGTGACCCCATTTCTATGAAGGGAGTGTGAAGGTTAGGTTACATGAAAGTAACACCTTCTATATGACCTATGTTATTCAAAGGGGTGGGAGGTATTTTTACAGACATTATAGGAGTTTTGAGGTCTAAAATGGGCCTCCGAAGGAAATTATAAAATAATAGTGGAAATAATAAAATAAGATTTGATTACATCATCAAATTTTAGAGAGAAAAAAAAAAACTACTTTTTCAACTCGTATTTTCAACTTATCTCCCAAAGTTTTTACTCAAATTTTGAGTGGGAGTACTCGTTGGATGAAAAAATTAATTCCTCATCCAAGGAGTACCCAAGTTGCATACTTTTGATGGATCCTGCTACAAGAAAATGAGAAATACATGAAAAATGTGATTGTAATCGCGTATTTTCACGTATTTCTCATTTTTCATGTAGCATGGTCCATCAAAAGTATGTAACATGGGTAATCCTTGGATCAGGAATTAAATTTTGCATCCAACGAGTACTCCTACTCGAAATTTGAGCAAAAAATTTGGGAGATAAGTTGAAAAAGTAGTTTTATTATTTTATTTTATTTTAATCTTTTTACCCTTTTACTTAAAAAATGGTGAATCATCCCCCATGGTTGACATCATCATCTTGAATCCTATTGTTTCTTATAAAGTTTATTTTGGTTGTACATTTTTCTTATGAGGCCCATTTTAGACTTCGAAATTCCCCTAATGGTGGTATCAAAGCACAATGTTCAATACTGTACCTCTAGATATATACTTGGGGCTCTGAGGCAATAAGATAATATGTTAAGAACCTATTGCAATGTAATGTTAGAGCATCTAGGTTCAACTCTTGGACTCGATGGGCTAAAGATAGATGATAAATTAAGGGTTCTATGTTGGACCTTTGAGGAATAAGAAATTTTGGAACTTTGTTATAGAGTGTTTCCTTCCTGATGATTCATTGTCATGTGTAACTAGGTGCTAGTTATACCACCGTGAACATGAGTATGTGCTAATTGAAAATTGAATGTGTGAGCATATAAAATATGATGGTATCATGATTAGGAAATACTAGAGTTAGTAAATTTTGATGTGTTATATTGTTTTCTAACTGAATTTTAAGCTTGCAGATGTCATGGTTGTTAGTCTTGGTAAGAGGATGATTTCAACTGGATTATGCTATTCATGGTAGTATAAATTACATTTTCCATGTATTGGTAACACAACATGGTTATTTATTGGAGTATGGGTTACACAGAACACCCTAGGGTGAGTGAGTAGGAATGACCAACATTGATAAGTATTTTATGATGATGCTCCTAATAATTGTGGTGAGCATGAATGAAAAAAAAAAGAGAGGATAAAAAAATATAGTGTTTGTATAGCATGAATGAGAACATGTTGAGATAAATATACTACTAAATAGTGTAGAAATATAAATCTAAGTTGATATTGTTGATGAGGCAGAGGTAGAAAGATAAAAAGGAAAGGAATTGGATGAGAATTGCTTTGGTTGACTTTTTAAACTGTTGGTTCCAATTTTATGGATTCTTGAAAAGATACGAGGTTCTCTAACCTTAATACTATGTCAATGAGTTATATTTCATGAATATGTTAATGATTAAATGAATGTATGGAATTCCATTGTATTTGACAAGTTATTGTCGTGAATCCCTCTTGTGGAAGGATGATTGGTTAACACTCATGTAAATATGATAAATATATGAATGGCGTGTTTGGGATAACATAAATAGATTATCTAATGAGATGCCATGTCATGTGAGGGACCCATTGAGCAAGTAGGGCTTCCTTTTGTTAATTATTATTATGATCATGCATTTATGATATCATGTACCCATGCGTATATTATGTCTATGATAAGGAAATGTTGATTGTTGTATTAGTTGGTATATTAAATACTAACTAGAATCCTAGGCAAATCATTGGACATGTATGCCATTATGTGTTGTGCCTTGGGGCTAAGAAATGCTCATATGAATGAGCTTGAAGAAAAAGTTGAAGATCACATGGAACTATGTTGATTGCAAGAATTGGGGTTGAGAAACACTCAGATAGTTTATCTCGAAGATGAAGTTAAATATCATAGGGAGCATATACACCACTAGGAGCTTGCCTGGTCTGGAAAAACATTTAGTGAATGTGAGCCAAAGATGTAAAGAGAAACCAAATATAGGTATCAACTATTTAATCTAATTAATTTTCCAACTAATAACATGATTTAATTTACTTTAAAGTTCTAGTTTTCAATGACTTGAAATTGTTATCTAATCTGATTTTGTTGTGATCTGAATTGAATGAAAATTGTAGGGTTAACCTCACAAATAAATCTTTTAGTAGAGGTATGCTATAAATTGGTTTAGACCTACCTTATGATAAATCTCATAAAAATCATATACATATGATGTAGGAGGAGCATTAGACTACCAGCATGAGTGTATGGGGCTAACTACAAGTCAAACATCAATTACTTGAAGATATTAGAATGTGGAGCATCGCGCTGGAGTTGAATACTTCAATAAAAAGGATATTGTGGTGACACTAGAAATTATTTGTATGCCCTTATTACCATGAGTGATTCGAATGTGTTAATTCAAGAAGGTGTCTTGGTTATGAAGACATTTTCTGGTGTGAGTAATCCTTACCAAGGGACGTATTACCTTAGGGACCGGGAAGTAAAGAAGGGGATTCCTAAACTTGGAATGTGAGTGAATGCATAGAAGAGGAATCTAATCACCTGCAATATTGAGGAAGTATAGAAGGTGATGCTATAATTTGCAAATAAATTGATATTAAAGAGTCAAGGTCATGTTTATTGGGATCAACGATACATTAGGTGTGCCCCAAGCAAAAATGAGACAAAATTATTTGTTGAAGAAGGACTTAGTGCAATGGAAAACATAGCTAGGAATTAGAGGCAGGAATCACTCCAAACAATAACAAAGATGAGATAAATTAAAATAAATATGAACTATAGACAACCACTTGAGAAAATGGATGAGTTAATGGGGTTTTATACCCATTGAGTTGTTGGGTAGGAAACTGTGAATGTCATTGTAAATGTAAAATGAGTTGTGTTTACAAAAATCGTTATTAAGTTTGTGTTCGGATATGGAACACTAAGGATGATTTTCCCCTAATGGGGTGGGGATTGTGATATCCCTTGTGAGTAATCCCTCTCGTAAATATTATTCATGGGTGCTTCACAGGGAAGCAATACCATACCACGTGCATTCATATTGGGGGATATATATTGAGGAAAAAATAAAATTATATATGGAGCATATAATAGGGGGCAAAGGGTTGGAGTTCAAAGTTTTTGAAAAAATATAAAGGGGTATAAGAAAATTTTAATGAAAAAAATAGATACCTACAATATCTAGTGAAAGTAGGTGCTTTTTAAATTGGGAAGGTGTATTTGGTTCATATTGGTAGTGGGTTAAATAATGTGATTTTAGAGGTATTTTCCAATATGTAGTCAAATTAAGGGTATTGTTTACTGTGCCACAAACATGCGTGATATGTTAAAGGCTCAATGAGTGAAGCCCCCATGTTCTAGGTCATTTTTTCACATCCGATCAGTAATCCTCCTAATGGAATCAATCAACATCCTATTCCCCCTTGTCACCATATTGCGCAAAGCCCTAAGAATTTTCCTTCCATCTCCCAGAATTTCAACCCTAAAATGCATCGTCTAAGCCATTTTTAGGACCAACTCTCCATGTATGCCTACTTGGATGTGACCACCTACAGGTTTCTCCACTATGGCCATCATTGATCACCAAAAGGCTGCTCCCCTTTACACTTGTGTTGGTTCTAGAAATACGGGAGAATGATCAGGATTCTAGAAGCTTCACCTTCTAGGAGTGTCTAGAAGTTTTTTCAACCACTTACCTTAAATAAAACATCCTGATCCTATCCTACCCTACTTTTTTGTTTTCACCACTTATCCTTTGATCCTATCCCTCCATCAAAGGTGGATATAAAACCTTAGAATAGTAATTGGACAAGAACTCCCAACTTACCCCACTCTTCTATATATTTACCATCTTGCATATGTCAAGGGTAATGGTTGGCTTCTGGAGAGTGATTATGCCCTTATGTTTCTATAGTGAGTGGTTATTATCTCATGCATTAGGGTGGTTGAACGTGCATATTGTGACAAGGAAAGGAAAAACTCAACAACTTGGAGGAGATATTCTATAAGATCAACTGATACTTATGGTTGTAATCTACTTTTATTTATACTAATGCAAAGAATTATCTATTTTCCTATATGTGATGTTGTTATTTCACTTACTTAAATACCATATTGATCTATTGAATAAAGTATTTAGATGATACTGCATAGATCTCGTATTTTCTTGGCTTGTGTTATCTGACTGTGCAGGTTCTAATTTTGGAAATCGAAGTTGGAAGTGGAGCTTCCAAGCTCAAGAAGGAGTGAAGCATGTGATGGATTCTAGGTAGGCCTCACTCTGTCATCTATTTAATTTAAGGAAAATCATTTGGTTCCTTGTCTCTTTGTTGTTCTAGGTTAGCCACCGACCTAGGGGAGATACTTTTGTTTGCAACCGTAAATATCGTATAACAAATTGGCGAAAATATTGTGGAACTAAGTATTCCCTTCATGTTTTTCCTTGTCCATTGTGTTTGACTACCTCCTTGACAGACGTTTGTTGTATCATCCAACTAATAACAGACATAAAGTGGTTTCATTCAACCTTTTTTGTAATTCTTATGCTAGAATCCTCTTTTCCAGGCCCAACGCTCCCCCAGTGCCTCTGATAGAGCGGTGCACCTCACTCATGCCCACTCTATACCAGCGTTGCAAAGCATAGGTGCCTCCATTGCACCAGCATTGGCCCCTTTTTTTGCATAAATTTTTCCTTGGTTTTTTAACCTCTCTTTCATCAGCCTGCTTCTAATTGAACTTCCCTAACTCTTGAGTGTCTTATGATCTCTCTAAAACCTCCATTTGGTTTGCATTTGTGTTTGTTTTCCTTTGGTAAGAATTGGTTTTTCTTTTTCTTTTTTCTTATCATTTGGTCGCTTGAAAATTGAATTTTTTTGGTTGATGATCGCTTGGATGAATTTTTGTTTGAATCCTCGTTCTGAAAATTGTAATTAAATTAGTAATTAAACGTTTTCTTCTTATTTTTCTTCATTTTAAAAAATTAAGTGTGGTGAAAATAAAAAAAATTTCATTTCCATTTAGGTTTTTGCATGTGCACAAGTATAGGAATAGTTGCATCGAAATGGAAATTCTATCTTGCATATTGTTTGTTGCATCTTGATTTTTTATTCCCTTCCTTAGCTATATTTTCATTGAAAGAGAAAATATTTCTATTTTCTCATGCTAGATTTTCATTTTAGGATATTCATGTGACATTCGTGGTCAGCCCAAAACTGAAACTTAATCAAAGATAAACAATAAAATTTATTGAATCAACTTAAGGAGAATGTAACATTAACACAAAAATCTAGAGGTCTAGGTTAGAGACATGTTTTAGCATCGTTAAATGTAAGCGTTGACATTGTTTTCCAGCATTGCATCTCGGGGGTGAAATATCGTCCCACGTATGTAAGTGTATAGGATCCTTTTCCATGTACCTTTAGGTATATTAGATGGTGCTCCACGCATGAAAATTATATGGGAAATATCTCATCAAATGGTTACACATTAGTCAACACTACTATTGATTGCACTCCCACGTACCGTCGAGTATATTTTGGGAGTCCCCTATAGGTTGTTATCCTTTCCATAGGTAACCGAGTTGGTCGCCTTGTATACCATGATACACTGAACACAACATTCGGGGATATTTCCTGCATGTAAGTTAAGTCCTTGGTTCTCGAAGGTGTATATTGTAGTTCATGTTTTCTTGGTAAACCTTTATGCCTAGATTACCCCCTTTTCATTTATTTTCATTGTGAATTTCTAAAATCAATTAATTGACTACAGAATAAAAACCTCTTCCTGGAACTGTTAGGAAATTTACCGGCAGAAATAATAAATAATATACTGAGAAAAATAAACATAAATAACCCAACAACAAATCATGAACATAAACACAAATGTTTATCTGGGAAAACCCCAAATCCGGGGAAAAACCCACCCAATGAAATTTCATTAACCATTGGCCAAAACCCTGGCCAACCCGGCCAAGTGAGCCTTCACCGCTCACCTCCAGGCCTACATTACAATGAAGTATTTCCAGCCTTTTTATAGGCTCCATCACATGCAATACCATGGGCCAAAACCATGGGTGCACAAAACCATGTGTCCCAAAACCACTACTGTTTACCCTACTCAACATTGACTCTACCCCGAGTCAAGTTTACCTAACAGGAACAACTCCTTAGTCAATATTAGGTTGAGACTAATGGAAAATTTTCCTAAGTATACCAATCAAGGAAACCCCTCTGATGGGAATCCTAGTCCTTTTCCTCCTTTTGGAAATATTGGTGCTCCTTATATGGCAACATTTTCCCTTCTCTGATTTACCATTCGTTTTCCAGTTTGGTTATTTTAGACCCCTATGGTTTTGAATGTCCAAACTTCTTCTTAGATGAGTTCTCCTCCACCTGAGAAACATCAACCACATGTTGATCCTAAATTTTACCCTTTTCCTTCTTCAACTATTGTTCCTTCATCACTATATTCCTCCTTTCCTGGTGAAAGTCTTTATTCTAGTAACCAGGAAGCTAAGAAGAAGAAGAAAAGGGCGAAGATAAAGAAGAAAAATAAGTAGGGGGGAAACAAAGAATCCATTTCTACAAATGCAATTAGTATGGAGGAACCTTCCAATCAACCCTGCAAAATTAAATTCCATTGCATGTTATGTAAGGGTGGCCACCTTCTTAGAGATTGTCCTTGTATTCCCAAGATATTAGAAGTGTGGTCCATAGGATCACTTCAGCCTTTTTCATCAACCTCTAGAGATCATGTTGGTGAAAAACCATCGACAAGTGATAATAAGGTCCATGGGAAAAAGGGTAAAATCATATTTCCCTGTAATTTATGTGAAGGGAATCATCCTATTCACCTTTTTTCTTGTATGGATGAAGCCTCAAAAGTGTTGGAAAACCTTGCAGGTTCTCATCCATGACTTCCAGATGGTTACTGGAAGCTTTCTCCCAATCCTCCACTAGTTGATGAAGTGATTGATCAGAATCCATCTCTAGTCAATCCTACTCTCTCTCAACGTGAATCCCATGAGTCTTCTCCCAACCAAACATTGGTTGAGAAAATGGTTGGCTCAATTCCACATTCTGTTTATCATACCTTTCTCGTAGAGAGTTAAATTCATAGTGCTCATGTTCTTCTTGTTTCTTCTAATTCTACGGGAAAAAGGGGCATTTCTACCATTCCCACGAAGCCCCCTCCAAGAAAAAAAATCCATTGGATTTTATTGGAATCGATTGAAAGAACCTCGTCTCCCTTCTTACATGCCTTCTAAGATCATGGTAAAGGCTTATGATAAGACCATCCATAACACTATTATATATGAGGGAGATTTTTTTGGTATTATATCCTCCATTGATTGGAAAGATTTGGGTTCCCCACAACTTGTGTCCACCGCTCTAGATATGTTAGCTTTTAATAGAAGAACTAATCAACCCTTAGGGATCATCCCTCAATTTCTTGTTACATTGGTAGGAAAAACTATATGTATCGATGTTATGGTTATCATGGGCCCTTTGGAATTCAATTTTATCTTGGGACGAGACTATGTTTATGCTATGAACATTGTTGTGTACACACTCTTTTGAGTGATGAGCTTCCCGCATGATGGAAGGATTGTTACTATCAATCATATTTCATTTTTTGGTCCTAATTTGAATACCAATAATCCTACTTCCCTAAGAATTATGAATGTGCAAGTGGTATCTTCCCCACCATGGGTTAATTATGTGGCAACATATTCCATGACTGTGTCAACTGATGATCTAGTCAATGATATAGTGCACCATGTACAGGGGGCATTGGATCTTGATATTTACATTAGATACCTTGATGTGTATCCCTTCCAAAGTGTTGTTCTCCCATCTAACGAGAAACTCTTGGAATCAATGGCCTCTTATGGGCCATGATTAAGGTTCTCGGGAGCAGAGTTCCTTTTCTTATTTCAAGATCCATAAAAAAAGAAACAAGTCCGTCTGAGAAGAGTTCCTTTTATTGTGTCAAGTTCATTAAAAAATGAAACAAGGTATTATTAGCATAGTTGTTTTCTCGTGTCAATATCGTTAAAAAATGAAACATATCCCCTTCTAATTCGAGTCTTTGATTAGATCTTGTAAATTCCCATTCAAGTCTGTCACTTGATCTTGTGAATGAACCTTCATTCCATCCACTTGTTAGCCACCAGTAGTCTACTTAGGTGGATGAAATGAAGTTTGGGGGGCATGGTTATCTCATTATCATTGTTGACTAATTTCCTAAGTGGGTCGAAGCAATGCCTACGTTCAACAACACTGGAAAAAAAGCTGCGTACTTTTTCTTTAACCATGTGATTGCTAGGTTTGGTGTTCCACAAACAATAGTTACAGATAACAAAATGCATTTTTAGAATCATATGATGATTGAATTAAATTCCAAATTGGTACTTTCACATGAAATTTCCACTCCCTATTATTCTCAATCTAACAGACAAGTTGAAGGCTATCAACAAAGTTCTTAATACCATGCTTTAATGCATGATAGGTATCCACAAATCGGACTGGAATTTACTTATTTATGTCTCCTTGCGGGCATACCGAACCTCAGTAAGGACTGCTAAAAAATTCACACCTTTTCAGCTAGTTTATGGTCTAGAAGCAACCCTTACCATTAAATGTGAAATTCCATCGCTGAAAATAGCTTTCGAACTTCTTCCTGCTACTTATGCAGAAGAGGACTCTCTTTTGCATCTGACTCGTTTAGATGAGACCCGGTGCGATTCCTCTTTAGCTAACAAAGCTCATAAAATACACATCAAAGTGAAATATAACAAAAGTTTCAAGCTAAGATTCTTATCGGAAGAAAATCTAGTACTCTTATATGACCAGGAGGTTGATAAGTTAGGTCTAGGAATGTTCCAGCCTATGTGGTTGGGCCCATACATTTCCAAGCATGTCCTTGCAAAATGGGCTTATGAGTTAGTAGATCTCAATGGAATTCCTCTATCAGAGCCTAGAAATGGGGTGTACCTCAAAAAATACTATGCTTGATCCCATCTGTAGTACACTGTGTACATACTATCTATAAGTGTGTTTAGTGTGTTTTTCGTGTGTTTTTCAGATTTTCCCATGGTTTCCAATGATTATTTTTACTTTTGTTTTGCATATTTCAATCTCTCTCGAACCGTATATTGGTTATGTCGATGGTGCTAGCCATAATAATCGAAACCTATCCTCTGCTACATGGGCCATCTTTGATCCAAATGGCGAGCTAGTGAGCATCCAAGGGATTTGAATTGGATGCTCTACTAAAAACATCATTGAGTATAGTGCAGTGGTTGAGCTATTATCTGATACTATTTCACATGATATATGTTGTATAGTCACCAGGCTTGACTCACATCTCGTAGTACTACAACTCACTAATTTATATTCAGTGAGAAATCATGTCATCCTTTGCATGGTTCTGAGAGTGTGTCTTCTAGAAAGACATTTTGATTTCATACGATGTGAAAAAATTTCTAGAAATATAAACACATTAGAATATTCCCTAGCTAATTTTGTTTTAGATAGAAATTTGCAATGAATGTAAGTAAATTTCAATTCACATCATATCATATTGAAATCAGAATAGGAACTAGGAAACAATGAAAATATATACATATATTATGTTTGGTTTTACAAAATGTGTGCCCTGAGACACATATGGCTACATCATCAATAAAAAAAACTACATGAAAATATCTAAGTAGAAAAATCAGTGGTGCTCGTGATAAATGATAGTGCATGGGCTATCTTGCACAGTGATCGACTAATACGAATAGGCACTCCAATAGTCGCTGAAGTTGCAAAGGAATATGACCAACCGTGGTTTCATCAATCATATGTGTCAATACCTCCATGTGGTGCTCCACCACTGATATGATCTCAGCTACCTCAAGATCTCGTAGCACATCTCATCCCACCGTAACAACCTGTACAGGTTCCACTGCCTCCTCCTGTGACTGTCTCTCTCTCTGCGACGAAGATATGTAGCACCTACTGGTCGAACGAGTCCAATATTTGCATGAAAAAATCAAATAGTTTAGTGTTGGAAACATGCAAAAAAAAAAAAAAATTGTAAAACTTTTCAAAAACTTAATGGTCAAAGAATATTACCTGAAGCATCCCATTGCTCACCCTTAAAAAACTCAAGCTCAGGATCATCACGGTAATCCATCCCTGTGTAAGGATAATCATCAATCATTATGAACTGTTTGTGCAACCATCCAAAGAATATTGGTTAAAATTTTGTGTGATGGACCTGCATGTCTGCCCATGTGGTCTATCCACCTCCTCATTTATGGGACCCTCGGATAGAAGGTCTTGAGTACAATCTGATGAGGTTGTAGTAATGGTACTTGCTCTAAAGAAAAAGAGACCAAAATGGCACCATAATTGAATTTCTTGAACTTCCCCTCATTTTCTTTATTAAGTTGTTATTTCAAGTTGACCAAGACACCCTCGCTCCAGTTGAATACTGTCGGCTCTAGACATTCTACTCCATATTGCATGTATGATCTTCTCTCTACATGTAGTTTCGAGCTATCTACAAATATTGTGATAATGAACACGATTTTTTTCAAAGGTAATTGGTTCAAATCCTTTATGTTAATATTTCCATCCCTCGTAAGAAGGGCTCGAGGTTTGCAATAGGTAGCGATATAGTCTTTCACCATCTCACCACCACTTTTTCCACCTAGAAGAGAGAGGGGGCCACGCTGCTTTTACAAACTTGTCAAAAATTAAATGTCATCTACCTATATTTCGAGTAGATTTTCCCCAAACCTGACCGCTCATGCCTGAACATCCTATGAACGCACAAGGTATTTCAACAACTCCATTTGTTACCTCATACCAGGAAGCCAAAATCATTTTAATAAACTGAATTTTTTAAGTGCATGGATGGTAGTAGCATCATTTTCCGCATTTAAATATTACACTTCATGTTCTCTTTCTCTACAAATGAATGGAATTTTGTGCTAATGGGTACCTGAAACATAAACAATGGATTCATTAGGCTCTTTCCCATGCAAAAAATATAACAAAATTTGGGGAAAAAATGAAAACAAACTTCGAGATTTTCACCCAACACACTCCATAAGTGTATGACAGAGCATTGCACCTCTGTATTTTGTGTTTCTCTGCCTAGGTGCAACTCCCTTTTCGACATAGAGGGGGTGTGTAGGCCCCAGGTCATTTTTTATGAACCACGGGGGCCTCAAAATATTGAAACATTTGCATGAAAACATAAAAATGAACCATGGAAAGGTAAAGAATCATTTTATCTCTTATCTAGATCCAATGACATTCGAAATGGTTCCTTGGATCGGTCTCAATCAGCTGTAGAGGATCGAGGGGAAAAGGGCTCCAAATACTCATTCTTGAAGGTAAAATGTGAAATGGTGAAAATGGGAAGTCATTTTGAATATTTATGGTCATTTTCTCATTATTTTATTCATTTTTAGCATTTTGACCTAGATATGCTTCAATTTTACTATGAAACATGTATGTTTAATCCTTCTTGTGGTGTTTTTATCAGGTATACTTTTATCTCTTTTTTAGAATATAAACCAACAAAAAAAGGAAACCCCCTGGAGTCCTCTTTCAGCTCTTTTCAGAATCCCAAAATATGAAAATATTTTTGAGTACTTGTCTTTTCAAACTTGTAAAAATAAATGTAAATATGTCTACTCAGTATAAGTTTAACCCTTTTTCAGATTGAGGTAGACTAGCTACAAAAAAGGAATACCTTAGTAGAACATGTCTAAGATGTTCTCTTGGGTATTGCTTTATGCCTTTTCGGACTTAAGAGACAATTTATGAAATGGAACATCTGGAGTTTTCTTTTTTTACTCTTTTTCAAACTCTCTAAACATGAAAAATATGTTGAGTTTTACCTACGTTGGACTCATTAAAACATCAAACAATGATGGACTTCTCGAACATATGAATTTCAAACCACTCCTTCTCAGGGTTCGTTAAATATGCTCGGAGGGATTCACCTAAAGGATGAACTTACAGATCAAGCATATGTTATCCTCCTCAAGATTGTTAAAAAATAAATAGGTATTGGCCAGTCTGGTTGGGGAAATTGGGAAAACAAGGGATTCCATTTTCCTAATGGCAGTGAGTCGCTCTTGAACATGACACTTTTACACTTCATCTTCGTGGCCATTGGTTTGGGTAATCTTCTCGTCTCTTGGTTATCATACTGTTTTCATAGCCTCCATTATGGTTTTGGGTCAATTCTTCAAACTCCATTTAGTGTCATCAGTGTTTAATAGAATTCATTCAGTTGATCTCCACTACAATACTCTTAAACCTTCATCTCATGTTTTCATTTCCTAATCCAGTTCCATATCAGCACCATTATGATATTTCTATCTCAATCATGATACTCGTTTCATGTCGTTGGTGGGGGATACATCAAGGCCCTCCTGTGACAGGTCGCTTCCCGTCGACATCAACACATAATCCAGGAAGTTGACATAGAAACACCCCTTTGGTACTTTGGTTCTTACATACATTCAATGGAAAGTTTCCTCTCTCTCAGTGACATGTTTACATCAATGGCCATCGACTGAAATATTTTGTGTTGTGTTCTACATTGACTCATTTACTCACACCATACCAATTGTACCTTAGTACGTTGAGAGCCATTAACATCATCGGTGGTTTCTCTCACATTTGATAACGTACTACATCATCGATCGGTAATCAGATGGTGTCTACCATGTTCAACTCTAGCTCATTGATTCACATGGTTAGAAATGTACATTAATTGTCCGTGTGAACGATATATAACACCTTGGATCTAGTTTCATCCATCTGGGCTGTGATTTGAGGAGTTATACAAAGATCACAATGTATGATGACTGTGTTCATATAGACAATTATCCAATCATGGGTCCACCAGTTGCATCTGTGGATGCTTATTTTGATCATTGTACATGTTATGTTAGCTTATGACATGAGTATGGGTATGCCTCCCTCAACAATAAGATGTCATGATAAATGTATTGTAACAGATGAAGTTCACCGATTGTCCTTGATCCCTACTTGTCACAAGGTAAATCACTTCAGTCATCAGTCATCATCTCTGAATTTTTTCTTTAGGGGGAATTCTGTTATAGGCCATTTTGTCACATCTGATCAATAAGCCTCCTCATCAAATCAATCAACATCCTATTCCCCCTTGTCACCATCTTGCACAAATCCCTAAGAATTTTCCTTTCATCCCCCATAATTTCAGCCCTAATCTACATCATCTGAGCCATTTTTAGGACCAACGCTCCTTGTATTCCCACTAGGATGCGACCACCTACATATTTCTTCATTTTGGTTAGTGTTGGTCACCAGCAGGTTGCTCCCCTTTGCACCTATTAGCATTGAAAATGTTAATGTTGTAATTTCCATTGTGTCACTGTTTTCAAAGCTTTTTATTGTGTCCTAGTCCATGTCCAAAGTTTGAGTCATTTCCAATCAAAGTTAAAAAGAGTCCCAACATCAAGGTATTTTTAAGTGAATAGGTGTCATAGACTTTTATAGTCCTAAAATAAGTTAAAATCTCTATTTTGACTTATGTTAGAGTTGAATTTTTGTCGTTGTTTTGGCAATAAAGTTGCAGTCATCTGGTCTGGAATAATAGCTACCTTTGCTGCAAATTCATTGTCAAAACAGTAATGCAGTAAAAGTCAGATATTTCTCAGAAATAAAATTCATATATTCCACACAGTGAAAAGCGCATCTATTTCAATGATATTTTGGTTATCTCAGAAAAGAGGCTATAGGTAAACATGTAATCAGTTTTTGCAGAAGGAAAATTAAGGTTTCGTGGACAGTATTGCAACCAGATTTCTTTAAAAAGCAAAGCACTGCGTGCAGAAAACATATTAACCAACAAAGTGGGAGATCCAGAGAAGAGAAGTAGAGAAATTTTCAAGGGATCACGCCATGAATTAAACTAAGGAATGAAGCGATGGAGAAGAACCGCGTGCAGGATGAGAGGACGACCATGATCCAATCATAGATCCAAAGGGGAAGAGACCGACGGTGGAGATGACATCGCAAACTAAACAATATAAGTTGCGATGCGATGAAGGGTGAGCAATGAAGACTGTCAGATCTCGATGCAGATCAACTATGGCGATTAAAGCACACCAGCGCGATTTTGCAAGTCGCATTTTTTAAAGTTTACCGTTAAGGCAATTGCTTGGTATGTTAAGTGATTTTGGATGCGATGAGGCGAAGGGCACGTGTGAGAATAACACACCAGTGCAATTTCGCACATCGCATAGTTTATGTTTTAGCAGTTATCAGTGTAAACTTAAACTTACGGGCGACCAATTTGCGATTGCTTCCGATTGGTCAATTGGTTGTGAGGACCAAGAACCACGGTTTCGTGTGTAATGCATGTTAAAATGAATTTTTGTGTTTCATTAAGATTTATACAAGGAAGAAAGCATATGTAATGATAAGGTGGAAGTGTGAAGCTTAGTGGGATGACTTGGCACTGGCTTTTGAATCATTTAAAAAAACATGTCATTACTCCCTATCGTAATTGTAGGCACGAAATTAGAGAAGAGAGCTCAGTGATCACTCAACCTGAGGACTCTGTGTATAATACAGGTGCACAAATAACCAATCCTCCAGCAAGTAGTCTCATGTTTCAAAGTAAGCAGTCTTAGGTTACGTGGACAACATTGCAACTAGAGTTCAACAGTTGTATTCGTGAGCAGTTTAGCTATCGGAAAATGGGGAAAGGAGGAAAGGTAAATAGGTCAAACCCTGCTAACATAATATTTGTGGATGCAAGGGAAAAATCACAATTCAAATCTGTAGGTTGGTATAAATTCCTCCAGAAGTTTTCTGGGGAGAACGTAGCACTAGCTCAAGATTTCGCTGAGTCTTTCGATTGTGAAAAGTTCAAGTTAGGTGGAAAAACATTCAACATTTTTTAGGCTATCATAGCCCGTGAAACCCATTCTTCTGCAACCAGTGAAATTTGGTTTAAAAGCAAAATGCTACCTGAAGAAGTAATTTCTTACCTTAAGCCTGAATATTCTCATATGAAATGGAATTCAAATGCTCACATTTCCTAGTTTAAAGACAAGTGGAAACATGTTATTACCTTAGTCCAGAAATACATCACATGTGAAGGGAGGTTTTCTTCTGTTCATTGTTATCAGTTGAGATTCCTAGCCCACATCTCAGGAGAGAAACCTTTGAACCTACCCTATTTTCTGTATAAATATCTACTTAAAATATCCCTCAAGCTACACAAAATTCCAAACTACTCCTTGCATAATTTATATCACAGAGGGATGATTAAAATTTTAGTTGTCTATCATCTCAGAAAGAAGAAAATTACTTGGGATAGGTTTTTAAGACAAGAAGGGTTTGGTTGTATTAATTCTAGAAGAAAGGTAGGGAGGAAAAATAAGAAAGATATCCATAAGAAAACTAGTGCTACCCCTATCTCACATAGTTCACCATCTTCTCCTAATAATATTATGTCAAAGAATAAAGAACAAATTGCCTCCTTCATGAAGCCAGCCTAAGAAGAACCAGTGGAAGTCAACCCTGGTCTTCTTGCACCTAAACATGTTTTCTCACCAGTGGAATTCAACCCTGGTATGAAAAGTTCAAGCCAGATTCATGAGTCATCTCATCAAGTGCAGCCAAACAATGGAACATCTCTCACAGAGTCCACCCTCTCACAAGTTTTTCTTTCTCTCAAGAAATGCAAATAGAAAATGACAGAGCCAACCATAGAAGAAGAGCCTACCTTGGCTAAATTAGTATCCTCCATTTTTTCTTAGATCAAGAAGAGGAAGCAAAATTAAATGCATTCCTTTTCCTCATTTGAAGACAGTAGTGATCCTGATTACACATAGTCAGAAGATGAGGAGGCAGAGTCTAGTAAATTTATACATGGAGGAAAGAGGTCCAAATTCATTCCTCATCCCTATGTCAAAAGACCTCATACTAGACCAAGAAACAAACTCAGGCCAAACAACAAGCTGATTGCAAATCCTAAACTGAGGGATGAAATTATCAACATTGAAGAAAGCTCAGAAGACAAAATTGAAAGGAAGAAGAAAGCTCAATCAAAGAGCCAAGCACAGAAAAAGAGGCCTGATAAAAAGGTAACTAAAGCAGAAGCCATAATAATTTTTTCTTCTATTCTGGACCTTTGATGAATGAAGAACAAGGTTGACTTGGAGAAAACTTTTTGGGTAAATTTTCCATGTTTTCCAGTTATTGCTACCTTTTCTGCGAAAGTAGCAATTATTTTGAAATATCAGCATGTGATGGAAATGGGCTAATTTTTGTTTTGAATCATGATGGTGACATTAAACAGATGAAGTGGGGAGGTTACTCAGTTGTAATGGTTGCTTCCAGATGTCTTGTATCCAGCCTTGTCTGAAATATCATGTTTCTGTTTTTCACATTTAAAAGGAGACAACCACATGTCACTCCCACTTTTTTTACACTTTTTTTTGGGGATTGGTTGCGCTAAAATAGAAGAGTGTTCTTCGAATAGGCTACCACCTCACACAACCATTTCGGAGTGACAACCTTCATGATGCCTTCATGATGTTTATATTGTTTTTAATATAGCACTTTGTAATTAAGATTAAGGGATAAGCCTCACATATTGCACGAGGTTGTAATGACTTTTGAAATAGATTTACCTTTTTCCGTGGAAGATGACAGTATCATATTTTGTATATATATGCCAAACTCATATGAAGTCAGGTTTGGTTGGTGGTTATTGAATTTTGACTTATATGAACTATAATTTTTTTTGTGAATGAAATGGAATGATACTACTGAGGACTTATTACCAATTTGTTGTGTGTATTGTCTATTTTACTTGTGTTTCCATATCTCCTTTCTTCCAGTTCCAGTTTGCAAATCATCATATGGTTATGTGTTTTTATTAGTCTCTTAGGCATGTTATGTGTTTTAACAGTTATTCTTAGTCTCAAACAATGAGAATTCCTGATAAAATATATGTTATAATAGTGGAAGAGCATCACTCATGATAGTTATTATTCATGATATTTCAGTGAGAATCTTGTCAGACTAGAAATAGCTTTCTCTCAATGGAATATTGTCAAACTGCTACTTTTGTGAACTTCTACTAAATACAGTAGATTTCTGTTTTATAGACCTACTAATTCTTCTCTCATCTTACAATTTCCTCTCCTCATAGACTACAAACTTGCACCTTGCTACCACATAAGATTCCAATACCCTCTTTAGTAGAACTATGGATTTGAACAAAATCTCTCTTCAATGAATCAAATTTTATACCATCTTTCAATCCCATAAAACAAAATATTAAAATTTCCTCAGATTTTAAGATGTGTCTGGTCATGCACTTGCTGCAGTCTAAGTGCTAATTCCAGTGCCAACATCTTTTGGTGCACCGTCTGCGAGCGGAAGGCCTTGTAACAAATTATTCTCCCGAGTCTATTGTTATGAATTCTTGATAATGAGTTCTTCATGGTGAACAAGAATTGGTGACTTTAAGAAGACTGTAAATTTGTTCACCTGGTGATTCCACGAAGAGGAAGAGGAGTTTCAAGACCTCCTTCTACAAGGAGGAATCAGAGATCTCCAACTGTGACCCTAGTTGCTAACCCAGAGAAAATCATCAAAGATGCTAAAGGAAAACATATATTAGGTGAAGCCAAATCTCAGTCAGTGAAGAAGGTACACAAAAAGTACGTTCCAAATAAAAAGGTACCTCTATCTACTTTAGAATCTAAAAAGGTTTTAGTTTCAAAATATTATGTTGAAAAATATCAAGTTGAAGCTACTCCCTTAGAAAATAAAGTGGATGTTGTTAACCTAGGCTCAGTTGACGGTTTTTCTTACTCATCATCTAGTAAATTTGAAATAATTACAGTTCTACTCAAAGAAGGAGAAACTGAATTTCTAGGTGTTGATAAGAAGTGAGAAGAATTTGTGCTAAATGAAGGGGAATTAGAACAGGTATTGGCTATTGCACCTTTCCGTGATAGGGATATTTTATTGAAGAAGACTTCAAGACTATTTTAAATTTCCTTCAGACTCATCCTAAATACTAGTCTCTTGTCACCCCTCAATAAGAATATTTTCCTTTCTCTCCAAATCCAGCTGTTGGGGCATCTTCCTCTCATCCATTTGAAGAGATTGTACCTGAAGGTCTTACTTTTAACTTATCTTATTTCCTTTCTCAGCAAAATAAGGCTGAATTAACTACATCCCCTCAAGAGACAACTTTAGATTCTGATTATTCTACTAAAGGAGAAGTCAAGACATCCTCTGTTCATCTTTTTGAAAACCCACTCTTCTCAATTTCAAAGCCTGAAAAATCAGCTCAAGACCCCCAATTTTCTGCTATCCCAAATCAGAATCAGAATTCACCAATTGTAATTCCTATTTCCCAAAAATATACGTCAACTATACATCAGCAAAATATGGCTCAGCTTGCCCTTACAAAGATGCAGTAGATAGTGGCTGCGAGATATGTTCCACTTGTTCTCGCTCAACCCCTGCATCCACTTCCTCAAGGAGATTACTTGAAATATCTTCCAGAATACACTAGGGAGGGAGAAGGAGTTTCTGCTGAGGAAAATTTAGTGGCTTTCTATAACTATGTTGACAATCAGAATATTGAACATGAAGATGTCTGGACAAGACTCAATATTCAGAGCTTGGATGGTGAAGCTCGAAAATGGTTTAGAAGTTTTGCTCCAAATTCAATAATAGTAATTAATGAATTAGAAGAGATATTTGTGAAGAATTGGGGTGATAGGAAAGACTATGTCTATTATCTTACCGAATTTGGAACTCTGAAGAAGAAAGTAGATGAGTCATTAGTTGATTTTACTAAGAGGTTTAATAAGATTTTTCAGAAAATTCCTAAAGAAATTTAACCCACTGAAACCACAGCTATGATAAATTTTGCAAATGCTTTAGATTCTGAGTTTTCCTTATGGTTGAGGGCTGAAAAAGCACAGACACTGACAAGTATGTAAGAGGCTACAATTGGAGTGAAGTCTAATCTCATGGGTTCTAATAAATTAAAAATGGAGGAATAAAAGGCAAAAGACAAAAAGAAGATGAAATAAGAAAACCTTCTTCTCCTAAGTCTCTTTTAGTAGAAGAAAAGATCGATCAATTGTCTAATTTGATCAAGGAACTTGCCTCTAATATGTCAAAATTAGACGTAGAAAATAAACCAGTTGCTAGAGCGAATCAAAACAAAGCTAATAGAAATCAGGCTCCCTTCAGGAGATCTTTTCAGCCTCAACAAATCCTACAGAGCCCAGGGAGGAATTCTGATGACCAAAATGTTCAGCCTCTGAATAATTTTACTGAAGAACAACAACAAGGAAATGAGGAAGAAAATGAAGAAATAAACCATGTGGGAGAAACTTCACTGTCAAAATGCTTGACATTGCAGGAATATGAATATAGATCGAGGATTTGTTTATTTTCTGATGATATGAATGCTCAAATTTATGCACAAAATGATAAAAACAACAGGAAGTTCAAAACATAAATTACCCTTTGAGATCCAAGGGTCCTGTTCAACATCCTAAAAAAAAAATAGCTTCAGAAAAGCTGCTAAACAGAAGGCCAAGGTAAATGAGGTTCCTTCACCTCAAAATTATGATCCAATGGTCAAAATTACTACAGAAAATAAGGAATTAGTTCCAATTTATTTCAGTTTCAAATCTGAATTGAATAAAATCAAAATTCCAGTTCCACTCCTAGAATTATTGAAAAATCCAGCATATAAAGAGTCTTTTAAGAGTATTTTGTAGCCTCCTCTCACTCTTGATTCATTCAACCTTGAGGATGAGCATCCCACTATTTATCTAGGTTGTCATGTCCAAGACCAAAATGATGATAACTCACTGCCTTTTTACCTGTCACTCAATATACATGAAAAATTGTTGCATAATTGTCTGTTAGATTCAGGAGCTTCCCACAATCTCATGCCAAAGAAAGTGATGGATGAATTGGGATTAGAGATCACCAAGCAATACCATGACCTTTACACCTTTGACTCCAAAAAATTCAAGTGTCTAGGAGTGATTAAGGATTTGATTGTTTCCCTTACCTAGCTACCTGTTAAGAACTTAGTGATGGACATTGTAGTTGCCGACATTCCTTCTAGATTTGGGATGTTACTTTCCAGATCTTGGTCCAAGAAATTGGAAGGTACCCTTCAGATGGACATGTTATATGCTACCATCCTAGTATTTTTAGGGGAATTCGGAAGGTTGTATAGGGAAATTCAAATGGCCTACATCATTAGTGATCATCACAATCCATCAAATCATCCCATATATGCTGAAGAAAAGGAACTGGGGTCATCAATTATGCATATTTCTGCAGATGATAATTATTTCTAGCCTGGAATAAGTGAAAAACAACACTTTCAAGGTGCAAATGAGCAGCAATCAAAAGGAGGACAGATCTGGAAGTTGTACTTTGTCGGAGCCTCTTCAAGAGAAGGATCGGGAGCCAGTGTAATCCTCATTTCTCCTACATAGCAAAAGGTGACCATATCATACAAAATACAATTTGCTACCACTAACAACATTGCTGAGTATGAAGCACTTGTGTTGGGTATGAAAGCAACAAAATATTTGGGAGTGGAACAGCTAATTGCCTTTGGTGATTCAAAGTTGGTGATTAAGCAGGTGAGAAACAATTACCAAGTGAAAATTTCCAAATTGAAGAATTATAGGAATGAAGTCTGGGATCTGATTGAGCATTACTTTTCAACATTTAATATAAATTTTGTCACTAGAGAATAAAATAAAATTTATGATTCACTAGCTATTAATGCTAGTAATTTCAAAGTTTCTCTAGATGTCAAGGCAGTCTATGATGTTCAAATAAAAAACAGACCTTAAATTTCTGATAACATCAAGCACTAGAAAGTATTTTAGGATGACAGGGAGATTCTGAAATTTTTAGAGTGTGTAGAAGAGTTTGCAGACATACAAATTGATGATGAGCAGGAAATTGTTGAAAACCAAAATAGAAGCCCTTTTAAGAAAACTATGGCTGGGAAAAACATTATATCTAAAAACTAACTTTATTCCTAAGGGTTTAGTTCCTTTAGAAAGGATGTTTGATAATAATGATGTTTTTCTCAGCTTGAAAGAAAAGTTGATGGAAAGAGTAAAATAGAATGTAACATTGGTACAGAAGATCAACGAAGATTAGTCAAAGTGTCCAAATTACTTCCTCTAGAAATCAGAACAAAATATATCAAACTGCTGAAGGAATTTGATGATATTTTTGCATGGTCTTATAGTGAGTTGAAAACTTATGATGAGAGCATAATGAAGCACAAGATCCCTTTGAAAATAGATGCAAAGCCTGTAGCACAAAAAATCAGACACATCAATCCCATGCTCCTCCCAATCATTGAGAAATAAATCCAAAAATTATGGGAGAAAAGATAATTATGCCTTTGATATTTTCTAACTGGGTAGCTAATATAGTCCCGGTCTCGAAAAAGAATGGAGAGATAAGGATTTGTGTTGATTTTCGCAACCTGAACCGGTGCTCCTTAAAAGATAACTATCCACTACCCAAGATGGATTATATCTTGCAGAAGGTTGTAGGATCCAAAAAGCGGTCAATGATTGATGGCTTTTCAGGCTATAATTAGATTTTAGTTGGTAGGAAAGACAGAGAAAAGACAAATTTTACCACACCCTGGGGCACATTCATGTACAAAAAAATTCCATTTGGTTTGACGAATGCATGTGCAACCTTTCAAAGGGAAATGGATATTGCCTTTGCGAGAGAAAAGGATAGTTTTGTGATCATATATTTGGATGACATCACAGTTGATTAAAAATATGATGAAGACCACTTGAAACATTTGAAGCAAGTTTTTGACAAATGCAGAAAGTTTGGTTTGTCCTTAAACCCAAAAAAGTCATCTTTTGTTGTCCAAGAAGGTAAGTTGTTGGGACATATTGTAACAGAAAGTGGCATCTATATTGATCCGGGAAGAGTATAGGCTATTCATAAAAATGGCTTACCAAGGAATAAAAAGGAATTGTAGTCATTTTAGGGAAAATCAATTTTCTGAGGAATTTTGTTCCTAATTTTTGCAGAGCTGATCAAACATATAAATGTCTTCCTGAAAAAAGATGCAAAATTTAAATGGCAAGATGAAGCAAAGAATTACTTTTCAACAATTAAGTCTACCTTGACTGAAGCACCAGTTTTGATTAGTCTTGATTTTGAAAAGGATTTTCTGATTTTTTAGTATGCTTCAGAAGAAACAATTGCAGTTGTATTACTACAGAAGAACAAGGAGGGTTTGGAGCAGCCAATTTCATTTTTCAGTCGTGCTTTAAGGTATGTTGGATTGAAGTACATCTTGACTGAAAAACAATCATATGCACTAGTTA
Source organism: Pinus albicaulis (assembly GCA_034641835.2). Lineage (NCBI taxonomy): Eukaryota > Viridiplantae > Streptophyta > Pinopsida > Pinales > Pinaceae > Pinus > Pinus albicaulis. The sequence continues at coordinate 1,489,504,433 of CM076575.1, read as the reverse complement.
AGGCTTTAAAATCTTTTTAATTTTATGTGTTGCATTCAAAAATACTTGCTTTTGTACCCGATATTACTGTTAAAGATGTGTTGCTGCAACTAGATACATATGGAAGGAGTGGACGATGGCTGACCAAAATTATAGAATTTGATGTTGAAATCAAACCAACTAAATTGATAAAGGTTCAGGGTTTGGCTCGCTTGATGGCTGAATCTCACTGCAAAGCTTTAAATCTGAATGTAGAGGCATCTGAAGGAGAAGATGGAGAAGGTATTGCTAATTATCCTGAAATATTTAATTCAGATTGGTACAAGGATACAGTTTAATTCTTGTTAAATTTCAACTGTCTGCCTGAAAAGGAGAAGTCTAAAAGGAGATATTTTAAATTGAGAGCTATGAAGTATTTCATTTTGGAAGACCATCTTTATTGGAAGGATCCTGTTGGAGTCTTGTTAAGATGTGTAGATGAAGCAGAATCCCAGGAGATTATGACAGAGATGGAGTGTGTGGAGGGAATTTATATTGGAGAACCACTGCAAACAAAATCTTAAGTGTTGGCTATTATTGGCCAACTCTTTTCTCTGATGTATTTGCCAAAGTCAGCAGTTGTGTTGAATGTCAGAAATTTGCTGGTAAATAGAAATTGCTACCATTACCTCTCATTCATATTTTAGCAGATGTTCCTCTCTAGCAGTGGGGGCTAGACTTCATAGGTGAAATTCATCCACCTTCATCAGGACAGCATAGATGGATTCTCACATCTATAAATTATTTCACTAAATGGATTGAAGCTATACGAACCAGGAATGCTACTGATACGGTAATTATCAAATTTCTGTTGGAAAATATTATGTCAAGATTTGGTTATCCACAAAAATTAGAAAATGATAATGTAATGGCCTTTAAGTCCACCAAGATGTACAAATTTTGTCAGCAATATGGGATTGAATTGACTCATTCCACGCCTTGTTACCCTCAATGTAATGGATTGGCTGAGTCATCCAATAAAAGTTTAGTGAGGATTATTAAGAAAATGCTTCCTAGAAATAAGAGGAATTCAGACACTCAGTTGATACATGCTCTATGGGCAGATAGAGTAAGTGGTAAAAAATCAATTGGGATGTCTCCATTTCAGCTTGAATATGATACCGATGTTGTAATGCCTTTGCAATTATCTCTTCCTGTGATGAAGTTCCTACAAGATGAATTTGATCATGAAAACCCAATCCAAAGGAGAATGTTACAGTTGATAGATGCACACCAAATGAGAGAATCATTTCTCGAAAAAGTTCAGAAGTATCAGGCTAAAGTCAAATATGTTTTTGATAAAAGATCAAATCAACAGTTGTTTCAGGAGAATGATTTGGTGTTGCGTTGGGATGCTAGTAGAGAAGACCATGGAAAGCATGGTAAGTTTGAAAATCTATGGTTTGGGCCATTTAGAATTGTTGAAGTTTTGGAGAATAATACTTTTCTACTCAAACATCTGGATGATGATCAGTTGACTGGAGGCCCAGTCAATGGTGATTTTCTTAAAAAGTTATTTATTTAGTAAGACAGTTGAGTCACTCCATTGTAAATATCTGGTGTGATGTGTAAACAAACTCCATTCCCAATGGTACTTATGTCTGTATATATGGTCATTCTTGAGTACAATCAGCCAATGGTTAGCCCTAGTCTTTATTTTTAAGAATTCTTTTGAGTTTCAAGAGTTTTTGAGGCACTGAGTCTACATTCCTTGAAGCCTCACAGGGAGGACTTCATCCCCAATAGGATCCATTGTTAGCACTGAAAATGTTAATGGTGTGATTGCCACTGTGTCACTGTTTCAATTTTTTTTTATTGTGTCCTGGTCCATGTCCAAAGTTTGAGTAATTTCTAATCAAAGTTAAAAAGAGTCCCAACATCAAGGTATTTTTAAGTGAATAGGTGTCATAGTGTTTTAGAGTCCTAAAATAAGTTAAAATATTTATTTTAACTTATGTTAGTGTTGAAGGTTAGTCATTGCTTTGGTAATAAAGTTGCAGTCATCTGGTCTGGAATAATAGCTACCTTTGTTGCAAATTTATTGTCAAAATAGTAATGCAGTAAAATGCAGCTATTTCTCAGAAATGAAAGTCATATAGTCCACACAGTGAAAAGCGCAGCTATTTCACTGAGATTTTGGTTATCTCAGAAAAGAGGCTATAGGTAAACATGTAATCAATTTTCGAATCAGGAAAATTAAGGCTTCGTGAACAGTATTGCAACCAGATTTCTTTAAAAAGAAAAGTGTTTCCTGCAGAAAACAAATTGACCAATAGAGTGGGAGATCCAGAGAAGAGAAACAGAGAATGTTTAAAGGGATATCGCCAGGAATTAAACTAAGGAATGAAGCGACAAAGAAGATCCGCGTGTAGTATGAGCGAACGGCCATGATCCAATCACAGATCCAAAGGGGAAGAGATTGACGGTGGAGATGACATCGCAAACTAAACAATATAAGTTTCGATGCGATGAAGGGCGAGCAAGGAACACCATCAGATCTCGATGCAGATCAACGATAGGGATTAAATCGCACCAGCACGATTTCACAAATCGGAGTTTTTAAAGTTTACCATTAAGTCAATCACGTGGTATCTTAAGCGATTTGCGATGCAATTAGGCGAAGTTCACTTGTCGGCGTAGCGCACCAGCGCGATTTCGCACATCGAATATTTTATGGTTTAGTCATTATCAGTGTAAAGTTAAACTTGCGAGCGACGGATTTGCGATTACTTCCATTTGGTAAACTGGTTGTGGGGCCCAAGAACCACAGTTTCGTGTGTAATGCATGTTAAAATGTAGTTTCGTGCTACATTAAGAATTATACAAGGAAGAAAGCATATGTAATGATAAGGTGGAAGTGTGAAACTTAGTGGGATGAATTGGCGTTGGCTTCTGAATCATTTTAGAAAATTTCTCATTACTCCTTGTCATAATTGCAGGCACAAAATTAGAGAAGAGAGCTCAGTGATCACTCAACATGAGGCCTCTGTGTATAATACAGGTAAAAAAAAAACCAATCCTCTAGCAATCAGTCTCAGGTTTCGTGGACAGCATTACAACTAGATTTAAACAGTTGTATTCGTGAGCAGTTTAGCTGTCTGAAAATGGGGAAAGGGGGAAAGGTAAATAGGTCATAGATTGCTAACAAAAGATTTGTGGATGCAAGGGAAAAATCACAATTCAAATCTGCGGGTTGGTATAAATTCCTCCATAAATTCTCTAGGGAGAACGTAGCACTGGTTCAAGCATTCGCGGAGTCTTTCGATGGCGAAAAGGTAAAGTTAGGTAGAAAAACATTAAGAATTTCAGAGGCTATCATAGCCCGTGCAACCCAGTCTTCTGCAACTGGTGAACGTTGGTTTAAAAGCAAAGCGCTGCCTGAAGAATTAAGTTCTTACCTTAAGCCCGAGTATGCTCATATGAAATGGAATTCAAATGCTCACATTTCTTGTTTTAAAGACAAGTGGCAGGATGTTATTACCTCAGTCCAGAAATACATCACATGCGAAGGGAGGTTTTCTTCTGTTCATCATTATCAGTTGAGATTCCTAGCCCACATCTCATGAGAAAAACCTTTGAACCTACCCTATTTTCTGTATATATATCTTCTTAAATTTCAAGCTACAGAAAATTCCAAGCTACTCCTTGCATAATTTATATCACAGAGGGCTGATTAAAATTTTAGTTGTCTATCATCTTAGAAAGAAGAAAATTACTTGGAATAGGTTTTTAACAGAGGAAGGTTTTGGCAATATTAATTCTAGAAGAAAGGTAGGGAGGCCAAAGAAGAAAGATATCCATGAGAAAACTAGTGTTGCCCCTATTTCACATAATTCACCATCTTCTCCTAAGAAGCCTATGTCAAAGAATAAAGAACAAATTTCGTCCTCTTCACGAAGTTAGCCTAAGAAGAAACTTTTCATGGTAGAAGAACTAGTGGAAGTCAACCCTGGTCTTCTTGCACATAAACATGTTTCCTCACTAGTGGAATTCAACCCTGGTATGAAAAGTTCAAGCCAGATTCATGAGTCATCTCATCAAGTGCAGCTAAATAGTGGCACATCACTCACTTAGTCCACCCTCTCACAAGTTTTTCTTTCTCTCAAGAAAGGTAAATAGAAAATGACAGAGCCTACCTTGGCTAAATTAGTATCCTCCATTTTTTCTTCGATCAAGAAGAGGAAGAAAAATGAAATACATTCTTATTCCTCATTTAAATACAGTAGTGATCCTGATTACACAAAGTCAGAAGATGAGGAGGCAGAGTCTAGTAAATTTATACATGGAGGAAAGAGGTCCAAATTCATTCCTAATCCCTTTTTCAAAAGACCTCATACTAGACCAAGAAACAAACTCAGGCTAAACAACAAGCTGATTTCCAATCCTAAACTAAGGGATGAAATTATCAAAATTGAATAAAGCCCAGAAGACAAAATTGAAAGGAAGAAGAAAGCTCAGTCAAAGAGCCAAGCACAAAAAAGAGGTCTGATAAAAATGTAACTAAAACAGAAGCCATAAGAATATTTTCTTCTATTCTGGACCTTTGATGAATGAAGAACAGAGTTGCCTTGGAGAAAACATTTTGGGTAAATGTTCCATGTTTTCCATTTATTGCTACCTTTTCTGCGAAAGTAGAAATTATTTTGAAATATCAACATGTGATGGAAATGGGCTGATTTTTGTTTTGAATCATGATGGTGATATTAAAGAGATGAAGTGGAGAGGTTATTCAGTTGCAATGGATGTTTCCAGGTGTCTTATATCCAACCTTCTCTGAAATATCATGTTTCTGTTTTGCACATTTAAAAGGAGACAACCACATGTCACTCCCACTATTTTTACACTTTTTGTTGAAGATTGGTTGCACTAAAACAAAAGAGTGGTCTTCGAATAGGTTGCCACCTCACACAACCATTTCGAAGTGACAACCTTCATGATGCCTTCATGATGTTTACCTTGTTTTTAATATAGCACTTTGCAATTAAGATTAAGTGATAAGCCTCACCTCTTGCACGAGGTTGTAATGACTTTTGAAACAAATTTACCTTTTTCTGTGGAAGATGACAGTGTCATATTTTGTATATATGTGCCAAACTGATATGAAGTAAGGTTGGTTGGTGGTTATTGAATTTTGATTTATATGAACTGTAATATTTTTGGTGAATGAAATGGAATGATACTACTGAGTACTTATTACCAATTTGTTGTGTGTATTGTCTACTTTACTTGTGTTTCCATATCTCCTTTCTTCAAGTTCCAATTTTCAAATCATCATATTGTTATGTGTTTTTATTAGTCTCTTAAGCATGTTATGTGTTTTATATGTTCTTGTTAGTCTCACACAGTGAGCATTCCTAATAAAATATATGTTATAACAGTGGAAGAGCATCACTCATGATAGTTATTCTTCATGATATTTCAGTGAGAATATTGTCAAACTAGAAATAGCTTTCTCTCAATGGAATATTTTCAAACTACTACTTTTGTGAATTTCTACTAAATATAGTAGATTTATGTTTTAAAAACCTACTGATTCTTCTCTCAACTTACAATTTCCTCTCCTCATAGACAACCAACTTGCACCTTTCTACCACATAAGATTCCAATACCCTCTTTAGTAGAAATCTGGATTTGACCAAAATATTTCTTCAATGAATCATAGTTTATACCATCTTCCAATTCCATAAAACAAAATATTAAAATTTCCTTAGAGTTTAATATGTGTCTGGTCAGGTGCTTGTTGCAGTCCAAGTGTTGATTCTAGCGCCAACAACACGTTCGCTTGTTCTATAAATCCGAGAGAATGATCGGGATTCTAGAAGCTTCACCTTCTAGTAGTTTCCAGAAGATGTTTTAACCACTCACCTTAGATAAAGAATTCGCATCCTATCCTACCCTACTTTGGATTTTTCACCACTTATCCTTTCCTATCCTACCCTACTTTGGAGTTTTCACCACTTATCCTTTGATCCTATCCCTCCATCAAAGGTGGATCTAAAACCTTAGAATTGTATTTGGATAAGAACTCCCAAGTTACCCCACTATTCTATATATTTACCATATTGCATATGCAAAGGGTAATGGTTGGATTTTGGAGAGTGATTATGCCCTTATGCTATTGTAGTGAGTGGTTATTATCTCATTCATTAGAGTGATTGGAGGTGCATATTGTGACAAGGAAAGGACAAGTCAACAACTTGGAGGAGCTCTTCTACAAGATCAACTGCTACTTACGATTGTAATCTCCTTCCATTTATATTAATGCAAGGAATTCTCTATTTTACTATATGTGATATCGTTATTTCACTTATTTCAATACCATTTTGATCTATTGAATACATTATTTAGATGATACCACATAGATCTCATATTTTCTTGGCTTATGTTATCTCACTGTGTTAGAAATTAGAGCTATAATTGGAGCTTCAAAGCTAAAGAACGAGTGAAGCGTGCGATGGATTACAGGTAGGCCTCACTCCATCATATATTTAATTTAAGGAAAATAATTGGGTTCCTTATTTCACTGTTGTTATAGGTTAGCCACCAACCTAGGGGAGATACTTTTGTTCGCAATCTTAAATCCTGTATAACAAGCGAGTAAAGGGTTTTTATATTGGAAAGTATAAAAAATGGAGCTCAAAGTTATTGAAAAAATATAAAGGGGTATAAAAAAGGTTAATGAAAAAATTGATACCTACAATATCTAGTGAAAGTAGGGGTTTTTTAAATTGGGAAGGTGTATTGGGTTCATATTGGTATGGGGTTCAATAATGTGATTTTTATAGGTATCTTCCAATATGTAGTAAAATAAAGGGTATTTTTTATTGTGCCACAAATACACGTGATATGCCAAAGGTTAATTGAGTGAAGCCCTTGTGTTATTACTATGAATTATTTTCATGTAAATAATTTGGAACATTTAAAACAATGAATGGTTAAGAAGTGTACATAGATTCAGAGGATTGAGGAGGAGGAAAGTGATCATAAACCCAACCCTTGCATTTAATTTATCACCTAAATCATTTTTGGGAGGGATGACCCTATTGTGTGAGTATTTAATGGAGGAAATGGGCTCCTGGTTAGAAGATGAGTCCACATACTTTCTTCATGGATCATGTTGACAAAGTGAACATGTAATAGGAAGTCGAGGGAAAATAAGTCCCAAGGAGTATTGACTTAGAGGCATGGTTACAAATTGAGGAGAGGAGGGAGGAAATTCTAGAGGAGGATAGTTGAAGAGAAGAATGTGGGTGGATTTTGGAAACTTTGCAGGTCTACCTAAGAGACATGACTACCCCTCCTTCTGATACTGATTCCTATGAATTAAGTAGTGTGTGTATGTGGAGGTCATTCTATGCTTGGTGATGATTATTGAGGCCTATGAGTGTGATGCAGCCAAAGCTGCAATTACCCACATTCTGCATATAAAATGATTTTTCAACTTAAAACCCCAATTAAATCTCAACATGAGGTAACCTTAATGCGGAAGCTTACCTTTTTCAAGACCTATGGTTAGAACCATATAATAAAACCCACTTATGAAATTATCGAATCAATATTCGACATTGGATTAAAACCCAATGTATCATCGATATATATATAATGGCCCAACTTTATCAACTCACCTTACCTTTATTCAATCCTCATATGCGATCACCAATCCGTATGCCAAGAACATTAATATAAGCTTTGGAGCCACCTTATTACTCACCTTATGGAAATTTGATGACATTGAGTTTAATTTAAAAACCAAAGATCGCAACATATTTTAATATTCAGCCCCATGCTTTACCAGTCACACACATACACTTTCAGCCCACTTTTACTTTGGTTAAACCCCAAAACAAATCTTTTATTCGGGTCCCACAACCTACCATTTCATTCTATATATTCGAGTCCACGCAGACATATATTAAACCCAAAACATATGACTAGATCTGGGTCCCACAACTTTACAACGTACCTTTTTCTCTGCCGTCAGATCTACTCTTCATTAATTGGATGGTTATCGCATTAAGTTTCCCAATCCTACGATGTTCGCTTTCCAACCTGATACAACTTGCGCAAACGTTTACCACGTGATAAAAGTGGTTTTGACATCCACGTGTCTCTTCCTCCACTGTATCGCGTTCGATCAAGGAAATACCACTTGACCTCCAAAAGTGGTGCGATAAGGCCTTTGGTGGTTTTCAAAACCACCTCATGGTTCCACCTTCACTATTGATTCATGGTTCCAAAACATGTGTGGTTCCAAACCTACTTCACTCATCCGCTGTTTAAAACTTAACTCATGGTTCCATTGTTAAGCCTTGCTCGTCTCCCCTTCAACACTAAACGAACCATCAAATGGAACAAGCCCTCTACATATCTATACACAGGTTTTATCAAGCCTGTGTTTTATGATCGTTGATATATTTCAACAAAATTCACAAGAAACGGTTATCCGCGGATTTTGTATACAATAGTTGGCTCAGTTGTTATCACTTATAATCAATCAACAAGCGGCAACAATAACCCATATTCCAGCCATTATCAAACACAGTAACTTGCACATATTATTCCAAATATTTCTCAGATTCACAATAAATAAAACATAAGGTCATACAGATACATGGTATGTACAATTCCACACTGTTTTTAGTATTTTCCATAAATATTTACAAATGAAAATACATTCTATTTGACTACTGTAAAAAACCTCCTCTATGAGACCTAGCTATTGGTTTGAACCATTAGCTCTACCTCTATCCAATCTCTCGCTTTCTCTAAACCCTAACTCTTCTCAAATCTCTCTCTCTATTTTTTTTTATGCTTCAAAAGCTCAGTTTATAGAACCAAAAAGATTCATGAACCAGTTTAATTCAGATCCAAAAATCTCTCACTGTCTCCTAACATATCTCTTCAGCTCCACTCTTTATTCAACAGAATCCTAGATTAGATTTCTAAATCCCTCAAATCCTCACTATTCCTAGGATTCCTTACTCATCCCTAAGATTTTAAAGCTCATGAGATATTCTCCATAAATCAATTTACAATTTAAATTTCCTCAAACTCAACTAAACTTAGGAAAATAATAAAAATGATTAAGGGAACCCACTCCCTTTAGTAAATGAGAAATAAGACTCATGGGTCTTATAAGTTTTGAAGAATGCCCCTGCATCAGACTCCCTAGTTTGAAAAAATTCATGGACTCCTGCTCATGAGTCACCCAACTACTTCTGCTGTAAACTTCATCAAATTTCATCTTCCAACTGGTTGTCTATCCTCTTTCAATTGCAGGTACATTTGTTGCCTTCTCTCTTTCTCCTAGATGCCAAACTTTTTATTGTAAATTCCATTTTTCTCTGTTTTCATAATCATCTCTTCTGCATAATGTTTGGATGCTGATATCCTGCATAAACAACTTCTCAAACAATATAATTTTCCACTCCCTGGTATGTTGTTGTCTTGCCATTATCTCAATAAAATTGAGTTCCAACTTTATGTATTTTTCCCTCTCCTATACCTGACTGTTCATTTTGATTCTTGACCTGATCACCAGCATTATCTTCTGTCCCCAAATCAATTCCTTTATGTTGTACTGTATATTCTTCCATCTTTCATTGAATTGCAGATTTTGAAAAATTCTTATGCTTATCATCTTTGTAATTTGCACCATCCACCTATCCAACAATTTAAGTAGCATCTTACCAATCTCAAAAGAAGATTGTTTCTTGTTTAATACAAGAACATATAACTTCCCAACTACATACTGTCCATCAGCTGCAAATAATTTAGTTATTGAACTTGGTTCAAATACCTCCATATCTACATAAAATATGACTGAATTGTTCATCCAAATTTTTAATTGGAAACTCAAGATAAAATCTTGACATTCTACCCTCCTTTGGATTAAAAACAAAATCTTTCTGTGGATTGTACTTTTACATCTTCTGCAACCTTCTTTCTCTTCTGCAATGATTTGTTTAAGAGTTATACCAAGTCTCATTCCTTCCTCCTGAACTTTTAAATCAACTAGCTCCTTACTATCACCTTCTTGTTTCCATAAGGAAAATTGGCTTTCTGCATTTTCATAATTCACATATTTCTTCATGTTTTCATAAACAAACACATCTCCAAGGGAAGTTTGTCCTTCATCCTGGAAAACACATTCAAAAATTAATAATTCAAAATCAGAAAATGCATTACATTTTCCATCAATTCTACTCCATAATTTCTCTAATTTGTCATCCTCTTGATGTGCATATGACATATCAAAATTGTCATATCTTCCTCCATATTGCCTTGTCTTGAAAAATTCTGCTTTTTCTTCACTTTGCTCTAAATGCTGTCTAATTTTAAAATTCTTTCTGCTTTTCTCTTTAGCCTTCCTTCCTTTCACACTTCTTTTCATTCTTCCTTCTTCTCCCTTAAAAATCTATAAGTTACTAAATTGACTTTTCCATGCCTCTTCCCTTCAATCAAAATCTGCCAATCTCTAATTCTCTTTGTTTCTTGACATGAAACAAAATCATATGCAACAGATTTTTCCTTCCATGATAAAGTTTCTTTTAGAATAAAAATTATTGTTAACATCATGAATATTAGTTTCCATTGAAACCCTTTGCTGCTCACTGTATATGCATCATTTATGAAAGCATCCTTACCTTCATCTTCTGAGATTGCTTGTCTCTCACCAGTTTGTTGATTACATTTACCTTTATTCTTTTTGCAAGTTGTACAAATAACAATGTCTTCAAATTTCTGTTGTGCATCAACCTCTTCCATCTGATCCGTAGGTTCTTTACTGTCTTCTTTTTCTCCCCCCTTTATAGCCTTTTATGGACTAGATATACCTCCTTGGACTGAATTTTGTTTATAAATCCCTATTCTAGCATCTTTCACAGTATAATCTTTAGTAAGATCTTTTTCCATAAATGCTCCATTATGTTCTTCCAAGACAATTTCTTGTCCATTAACTATCAATACAAGTCCATAATTTTTGAGTAAAAATGAAAGAGATAATCCCAATACCTCAAATGGTTGTACTGTACACATACTTTTTGTTGTTCCTGTCATAAGGCTATATTCATACCTCTCTTCGGCTTCTTCTTTTGCAATCTGCAAATTTCTTTTATCTCCAGACTGTTTGTCATTCCTTTGCCAGATCTCACTAGATTCATCGCCTCCAGCTTTCATGGTAGCTTTCAACATTTGCCTTTCTTTAGTGTCCTTGAACACATGTTCAATCAAGAACTATTCCATTATAGTCACTTCTTCTAACATCTTCATTTCTTCAGCAACCTGCATAAACATATCTTGTAAAGATTGTTCATCACCTGCATACATACACAAATCATCAGTTTCAAAAATACTAGGCTCCTCTTTCTTTGATGTCACAATCATCACATCTCTCTGTTGATCTGAACTTTTCCAACAGTTCATAAATTCATCAAAGATTCCTTCCTTAGCAAAGTAATCTTCTTTCTCATGTCTATAATAGTCATCTTCCATCTCTAACTCAACTTTTCTGAGTTCCTTTCTTAATCTGATATACATTCTTGTATTTATCTGCTTTTGCAACAGCTTCCACTTTATCTTCTTTCTTCTCATTGTCCAACCATAACTTTGGTCCTTCATACTCTTCTCAAGCAACACTATTATTGCATCAACACTTGCTTTCAATTCTGCAATTTCTTTGTCAAATACTTCTTGACTCATTCCCTTACCTTTGCCATTTTCCTTGGCACATTTCTTTCTTTTGTTGTGGCTTCTCTCTAAACCCCTATTATGACTATCAGTAGTCACTTTCTTCTCCATCTATATGAGCTCCTCACTCACTATGAGCTGCACTAAGCCTCTGTAACAGCAAGTCCTCCCTGCTGCCACTTACCTCACCAATCCCCTCTCTGGACTTGGTCTTTTGCTAAGAACTGGTTCTCTATTTCTGAAACCTCTTGAGCATTATTCTTCTGTTCTTCCTAGGCTTATATCCTCCACTCACATTCTCTTTAGAACACTTCAGTTTTTCTCCCTGTCCAACTTTTAGCTGGAATATTTAGGTTCACTGCCACTAACACAACTCTTCTCTTTCTTTACACAACCTTCTACTGTGTGTTGCTGCTATCATTTATTTATTGTAGAAACAATTCAAATGGGAATAACATAAAAATATGGCTCATACCTGATAGATATTCAAATTATTGATCTCTTTGAGCTTCCACTGGCTTGGACAATAAACATGCTACTTTACTTTTCACTGTCTGCACTTCAATTCTTCTGTCAACTAAATTTCCCTTCTTGCTGAGTACATCCATATTCATGTTATTTCCTTACAATATTTCTGTTGTTATTTCTTCATTCATTTCTTTGTCACAGCTACTTGGCTGAAACTTCTGTTATTGCATCCATCACATACACATATCATTAAAATTCTTCAAAGCTTTTACCTGATCCTGTCTTCCTCAAGTTTTTTCCACAATTTGCCTTTGCTGAAAGGCTGAAGGTCTCATTGTCTGCAATATTTCAGAATTCCTTTTTGCATACAATCTCTTGTGTCCCGTGCTCCCTCTGTATCGGTTACATCAAAATTCAAATCATATACATGCTGAGAATAAAATATAATATTTTTCAATCAATTCCACAGAGCATTAGTCTAGCTCTAATACCACAAATGATGCAGCCAAAGCTGCAATTACCCACATTCTGCATATAAAATGCTTTTTCAACTTAAAACCCCAATTAAATCTCAGCATGAGGTAACCTTAATGCGGAAGCTTACCTTTTTCAAGACCTATGGTTAGAACCATATAATAAAACCCACTTATGAAATTATCAAATCAATATTCGACTTTGGATTAAAACCCAAAGTATCATCCATATATATATATATATAATGGCCCAACTTTATCAACTCACCTTACCATTATTCAATCCTCATATGCGATCACCAATCCTTATGCCAAGAACATTAATATAAGCTTTGGAGCCACCTTATTACTCACATTATGGAAATTTGATGGCATTGGGTTTAATTTAAAAACCAAAGATCGCAGCATATTTTAATATTCAGCCGCATGCTTTACTAGTCACACATATATACTTTCGGCCCACTTTTACTTTGGTTAAACCCCAAAACAAATCTTTTATTCGGGTCCCACAACCTACCATTTCATTATATATATTCGAGTCCACGCGAACATATATTAAACCCAAAACATATGAATATATCTGGGTCCCACAACTTTACAACCTACCTTTTTCTCTGCCGTCAGATGTACTCTTCATTAATCAGACAGTTATCGCATTAAGTTTCCCAATCTGACGATGTTCGCATCCCAGCCCGCTACAACTTGCGCGAACGTTTACCACGCAATAAAAGTGGTTTTGACATCCACGTGTCGCTTCCTCCACTGTATCGCGTTCGATCAGGGAAATACCGCTTGACCTCCAAAAGCAGTGCGATAAGGCCTTTGGTGGTTTTCAAAACCACCTCACGGTTCCACCTTGACTATTGATTCATGGTTCCAAAACGCATGTGGTTCCAAACCTACTTCACTCATCCGCTATTTAAAACTTAACTCATGGTTCCACTGTTAAGCCTCGCTCAAATCGCCTTCAACACTAAACAAACCATCAAATGGACAAGCCCTCTGCATATCTATACACAGGTTTTATCAAGCCTTTGTTTTATGATCGTTGATATAATTCAACAAAATTCACAAGAAATGGTTATCCGCGGATTTTGTATGCAATAGTTGGATCAGTTGTTATCACTTATAATCAATCAACAAGTGGCAACAATAACCCATATTCCAACCATTATCAAACACAGTAATTTACACAGATTATTCCAAATATTTCTCAGATTCACAGAAAATAAACCATAAGGTCATACAGATACATGGTATGTACAATTCCACACTGTTTTTGGTATTTTCCATAAATATTTACAAACGAAAATAAATTATATTTGACTACTGTCAAAAACCTCCTCTATGAGACCTAGCTACTGGTTTGAACCATTAGCTCTGCCTCTATCCAATCTCTCGCTTTCTCTAAACCCTAACTCTTCTCAAATCTCTCTCTCTCTATTTTTTTTTTATGCTTCAAAAACTCAGTTTATAAAACCAAAAAGATTCATGAACCAGTTTAATTCAGATCCAAAAATCTCTCACTGTCTCCTAACATATCTCTTCAGCTCCACTCTTTATTCAACAGAATCCTAGATTAGATTTCTAAATCCCTCAAATCCTCACTATTCCTAGGATTCCTTACTCATCCCTAAGATTTTACAACTCACGAGATATTCTCCATAAATCAATTTACAATTTAAATTTCCTCAAACTCAACTAAACTTAGGAAAATAAAAAAAATGATTAAGGGAACTGTTGAGCTAATTTATGTACCTAAACTAACACAATTATTTATTATCAATCCGGGTTGTTTATGCTTTGAGGCAAGATCACTATATGTGAAGATCAGATATAATCAACCTTGAAAGATATGCTGAAAGTAATACATTCTACAACTCTAACTCAATTAGTTTAAAAAGAGGAATAATATTGAAATGGTTCTTGACTCAAGAAATTCATTTTCACCTCAATTACCACTTAATGAATCAGAGATTAAAACCAAGACCTTAAGATGGATAAATTATGAATGAAAGAAGCTCTTAACTTAAGAGACATGTAAAGTGTTCCATTATAATTCATTCATCTTAATATCAAAAATCTCAACAAGAAACAGCTTGCACACAAACAAAAGAAACCAACTTTAATTCATCATTCTCATAGAAGGGATGCTCAACTTGATACATCTGTTTTTCCAACTTGATAAAGTGATGAATAAGTTATAAACTAATGACATCAATCACTATGCATGAATTATTAAACAATCTGAAATAAAGCTTTGAAAACCAGTTCTACAATCATCAAATTATAAGGAAATAAAACTAGTTAACAAGAAAGTGTACTTAGCTTGGAATGGGGGCCCTTCCACCCTTGCCTTGCACACTTGATAAATGATCTCAGAAGCTTAACTTCAGTCACACATCCATAACATTGAACAGCAAATTGATAACATCACAAGTCTTCAAATTAACTTCTCAATCCAAAATTGTCACAATATAAAAGTATATAAGTCAAATAATAATCCTAATACATAAGCCATCAAAGCTTTGGCTTTAAATAAGAAGTCTCATGAACAAACTGATCTATTTTTACTCAAACAAACCCATCTACTTCTCATTCACCTATCTAAGTCGAATTCATTATTCTTATCCCAAGAAATATGGTCAATCCCATAGAATCTCAAAACTGCCCTATTTCTATGGGATTTCTGAATGACTAGTCATGATTGACTAGAACTAAATGGGCCTAATAAAACTTGTTCTGTTCGAACTAAGCATAGGTGGCTTAGTCCTAGTTGCCAAGCTGTCCATCCATGCATTCAACTCGTGCTCAAGTGTCCTGCAACCATATCAACCATATAGCTATTACGGGAATTTCTGAATCAGCCAATTTTGCACTAAAAATCAAACTTTCATAAAAACTTTAGAATTTGAAAAATTAAAATTAAATACCTGAATAGATATCAAATATATGTCAAAATGGAATAAATGAATGGAAAATGGATGGAAAATAGATGGATAAATAAGTTTCTTTGAGCAAAATAAGACCAAAACTAAGGCCCAACAGGAACCCACTCCCTTTAGTAAATGAGAAACAAGACTCATGCGTCTTATAAGTTTTGAAGAATGTCCCTACATCAGAGTGTGCATTTTTGTGAAGTTATAGAGAGAGTTCAGTGGAGTAGTGATTCTCTAGTGATAACCAAGTTGATAAATTTGTGGGGCTTACTTTCTTATAGTCACTTGATCAATGACTTGTCCTAGGGCTGATAAACCATTAAGAAACTAGCTAGGTTAAGAAACTATTGTCTAGGTTGAGGCACTCTAGTTCTTTTTGGGATGATAACACCTAGTGTGGCCTTGGGGGATGAAAACACAGGTGCTAGTATCAATGATAAGCTATTAAATAAGTGTGTTCTTATTCCTACAGTAGTTAACACAACTGATAAAATTCCAATTATACATATGCAATCTATCTCCATAACTAAACTAAGACTCTTTGTTATATGATAGATCCATTGTGTTTTTTTGTTGTTGGTTGAGACCCATTGTGGTGTTACAACTAGTAATTGTTGATAATTATCCAAGAAATGGTATGTCCCTTGTAAGTGAGTGACGGGTTGAGAACTCCTGAGAAATTTACCTCCTCAAACTATGAATCTATCTCGAGGGTGGTTGGATGCAAGAAATAATAACAATGCAGTCAGTCTACGGTTGTTGAATTCTAACTCCCAGTCACTAGTCAATTACCTCATAAGATAAGTTGTTTTCTTTTATTTTCTATACATGTCAATACAATGTAAATGTTATCTATTGCTGAAGAATACATATAATTTTTATTAACGAATCTGTGTATTCCTGTGTGGTGATGATGAGGACTATGTATTCAGGTGTGTGGGGAAAAAATCCATGTTTGTGCCTTATGCATTAACCAAGAGCATATATGCTTAATTGCTTTTGTTGAATATGTTGTGGATTCTTGACATCAACGAATAGATGCAAACCCTTGTGAATACAGGTGATCTAGTAGGGGAGAAAATGAATGATGTGAGCATGATTAAATGCCTCATGAGAATCCAAAAAAAAAAAAAAAATCAATAAGCCTATAAGGCATAAATTTCTCTAAAACAGGGCCAGACAAAGTTTGGCTAGGAAGGTCCAAAGTTCGATCCTTCACAACAATTGGTATAAGTTTTAGTGTTTCGGGATAAACTCGAATGGGCTAGATGGGGAGTTTTTTTGGCACATTTAGGCTTATGGTATATGTTTTTGGTTTAAACCAAAATGGTTTGGGAGTTTGAGCCTTTGGGATCATTGGGGAGGATTTACCATTTTTAGGGTGTCAAACTTGAATGGTTCAGTAGCTATTTCAGGAAAAATATGAATGGTTTGGGAATTTGGTCCTTTGGAATGACTAGAGAGGCTTTATCATTTTTAGGGGCCAAAATTGAATTTTCAAGGTTTCATAAAGTACATGGAGTTATTTTGGGGTCAGGATGCAGTCCAGGGATCAAACTAGTTTGGGAGTCTCGAGGTTCCAGGCATGTGAAGTGGACGGAGCTACTTTGGGGCCCGTATATGGGTTAGTTATTTAGACTAGTTTGAGGGTAAAAATTAGTTTAGGGATTGAGGGGACCAATGGGGTTTTTTAGGTGTTTCACATCACGGGCCTGAAAGCTGAAACTTTCATTATAACATAAATTCTCTATCAAATATGCGTCGGTCTGGTGAGGCTCATGTGAAGTTGTGATGTGGCAGGTGTCTTGAAAGAATGGCTAATGACATGTCAACAATTCTTTAAGATGTGGACTGCCAAGGTGTGATGGGGTTGCTATGTGGGCACCACATGGTTTCCATGTCAGTGCCACGTGGAAGTACTTTAATGACGGAGCAAGGGTTTATGGGAAAAACTTCAAATTTCCATAACTTTTGATACAGGTGTTGGATTTCGATAAAATTTATATCTTCGAAAAGCTCTTGATGAGACAAAAATAATGAAAATATTTAATTTAAGGTTTAATTAATTTTAGAAAAGAGTATTTTTTTTACCCCATTTCCATGACAAGACTATGGAGGTCGACTTAGATGAAAGTAACACCTTCCATCTGACCCGAGTTATCCAATGGGGTGATAGGTAGTGTTACATTGTTGTACATATATTTCCTTAGTTGGGCCATTATCTCAAGATGAGAGCCTAAGTAGGTTTTGAATCAATTTAATGATGAACTGATTTGATGACCATACTTTATGTGTCATATTTTTGTGATATTTCTACTTCCTCTATTTAATATTAATAACCTAGCTATAAATTCATTTAATGGATCAATAATCTAACAGGTTAATGGATTTCCAGGTTCTAGGTCTATCGGAAAAATAACAATAACAACCCATATATATTGGTTATTACTATCTCACAAAAGTAAATAATACAACAAAAAATGTATATTCAAACTTAATATGAATATGTAGACAAGTAACAAATGTTCTTTCTCAAAGGATTTACTCATAGATATTACCATAAAGGTCTAAAACATTTATCCTAATAGGAAAAATATATTCAAATCTTATAAAAACAAGTTCACATAAGTAGTTATCAATTATAAATTAAGTATTGGCACCATCCTAATAGAATATATTTATGCCGTCACATATAATATATTAGTTCTTGATATTGTATAACTAGTGGTGAGTGCTAAAATGAAAATGAATACTCAAAATTAATATGATTAATCCAGAAGTAATAATTACTCTTTATCAAAGGATAATTAAAAAAAAAACATTATTACCCATAAATCTTAAAAAGAAATATTGAACCATTTATCATAAAATTAATAATATATTCAAATATTTTTTAAAGCAAGTTAATATAAATAGTTATCAATTAAAATTAGGTATTGACACCATATTAATAGAATATATCCACACCATTCCATATATATTAGCACTTGATATGAAACAACTCATAAGTAGTATAATAAAAAATTAATAATGAAAATTAATATGATTAAGTACATAAGTAACAAGTGTTATTGGTTAGCCTCGAGGGTTATCTCAATTGGTTGAGTTCTCGTCACTATAGCACCTTGCTAATAAGAGGTCATAGGCCCAATTATCCTCAACGCCCTTGGGGTTAGGTGTTACTAATAAGACGACGGGATGTGATCCCTTTGAGTGGATCTACCCAGATATTTCGTCAAGAAAAAACAAGTGTTATTTGTCAAAGAATAAATAAATAAGAAAAAAATTATTTACCCAAAGAGCTTATAGAGAAGGATTGAAACATTTATCCTAAAAGTTAAAGGAGATTTAAATTAAATACTATAAAAAGAAAATTCATATAAGTAGTTATCAATTATCAATTAGGTAAGGTATTGACATCATCCTAATAGAATATAGTCATACTATCCCATATATATTAGCTATTGATATTGTCTAATTGTTAAGTGGTACAATATAAAATGAATTGTCAAATTTAATATGATTAAGTACACAATTAACAATTATTCTTTGTGAAAGGATAATTAAAATAAGAAAAACATTATTACTCATAGAGCTTAAGAAGAAAGGTTAAACCATTTATCCTTAAAAAAAAAGAGATTTAAATATTTTGTAAATAAAATTCACAATTTACTAATTATCAATTGTAAATCAGTTATTCACACTATCATAATAGAATATATTTATACAATACAATATATACTAGAAATTGCACCACATGTTGCAAAGGAAACGTCATAAGGCTATAGCAAATGGAATATAACATAGATGAAAAAAGATGTGATATGTTATGTGATATTTCCTTTGAAAAATAAATTACTTTCTGAGAAGAGGTAATAAATAAAACCTATACAAATATAAAATTTACAAAAAATGCTTATTCAACATTGCAATTTTCCTTCAACTAATATTTTATAGATATCTAATCTAAAAAATCTCTTATACATCTTCAAACAGTTTATGGGCACATATACCCTTGGATTTGGCATGATCCTTCTCACACAAGTAAAGAATCCAGCCATAGTCTCAACAAGTTACCAAATCAAAACAATGTATGGTTGAGAATTGCCCCTCTTGTATGAAGTGGGTGATGGAGCATATTTTTCCATAAATCATTGAGAAAATCTCATGATGTACATGATATTCCCCTCCTTACCTAGTCTCTCACAAAATGTGGGCCTAGATTCATTGTGATTATATCCATGACCTCATACAGGTAGGTTGTGATGGTCTTGTCACTATTAATCAAGAAATATTTATTAAAGGTTCACTAAGAGAAAAAATATCCCTTCCTAAAACCCATAAGGATTCTCTGGAAACAAGTGAAGGTACAACTTGCCTCCCATGTTTTTTTGTCACTTGACCTCCTGTGCTTACTTACGCCTCGGTGATTAACCAACCTTTCAATATGGGAGCTCGCTCAACTTCCATGGGGAGAGGGGGAAATAAATTATCATACAAGATGTGATTATGTTGGTGACTATTCATTTAAGTTAACAACCTAGTCATAAGGATGAGAGGGAGGGTCTGATGAGTTGTCCCACTCCATCGAGAGTATTAATCCATTCTGCCTCCTAAGTTGAAGGTTTAGAGTGTTGGGAACTGCTTCATTATGAAAGATTAATCTAATGCACTTATGCAAGCCTAGTCTATTCTCTCAATTATGCTATTCAATCGACTGGCCATGCTTATTTGATGTTTTGGAAATATACAACTAGATTACTAAAAATATATAATTCTCCTTAGTAAAAAAATTTCCTATTTCTCTAAATTTTTTGAGCCTTATAGTCCAACTAATTGAACGAATCAAGTTGACAAAACTCACTACACATGATAAGGTTTTTAGGCTTAAAAGTTTACCTCGAAATGATAATTCACAAGATAGGATACACATGCAAGAAAAACACCGAAAATAGGGTTGTAAACTTTGCATTGCCACTTGAAACCAAAATAGGCCATTCACAAAAATAATCCAATTGTCTGAGAAAGGAAATGCTTGTAAGGTTGTTTAAATATGCATTAAGCTAGAGAATAAATTAAAGATTGAACATGTGATTTTGAATTAGGAGCTATGTGGTTGATATATTTGAATTATTTTTATTTTATTGATTTCAAAAAATAGGGGAAGTGAGTAACACTATTAGAGGAATAATTAGTTGCACCTTCAAAAAGAAAAAATAGAATCAAGATAAACCCTGTGAAAAAATAAGTCTTCAAAATAAGTAGGTGCACCTTCAAAACGAAAAAATTGAATTAAGATAAACCCTATGAAAAAATCAATCTTGAAAGAATAGTATCTGCAACTTGTAATGAGGACCTACAAAATGAATTGCCACCACGATTCTTCGGGCTCAAATATAATTAGGTGGATCTTTAGAAGCAATGTTATTTTCACCACTTTATATTCCATCACAACAAAATACATGCATAGAGGCAAAAATTAACAAAAAAATGTGTCAGCATTTTTACAAGAAAAAATGTACAAAAAGGGTGTCACCACCAAGAGGTTGAGTTGTTGAATTTCAGGGCCTAACAAATGAAATAAATACAAAGAAAGAAAGAAAACTAGTTATATCAGGAAGTAGGATTACAAGTGAGAAGCTCCTACTATATAATAATTTTTATGAACTTAATGAGAAAATTTATTTCCTTCGGTGTCAAATAAAAATGCTCAGAGCCTCTCTTCTCCCAAATTTCACAAAGTTACCCAGAGAGATACCTTTCTTGGTCTCAATATATTTTGGTATTTAAATGACAGTTTGGTTTTAACCTTATGGGATTGATGCATTTGCATGCTTCCATTCAAACTACCAACATTCATTTATTCACCGATAGGTGAGCTATTGAATTTCAGAACCTAACAAAAGAAATAAAAACAGATAAAGAAATAAGAAAGTCGATTACATTTAGTGCAATAAAGGTTGGTCCCAATTCTTGAAGAGCCCTATAAGAATGATAAAATTAGAGATATTTAGGACGAAATTATTTTGTTTGTGTTTGATAGTTCAACTTCCATGGTGTTTTGAAAACACATCAGCGCTCCTGCAACTTCCTTTGTCAAAGTATTTGATGAAGCCACTGAAGCGTGGAATTATAATCCAATCAACCCTCCTATATGTAACCCATGAATTGTCTGAATATGGTGAACTCTACAGAGAAAATAAATCATCAATATAGTCTATGAATTCGTATGTTATATGGTCGCGTTTAGAAAGGGTGAGATATCTAAGAGTACTGCAGAGAACGAAGTGAGTACTGATATTCTCTATAATTTTTTTTCAAGCTCCAGGTAGAGAAAGGGCGTTACTTTTTTGATAGCTTGAAACAAGAAATTAGAAGTTCCGATAGATAAAATATTGAAGGTGATAAATTTCAGTGATTATGTCAAGGAATTATAATTTTTCAACTCTGGGTTAATCTGTGATAGGTGCATTTTGCATTATGCCACAATCTCTGCTTCAAGATTGGTGTTAGCTCTAGTTTCATTGGGGCGGTTGATGATGTTGGTGGAGTGAATCCCATGAGAAAAATACCTTTGGATATGGATATGAGTTGGGATGTGCTGGATTATCTTAGTATATATATAAAATTTTAAAAACAAATTCCTCGATTCCATGAAGAGAATATGGATTCCTAAGAGGCATGAACCCTAACTTTGGCTAGTGTGGAGTTAGCTCAGCTCTCATATTCATTAAGAATAGAAACGTAGATACAATAAGAACTTGGTGTTTTAGGGTATTTATTTATTTTAGTAAAATAGTGGGAGATAAAAATATTGTTATACATATTTATCTCATATAAATGTTGTTATGATATTCGTTACAATTTTTTTTCAAGCTCTAGGTAGAGAAAGGGCGTTCTTATTTTGACAACTTGGAAAAAAAAATCAAAAGGTCTTGATATATACAATTGTGAAGGTGATAAAATTTCAATGATTATGGAAAGGAATTCTAATTCTGCACCACCTCTTTATTCTGTGATAGATGCATTTTTCATTATGCCACAATATCTGCTTCGGGATTTGTGTTAGCTCTAGTTTCAATGGGGGATGATGATGGTTGTGGAGTGAATCCTCTGAGTATAATTGTTGGACAGATAAATCGTTCTTATGGACAAGACAGATCTCCCTAGTATCCTACGGATAAATAGCAACAAAAAGACAAATGTAAACTACTTTCTCTAGATTATATTTGATCTAGAATTATCTATAATGAAGGATTTAGGACTTACATGTAGTCTAGCGTTGATCGTAGTCTTCTTTCCTGTCGCTTTGAATACATCTCCTTTCAGGATCTGCAATCAAAAACATGAAAGAATCAGAAGCACCTGCATAATATAGACTAATTCATAAACCATAAATCTATCTTGATGATCAAGGAATTCAAGAAATAAGCCATTTAAATAAACAACTCATTGAGAAAACAGGATCCATTTGTATATTCTTTAATGAAAAAAGGAGCCTTACAACCGTGTTCGCCTTGATTTCGTACTTTTCCTTCTGGGGTCCGGAACAAGCGTTTCCTCTACTTTGACAAGCCTTTGCACTCTCTCGACTAACATACACATGAGTGTGTAATCATTCCCATATGATAATCAGTTAAGAGAGTCTGATTTTCTCCAACAATTCTCCTAAAAAAATCTCAAAGCCTAACTCCCCTTTGAGGCTGAACTATGGCCTCAATTTATAGCAAAAGGGAAGAGGTTGCAGCTGCAAATAAGAGGGGATAGAATCCTCTTTCAAAGGGATTAAGTTCCACATACCAAGGGGTAGGATCCTTTAATGGAGGGATGAATGTACATGAAAGGACCAAACTTTCCACTGGATAATTGCTTCTAGAAGCTTCTAGATTCAACCAATTGGGCTTCTAAATTTTACTTCCGCCTTCACTTTACCTTTTATAGGAATCTTCACCTTTAATGAACAAAAAGTGTGGCCGATTCCACATGTTCTAGAACAAACAGATGTGGCACCGCAGGTAATACTAGGAGAAAGTGCGGTACAAGTATTTTTATGACTTTTATAAGCTTTTCTCTCAATTTCAAGGCTTGGTTTTAGGAACTTTATGTTTTAGACTTCTAAGGGAGTATTGTATGAGTGATGATGAACCCATACAGATAGTAAAACGTCATGGTGACAATTTTTAGTCTAACAGATTGTCCCCTAAAGTGCGAAGTCTGAGACCATTCGAAGAGTGATGTGCTTTATCATTTCGAGGATTAGCCTGTGGACACCCCAATCGGAATCCTGTAAAAACATTCAATGCAAAACATATATATATATATATATATATATATATATATATATATATATATATATATATATATATATATATATCATCGTTGAGGTAGGCATTCCCATACTCAGATCAAATACTAGCTAAAACTTGTTATGATGTAGAAATGATCTTACTATCAAATCAATAATGTAGACACATTATGGATGCATCCATCTGTTATGAATATTCTACAGCATAATGAATAATAAAACTCCTCGTAGCTTGGATGGTGGAAACTAGATCCAGGGTCTTGATTTTCACTACCCGAACTAGTACGATTCTATCCATGCGATTGATTGTATCGAAGTCGAACATGGTAGAAACCACTTGATTACCAGTCAATGATGTGAATTGTTAATAAGTGTGAGAGAAACCACCAATAATTACAATGGCTCTCAAAGTACTTAGTACAGTCCATGAAATGTGAATAAATGATCTGAAGTTTAACATTTCACGGAATCGTTCGATCGAAGGTCAATGATGCAACCTGTCGTCGAAGGCGAGAAACCTACCATTAAGGCATGCAGATTCCAAGGTACTAAAGGATTCTAGATCAACTTCCTAGATGATGAGTTGTTGTCGATAGAAAGTGATCTGTCGTAGGACAACCCACAACACGAAACCATTAGAT
Organism: Pinus albicaulis; assembly: GCA_034641835.2. Taxonomy (NCBI): domain Eukaryota; kingdom Viridiplantae; phylum Streptophyta; class Pinopsida; order Pinales; family Pinaceae; genus Pinus; species Pinus albicaulis. The sequence continues at coordinate 1,489,479,901 of CM076575.1, read as the reverse complement.
CAAGTTTTGTAGAAATATTTTGCAAGGACTAACTTAGGGATGGTCAACGTGAATGGAGACAAATGTTTGCAAATGAATGGTTTATTTGAACTATCCTCTTGAACACATAACGACACTGCAGATGGTTTGGTAACAATTGACCTAAAGCTAATACCCAGAAACTGGCTGAAGACTTTCAATATGGTTTGATTAACTGATAGGCAAAGGATTTTCCCAACCCAGGACAAAACGTGTCGTGTTCAAGAGTGGTATACTGCTTTTAATCAAAGTGTGACAACTGGATCCATTTTCTCTCTTTTTCCCCCACCATTTCTGGCAAGTACCTCTTTATTTTTAACAAGCTTGAGGAGGATAACATTTGCTTGTTATATAAGCTCATCCTTCGGATGAGTCCAACTTAGTTTACCCTAAGAAGGAGTGGTTCGTTCCTGTTTGTAATTGACAGGTCCTTTACTGTTAAATTTTAACGAGTCCAGTATAGGAGAAACTCGGTGTTTTTCAATTTTAGGGAGCCAGAAGAAAAACTTAAGGAAACTCTGTGGGTGTAATTTTTCGTAAATTTAGTCTCTCAAGCCCGAAAAAGGATAAAATAATACAGGAGAGAACTCTGTTGACCATGATTAGTCAACATATACCGTTTTCGTAAATAGTCCATTTCAGTCCGAAAAAGGGGTAAACTTATACTGAAAGAATGATTGTTCATTTCCTTTAACGAGTTCGAATATTCAAGTACTCATAAATCTTTTCATCTTTAGAGAGTCTGAAAAGGGCTTAAAAGAGAACTCCAGGGTTTCACTTTTTAGTAATTTTCAAGAGCCTGAAAAAGTGATAAAAGTATACTCATCATTTTCACTTTTTCGTAATTTTTAACGAGTTCGAAAAAGGGATAAAAATGTACTCATATGGCCAAATTTAAATTTAATTTATGAGCAAGAAAAGACAGAAATAAATCAGCATTTTCATGTGTTTTACGAGAATGAAAGATAGCAAAATAATCTCGGGATTTTCATGAGTTTAACGAGTCTTGAAAATAATAACCGAAATGGACTCGAGATATGTTTCATTTTTATACAAGCTTGAAACATAGGAAAAATTATGCTTGAGAGTGGTTTCATTTTTACACAAGCTTGAAACGTAGGAAAACTATGCTTGAAAGAGGTTTGTTTCATTTTTACACAAGCTTGAAAGAAAGGAAAAATCATGCTTGAGAGTGGTTTCATTTTTACACAAGCTTGAAACATAGGAAAACTATGCTTGAGATAAGTTTTGAATGCCCCCCAAGCGTAACTTGCTAGAGCACATTCCCCCAAGCTTCATTGCATTCAACTAAGTAGACTACTAGTTACTAATAGGTGGATGGGATGAAGGTTCATGTACGAGATCAGATAAAAGACTCGAATTGACTAGGAGAGGATTTGTTTCATTTTTTAACGAGGTTGACACAGGAAAAGAACCATCCTCATGGTGACCTGTTTCATTTTTTAACGAGGTTGACACAGTAAAAGAACCATCCTCATGAGAATATTGTTTCATTTTTTAACGAGCTCAACACAAGAAAAGGAATTATACTCAAAAGGATCTGTTTCATTTTTTAAAGAGGTTGACACAGTAACAAGAACATTCCTCAAAAGGGCCTGTTTCATTTTTTAACGAGGTTGACACAGTAAAAGGAACTATCCTCATAGACATGTTTAATTTTTTAACGAGGTTGACACAGTAAAAGGAACTCTCCTCATTACCCACTGATTCATTTTTTAACGAGGTTGACACAGTAAAAGGAACTTTCCTCCTGGTATCTGTTTCATTTTTTAACGAGGTTGACACAGGAGAAGAACCATCCTCATGGAATCTATCAATCTACCTACATAACCTACTGATTCATTTTTTAATGAGGTTGAAACAGGAAAAGAACTGTCCTCATGGCTCTGTTTTATTCTTTAACGAGGTTGACATAGTAAAAGAACTGTCCTCATATATACTCTCTACAATCTACGTACATAACCTACTGATTCATTTTTTAATGAGGTTGACACAGGAAAAGAATTGTCCTCATGGGTCTGTATCATTTTTTAACGAGGTTGACACAGTAAAAGGAACTACCCTCATACCTAATTCATTTTTTAAGGAGGTTGAATTAGTAATATGAACTATCCTCTGACCAACTGATTAATTTTTTAACGAGGTTGACACAGTAAAAGGAATTATCCTCATGACCCACTGATTCATTTTTAACGAGGTTGACACAGTAAAAGGAACTTTCCTCATGACCCACTGATTCATTTTTTAACAAGGTTGACACAGTAAAAGGAAATTTCTTCTTGGGAACCTTGTCATGGCTTCCAACTGGAAGAAAGACATGTCAAGGGACACTCCTCGATCATGGCTTCCAAAAAGGTCTTCATCAGATGGAAGAACAATTCTCTGGAAGGAACACATGTCAAGGGACTCAAAAGGGATAGGAACATCGCATTCAAATAATCCCATAGAGTTTTCCATGTCAATTACCAGATCTAATTCAAAGAAATTCGAGCAAACAATGAGAGGCTCGCTTGCATCGGTAACTGAAAACATGGGACTGGTTGCCACATAATTAACCTATGGCGGGGTAGATACCACTTCTGTAAAAGGAAAATTTAGGGGTGTTGGATTATTGGTAGTCAAATCAAGACTAACGAATGAAATCTGGTCTACAGTCACAATGTTTCCATTGTGAGGGAAAGACATCACGCGGAAGAGTGTCAATACGACAGCTTTCATTGCACAAACATAGTCTCGCCCAAGGAGTAAATTAAAATCCAAGGGGCCTCAGACTACCATAAGATCCATACAGAGAATTTTACCTTCCAAAGTAATAGGAAACTTAGGAAGGATCCATAAAGGTTCACTAATGGTTCTGTTAAAAGCTGACAGATTCTACGTGACAGGCACAAGCTGAGGGGAACCCAAAGCTTTCCAAGTAGTTGAGGATAAAATACTAACAGAAGCACCTTCATCTATATTTGTGCGACGCACATTCTTACCACAAACCTTCACAATGATTTGGAAAGGGATGGAGGAAGGAACACGAGGTTCTGTCAGTCTATTCCAATCAAAGGAAAAGACCTCAGTACTTCGAGGAGGTTTTGAAAAAACAGGTGAAATTCCCCCTGGCATAGAAGAATCTGATGTAACAAGAAGAACCTAAGCAGTATAAGTTTCACTCTCTAGAGGGATAGTGGGATCGACTGGATGTGAAATCAAATCGACCACTTGATCAACTAATGGATCATCAACTTGAGTGATATCAGTTTCACTCTCTATTGGAAGAGTGGGATTGACTGTACTTGGAATTAGATCAATCACTTCGTCAGTTGATGGTAAGTTGGGAGAAATTTTACGGTAACCAGTTGGAAGTTGTTGCTATGGAACAGCAAGGTTTTCCAACAATTTTGAGGCTTCATCTATGTGATGAAAAATGTGAGTTTGATGACTCCTTTTTCATAACCTACAAGAAAACCTAACTTTACCCTTTTTCCCAGGAACCTAACTATAACTGGTTGATGGATCAACAGTAAGTTGATGGGATTTTTCTGACCATACTTCCAAGACTTTTGGAATACTAGGACAATTGATAAGGAAGTGGTCACCCTTACAAAGCTTGCAAGGGAATTTGGGTTTACGATGCATGTTGGAGGTTTCCTCAACACTACTAACACTTACAACCATGGTTGGTTGGTTGAATTCTTTCTTATCTTGCTTCTTCTTCTTCTTCTTCCCTTTCTTCTTCTTCTTAGTCACCTGGTTACTAGCATCAAGGATTTTACCAAGCGAAGAGGAAGAAAGCGAGGAAAAAACATTGGGCAAAGAAGGTAAAGGGTTAACATGAGGTTGGTGATGTTGAGATGGTGAACTTTGTTGAGGTGAAGCATCTGGTTGAGGTGGAACAATTGGAGTATTAGGGGCCAACGAAGTTGAAAATAACCATATCGGTAAACCTATTGTAAATCCAGGTAATGAAAATGTAGCCATATAAGGAGGACCAACATTTCCAAAGCAAGGAAAAGTACTAGGATTCTTGTTAAGAGGGGTTCCTTGGCTGGTAAATTCTGGAACAGTTGCCATTAGATTCAACTTCAGTGAATTTTATTAACAATTTAAAACTAAAATTAACAATTAACAATTCACACCTAACAATTAAAATTAAAAATTCACTCCTATGGTCTCTAAAAGTAAAAACAAACAAATGAACACGCGCTATCAAATCTAGGAGTCAAACCACACACACACAGTAGATTCCCGAACTAAAATCACTAGTTGGTGATGAAATCCAACATCGTAGAATTTTAATGCAGAAATGGCAGTTGGAACAGTTACCCCGACAACCTGCTTAATGAAACAGACCAATGCAAGTTTCTCCACTATGCCATCTCGAGTTAAGAGAACCCTCCGGAGAGTCCAAGTGAGGCTAGTCGACGTCTGCTCCAGGTATAGTGGGATCTTCCATCCACCGTCACCTTGGGAAATAATCCTAAATTTTATGGCCACTAAGGTCACCAACAGGAACAAATATACCTGGTGGAACAGTCTACGATCCGATACACCTGCTGAGAAAAATAAAAGCTCAAAAAATCCCATAGGCTCCTTGACATAATGATAGGGTTCAGACCAAATTATGACCCAGGATCTTTTGACAATCATCAATCAGTTCTGATTGTTAAAACATTATCTTCTCGTTCCTATTACAAACCAATTATCTTAGTCTGCCATTCCCCATCTCTCACATTCAGAGGCTCCATTTAGTGACACATTGACGAAATAAGACTTGAAAATACTTTTAAACACATTCTCTGAAGATGACCTTTGTTGCCTCTAAGACATCTCCACCACTTCCCAAAATATTCTCTTTTCCATTGTGAGTTCTGATTCGGCCCTCGCTTGAGAAGCAAATCCTCCAAAGAGGGCGCGCCAATTGGCGCTCTGTCATAGAGCCACACCCGCGCCAACCATATTAAGAGGTGTTTTTTTAAAATAAATGGCGGAAGTTTCGTCCTAACAAATTCCTGGACTGATATCTATCTTGAGTTAGGAGGTTTGGCTACGGATTTCCATAGAGAGGAAGTGGTTTGCCACCTCTCATGGAAGCTTCCTTGATGATAGGGCCAATCCCATAATTATAGGGATCCCAACTCCCCTTCCTCCATCTATAAAAGCTTTCCAATCTCCTTTGCAAGCTAGTTCCCAAGAGCTTTCACATCCTTATGCTGCAAGAGCCTTCTTGATTCCCTTAAGGCCAAATCCAAGCAAGGAGACTATTACCAGTATCAGAGAAGGCTTGCTCCCATCCTTGAGGCTTTGACCCAGACATCACTTGTCCTGACGAACCGCCAAAGGAGAGTGCTGCGTCGAAGCTATGGTTGTATTCTTCTTTTGACTCATTAATGATAAGCGACTATTGGTTATGGTTCCACTCTTGTTCTTGATTATGTTCATGAGTTATGTCCTCTTCGACTGACATATAGTTGTATATACTAGATTTTATGCTTGCGTTTGTGTTGTTTCTTGCATGTGCAGGTGTCCGATCACGGAGATCGTGAGGATTGTGATCTGCCAAGGCAAAGGAACGAGAGCACCACCTCTTCTACAAACGACAGCGTTGGATTCCAGGTAAGCCTTCCTCGCAAGTTGGTTTATTTGCAATTAGGAACCTGCACTGTAGCATGTTTGATTGTTGCTAGACCCGATCGGGGCTAGTAGGGATCGCCTCTGTCCGCAGAGGGGATTTACCTCTTCAACAATTTGGCGACTCCACTGGGGACTCAACTTGTTGTTTGATTTGTAAGCTATAGACGGAGCCTGAAGTGCAGCCAGATAGCCTTAGAAACGCTTTTGCTCTGCATTAGCGGAGTAGATCAATGCTGCTTCAGTCAATCTCCGGTTTAGTTTACGGACTGAACAACTCAGAGTATTGTCTTCTCTTTTCGGTCAATTTCTTGGCCTTGCTTGCTTGGTCAGCTCTTTGGACTATTTTTTTTTTTTTTTTTGGCTTTGTTTTAGCCTTTCCATCACTTGTCTTTTTCTAAGATTGCTTGTTTTTCATTTTCCTGTAGTAAACTCGACTGGTGCGCTTTTCAGTGTGACAGTCGCGCCCATTGGTGCAGGTTGCCTGTGTATCACCTGCGCCATTTCCTTTCTGGCGCTAATTTCAAGCTCACAGTCATGCCAATCTTGTGAGCTATTAGGGTTTGTTGTGTTTCATGCTTTCTGGGACTGACTTGTGATTTTGGTCTTGTTTTTTTCGGCTATTTGAGTGCACTGGAGCCTATTTTGACTGATTGTAACCTCCATCCTTTGGTTGTTTGCCTATTTCTGTCGATTTTGCATTCGAGCCCTAGGGCATCTAGGTGCTTTTGTGAGTCGAGCCTCCCTTGGGAGTTTGTTGGTTTTCGTTCGTTCAGTCGACTTTGGGATTGCTTCCTTGCGTTCATTTGACAGTTGTCTATCATCTTATTGCAATTTTTGAGTGACTGATTTCGTTTTCATTCGAATTTCGCTTTGCTTCATCTTGGGCCTAGATTACACGACTCATTAGTGTCTTTGGGACTTTTCTTGGTGTTGAGAGACTTTTGGTCGATTTGAGGTCTGATTGTTTGTGCCATTGAGTGAAATCTGCTTGTTTTTGCTCTCTTATTATCATTTCTCAAATTGCTTCTCATTTGTTTTTGATTTGTTTAGTGCATCTAGCTCTCAAACATTGAAAATATAAAAAAAAATCTCTTTTGCTTTTGATTGATTAGTGCAAATTAAAATCTTTTCGGTGTTATTAGCAATTAGTGACTTTGAAAGAAAAGTTTTTGATTTCATTAGCTGCATTAGAGATATCACTGGTTGTCTTCCGATCATTTTGTTTGTGTAAAAAAGCTCTTAACTCTTCTATATCTAGCTTTCATCGAACGAAATGACATACTGTGGCATGTAGTTTTGCATTTAGGAGATTTTTCAGACATCACATTTGTTAAGGCCTGAAAACTGAAACGTAATTGAAGATAAACTTTAAAATTTACTCAATTTACACTAAGGCAGCATTGAAATCTAACGAAACACATTTAGAGGTCTAGGCTAGAGACGTGTTCCGGCGTCTTAAAACCTAGTAGTTGTCGTTCACCTCTTGGCTTTAGACAGCACTAGTACGAACTTGTGCTCCCTGTATCATCGCGTATATAAAGGGAGACCCCACTAGGTTTCAATCCTTTATCCATAGGAAGCCGAGTCTGCCGCCCTATACCTGTGATACACTGGACACAGCATTCGGGAAGATTTCCTACACGTACGGAAAGTCCTTGGCTGATTTCTCTTTCATTATTGGAACCAAGGTGTATATTGCAGTTCACGGCTATTTGGTACACCCTTTTGCCTAGTATTCCTGAGTAGTCATTTGATCTTTTCTGACTCCCTAAATTTGAAAGGATCACCAAGCGCTTGTCCTTTCACGCTTGTGTCAAATCTGAAAGAGATAGAGTCACCTTTTCGACCGTTTCTCGACTCTTAAAACATGAAACGGTGAAGTTTCTTATTTTTCAATGTGGTAAAAAAATCAATCACCCACGATCACACGCCTTGTTAGATTCTTCTTGTTGACCGTTTGATTGTGTGTCTTGACTCTTTTTCAGCCCGTGTGTGTGTTTTATCTTTTTCTCTTGTCATTACTACCACAATGACAGAACCCTCGGTTTCGTCTACTGGTAGTCCTTATACAGACGATTCATCAGAGGTTTCCCAATCCTCTACTAAACCACAACAACCCATTGTTTCCGAGTTTCCTGACGGGGGACCGGTTCTTGCTGAGCAACCCTTTGGGGGACCAGTTGAGTTCAATTGGCCCTTTTCTGACCCTTTGTCTGAATTGAGATTAGGAGCTGAGTTCCTTTCTCTTACATCGGGTTCGCCTTTTATAGCTGTTGTTTTTCCTTCCAGTCCTCGCCGTCTATTACGAGATCTAGCGGCAGACTCAAACATGAGTGATTCCAGTGAGGAAATCCCAACGTCCGGTGAAGATTACCAGTTATTTCCTCGAAGATTATTTCCAGGAGACGACTCTGAACCTGCTGTTATGTCATCATCCAGTCTCTCATTGCCAACAGGGTATAGATCCTTGGGTCAGATCATTTCTGCCGCAGCCTCTATGGGAGTGTTAGCTCCTTCTACGAGGCCGGTTGTTCCTTCATTGGGGATGTCTCCTCGGACACCCGTCACTTCTGTACCCTCTCGGCCCACTGTCTGTGTGGCCGCCTCTGCACCCGCTGTCACGGCACCCTCCGCAAGGGCGATGCCGCCTCCTGAAGACGTTTATTTAGCGACTGCTATACTGGAGAACATCTCTCCGGAGGAGTATCGATTGTCCCTACAACAGCCGAACCCCGAGGTTGGACCATCCTCCCAAGATCCGAACCACTCTTATTTTTCGCACTATGCATAGGATGGTACACCCGTGTATGCTTTTCCAGATCAGTGTGATGAGCACGAGGACATTTTACGTCTACCCGCTCCTGAGGCTCACCTCCATGCTCAAGGTTTACCTTATAACCAGGCTTATAACCCACAAGGGAAACCTTTCCAAGGCCAACCTTCGGGCCAACCTGGCTATCCTTATGACCCACAAGGGCATCTCATGCAAGGCTATCCTGCGGGCCAGCAAGGGCCATCGTATGGTCCGCAAGGATGGTATTACAACCCTTTCGGTCAACCTGTGCAACCTCAGCCAGGGTACCAACTGGGACCGGTCTATGGTCCTGGGGGGAAAATCCAACCTTCTCCACCTATGCAACCATAGTATCCTGTTGTTTCCAACGTTGCATATCAGCCAGGACCATCCTATGGTCCTACTCCAGGTCAAACTAGTTACCAGCAACCACCTGGCTCTATTCCTCCACCAGGCCAACAGGCCCATCCGGTACAACCTGGTGTTCCACCTCCAGGCCAACCGGCCCATCTGGCACAACCTGGGGCTCCTTCACAACCAGGTCAACCTGCGCAACCGGCACAGCCTGTCTATCCGGGTCAACCTGTTCACTCAGGGCAGCCCGCTCAGCCGGGTCAACCTGTTCACTCAGGGCAACCTGCTCATTCAACTAACCCTGCTCAGCAGCCGATTCATTTGATGTCGCAGCCAAATCAACAGCTGCGCCCTAGTTATCAGGCTCCGCAGGGTTCCACCTATCAACAGCTGACTCATCCTCAGGGCGGTTATTATCCTCATGGTCAATCTCAACAGAATTATAACCAGCCCTGAGGTTCTCAGTATTATCCTCATCCACCCGGTTCCACCTATACTCAGCAGCCAAATCCAAATGTTGTTTACACTGGGCCGACATATAATCAGGGTCCGTACTCTGGTTATCAAGCCCCACACACTGGTTACCAGCAGCCAAATTAGTCTGGTTATACGACCTACACCCCCTATAGTCAGAATCCTATGGGACAGAACCCATGGGGGCAAGGATATTCACAACCAATGTGGAGTACAGGTACCGGTCTTCATCCCGGGCCTGGCATGCCGGTCAATCCGCCATTGTCGTTCCTGGCCACCTTGGAGTTGCCGGATGTTTCAAAATTGACCAATGATCCAATTTTACATAATCCTTATTGGCCTCCGGTTCCTACCAAGATACCAGGTGATTGCCCCAAGTTTGAGGGTAAAGCTGGGGAGGACCCCCAAGCGCATGTGATGACGTATCATCTTTGGTGTTCGTCTAACTCTTGGGTCGATGATTCAATTTGTCTGCACCTCTTCCAGCACACTTTGACAGGAGCTGCTGCTAAGTGGTACATCGAGTTATCCTGTGGCATCTTCCAAGATTTCAATTCTTTAGCCATGGATTTTCTAACACACTTTCAGTTATCGGTTCTCTATGAAGCCGGGACGCACCTCCTGACTTCCTTGAAGCAGGACAAATCCACTCACATTTCTGATCACATTCATGAGTGGCAGCACCGTCGTAGACTAATCAAGTTTCATATACCTGATCAGATACTAACTCACTGGTTCACCACCTCCTTCGTGAACAAAATCGCCCAAGATATTGTGATGGGAGCGTGTGTGACGGAGGAACAAGCCATTCCGCGTGCCCAATATCTGGATCTTTTATATTCTCAGTCCGGCACGCTTTATGATATCTTGCCTGATGCTCCATGGTCCGGAACCTCTAAGGCTCCACCTACCCCTGCAGTGGATGGTGTCATTGGTTCCGTCTCTCAGAATTCGAAGAAATCTTAGAATGGGAAGCAGAAGTCTAACTCATCCAACACTTCTGCACCTCCCGCCCCTACCGATTTTGGCAAAACTGTGGAGGTGAATGTCGTTCAGGCCAATCCTACGGAGAAAGCCTCCAAAGGGAAAAATAAGGGCAAAGGTAAATCTAAATCCGACGCCCCAAAGCCGGAATCCAAATCTCGTACTGAGGATGGTTCTCAACGTAAACCGAAGTACCCCTACCTCATTTGTGAAGGAGACCATTATACCAAGGATTTTCCACGACGATCTGAAGTTAGTCAACTTCTAAAAGGCTCTAAAGGGACTCCGGCAGTTCTTAAAGAACCATTTCCATCTCAGCAGATCCAGATGGTTGAACAACCTTCACCATCTGCACCATTTGGGTCCCAAGTTTTTATGATGAATGGTGCCGCACCTATCTCTGTTGCCACACGTTCGAAGGATTACAACGAATCACGGCAGGCACCTGGGAAGGGAGTTGCGGATGGACCACCTCCCCCACCTGTCTCCGGTTCGTTGGAAATCGAGAAGCCTACTCCTGAACCTATTGTGAAGTCGCCTTCTAAAGGTGTTTTACGAAGATCTTCTTATAATTCGAATGCCCGTGCCGCTCAACACTACAATATTGTTGAGGATTTTGCACAAGCGCCTTCTACTATGTCTACACTAGAAGTTCTTCAAAGTTTTCCTTCGCAACGGAAGGCTTTATTGTCTGCCATCGGTGGCATCGATCCCGCTGATTCGAGTCTCCTCACCTTCGATTTAGAGAATTTCACCCCCCGACTTCCACATCAGATCGCTCTTATTATTCAAGTTGGGATCAACGGTCTTAACATCCATAGGGCCGTTGTGGATGAAGGTGCCTCTACCTGCGTCATGTCATCTGCTTGCTGGAAGGCCATTGACTCTCCGACCCTTTCATCATCTCCCAATGCCCTAGAGGCATTTGATGGTCGGGAATCCAAACCCCTGGGTGTTCTCGAGAGTCTAGCGATCACTTTACAGGGGAAGACTGTCAACGTAGAAGTAGAAGTGGTTGACGCCAGGCTCAACTACAATATACTTCTCGGCCGCAGCTGGACTCATGCCATGCTATGCGTGCCGTCCACTGTCTTTCGACTTATTAAGTTCCCTCACGAGGGCAAAATCGTCACGGTGGATCAGTTGTCCTTCTTCACCTCCACCTCCGAGAACAACGTTCCATACGTGGATCAGATCCCAAATCCCCCTGACAGTGTAGGACCCGGTCTCTTCAAGGACCCTGTCCTCATCGGTATTTTTCCCACACCACCACCGCACACCGCTCAAGTTAACATGATTTCCAAGTTTGATGACCCCTGGCTCGTCCCAACGCTTGAGCAGGTGTTTGAGTTTGGAGAATCAATGCCCTTGACTCCAGTAGAGATTAGCTACTGTGAAATTGTTGCAGCATCTGATCCTCCACCTCCTCAACATGCTCCTTTGATCATGGCTCTAGATGTCTACTCTCAATCCCCCTAACTTGGTCAGGCCGATTCACCTGATCCTCTTAAAGAGACTTTTCCTTCCGATGAAGCTATTGTTGAAACCATGTCTCTTGAGGAGCTGCCTTGGAGCGATGGACATCATCGTTCCTCTTTCATGCCTAGCCTGGGGGCAATGTCATATTTTCTAGAGCGTTATGCATCTCAGGTTCCTACTCCTCCTCTCCAAACGCCCATTTTGACGCATGAGGTTCTTTCGGAGGGAAACCTGAGTAATATCACTCAAACCATTCCGATCAACATCTCCGTTAAACCAGGGATCGTTGAGAATATACACGTGGGAGTGACCTGTTCTCCTGATGAGATACAGGTCTATACTGATCTTTTCAAATAATTTAGAGATGTGTTCAACTGGTCTTACGAGGAAATGCCTGGGATTGATCCCAGTATCGTAGTGCATGAGATTCCAACCTACCCTGGTGTGAAGCCCGTGCGCCAACGCTTACGCCCAATGCATCCTCATAAAGCCGCTGCAATTAAGGCAGAAGTTGAAAAACTTCTCAATGCGGGCTTCATTTATCCCATTCCCCTCACAGAATGGGTTTCCAACATTGTCCCTGTCGATAAAAAGCAGGGTACTATTAGGGTCTATTTTGATTACCATGACATCAATCGCGCCTGTCCGAAGGATAAATATCCCACTCCATTCATAGACCAGATTATCGACGAATGTGCCGGAAGTGAGATTTATTCCTTGATGGACGGTTTCTCGGGGTATAATCAGATCAAAATTCTACCTGCTGATCAACACAAGACTACATTCATCTGTCCATGGGGTACTTTCACGTATAAAAAGCTCTCGTTCGGCTTGAAGAACGCTGGAGCCACTTTTCAGCGTGCGATGTCTTACGCTTTCCATGACATTCGCCATATTGTTCAGCCTTATCTGGATGACTTTCCAGCTCATTCAGCTAGGCGAGAGGACCACCCTGAACACTTCCGCCAGATTTTCCTTCGCTGTAGGCGCTACAATATTAGGCTTAATCCTCATAAATGCATCTTTTGCGTGGATTCTGGCCGTCTTCTGGGATTCATAGTCTCCAAAGATGGAATTCGCCTTGACCCTTTTAAATTCGAGGCTATCATCAATCTCCCATCACCCTCCTCATTATATCAGTTGCAGAGTCTACAAGGAAAAGAAAACTTCCTTCGATGCTTTATCCTGAACTACGCGGAGGTGGCTAAAGGATTCACGCGCCTATTAAAGCAGAACGTTCCCTTCCATTGGGACGAAATTGCTCAGCAATCCTGTGAGAAGCTAAAGACATTACTGGTCAATGCTCCTTTGCTTCGTCCTCCTGATTATCGCCGCGATTTCACTTTGTATCTCGCCACCGCATTTAGCACCATAGCTATGTTTTTGGTGCAGGATGATGATGATGGTAATGAACATGTTGTTTATTATCTATCATGAAACCTTATCGATACAGAAACGCGTTATGCTCACGTCGAGAAGTTGGCGTTAGCCGCAGTACACGCTGTGCAGTGTTTTCGCCACTACATCCTGTTGCGTACGATAACAGTGGTTTCGGATTACAACCCCATGACATATATTCTTTCTCGAAAATTACTGGGGGACAAATACTCCAAATGGATTGTCATCCTGCAGGAGTTTGACTTAGATTTCACTACTGCTAAGTCAACCAAATCACTTGTTTTCGTGGATCTTATATGCTCACTCCCGACAGACTCCACTCCTTCACTCTCTGAGGATCATATCTCGGACGAAACTCTTTTCCTCATCAGTACTCGTGACCCTTGGTACGGAGACATAATCGTGTATTTTCAGACCTCCACATTTCGGTTTGAGTTGACTAAAGATGCCCGATGACGGATTCGGCATCACTCTCAACCCTACCGCATCGTAGGAGATACCTTATACTGCATTGGAGTAGATTTGGTGCTCCATCAATGCCTAACCTTGGAAGAGGCTGAAAGGGTCCTAAATGAATGCCACAGTGGCGCCTGTGGTGGACATATGTCCGGATATGCTACTGCCCAGAAAATTCTGCGAGCAGGTTACTTCTGGCCGTCCATATTCAAAGACTGTATCGTTGCAGTCTGTAAATGTCACGCTTGCCAGGTGTTTCAGCGCAAGACGCACGCGACGCCTCTCCCTTTGCATCTTTTTATTACCGTCGGCCCTTTTGCGAAATGGGGCGTGGACTTTATGACATGTAACCCTCGTTCAGCCGGGGGGCATGCGTATATAATCATCGCTGTCGACTACTTCACTAAGTGGGCCGAAGCGATGCCTACACTTGCTGCCGACGGTAAGACGGCTGCTCAGTTCATATTCAACCACATCATTGCACGTTTCGGGGTCCCTCAAGCCATCTTCACCGATCATGGTACTCACTTCCGAGATTATATGATGGCCGAGCTGACTTCAAGATTGGGCTTACGTCACGATAGCTCAACGCCATATTACCCTCAGGAAAATGGCCAGGTTGAAGCAGTGAACAAGGTATTGGTCACTATGCTTGAACGAACAGTTGGTATTCACAAATCCAATTGGCACCTCCAACTGTTCTCAGCTCTATGGGCATACCGGACATCTGCAAAGAGTGCAACTAGATTCACACCATTTCAGTTGGTGTATGGTCTGGAAGCAACTCTTCCAGTTGAATGCAAGATTCCTTCTTTGAAATTAGCTGTGGAACTTCTACCCGATACTTCTGTTGAGGAAGAGCGTCTTTTGTATCTAGAACGGTTAGATGAAACCCGCCGTTTAGCTGCTTTAGTCATTGAAGCACAAAAGAAGCGGGTCAAAGCTCACTTTGATCAATCAGTTTCTCCACGTTCCTTTATCGAAGGAGACCTCGTCCTCCTATACGATCAAGCACATGACAAGCTTGGGGCTGGTAAGTTCCAACCTATGTGGCATGGGCCCTACATAGTAAAATATGTTTTGAATAATGGGGCTTATGAGCTTATAGATTATGAAGGAGTTCCGCTGGCGCAGCCCAGAAATGGGCTGTATCTGAAAAAATACTACGCTTGAAGTCATTTTTGGTGTGGTGTGTGTACATAAGTGTGTTAGTTCATTTGTGTGCATGTGTGGTGTGGTTTGCGATGTAAACATCTTTCTGCTAATCAGGTCTTCCTGATTATGCAGATGGCCAACAATCCGTTTGTTGGTTTCGTGGATGGTGCCTCCCGCAGTACCAGGAATCTGTCTTCGGCGGCCTGGGTAATCTACGATCCTGCTGGTGAGTTGGTCAACCTGCAAGGTGTGTGTCTGGGACGTACTACAAATAACATCGCGGAATATAGTGCTGTGTTAGAATTATTAACCGAGGCTGTAAACCTCGGTATCCGTGAATTTCTTATGTATCTAGACTCGCAACTTGTAGTATCACAACTGAACGGACACTATTCAGTAAGAAACCCATCCATTTTACGTTTGTATCTGTGTATTCGTTTACTGTGAAGAAATTTTGACTATATTACATATCAACCTATACCCAGGCATATGAATGCGTTAACTAATGCAGTAGCTAATTTGGTTCTAGATAGACATTTGCGCAATTTGTAAACCATCATCACATGTAAAAGGAAAACCCATCTAGAAATAGATATGTATATATATAGATATTGAATGTTTGCATAGTGTGCATCACATTAAATCAAAAATATACATGTTCATCTTAATACATCTGGAGACGACATGTCTCTCAAAAATATGCATGACAAAAGCCCTAGGAGTCTAATCCGCATGGTGCTCATGATAACAAGTGACTGCACGCACTAAGCGTCTCAGAAGTCGGTGGAGGCGACTAGGCACTCCCACCGTATGTCTCTGGTATGCCATCGGTACATCTGCCAGGCGGGCGTAGTCTAGGATCCCTCGGGCAATACCCTCGAGATTCTGGATCAAATCCCCCCCTTCTGCACCTTCTGCCTGAGGATCAGGTGCGGGAAGAGTCCTCCGCGCGATAGGAGACATACTGGCTGGTCTCTCTAGGCCCACGTCTACATACATATAAAATGTGTCAGGAAGAACATGTATTAACGAAAAAAAAATCATAAAACATAAAATCAAAAGGAGAAGAGATTGTACCCAACTCCTCGTCCCAATCATCTCCGTCCGGCAGTGGGATATCTGGGTCTCCAGTGAAATCGGTTCCTGCATAGGGCCAGTCTTCTACTACGATCAACTGACGCCGCAACCACCCAAAAAACTCTGGCTTCCAGGACATCTGTTGACCTCCTCTAGCTCTGGGCATCAGTGCCGCCCAGCGAGCCATTCTTGGCTCTCGTGGAATCGGCTCAGCTACTATGGCCCCTTGGCCCTGGGAGATTGGTAATCGTTCCAGAATGAATGATACCAGGATAGAACCGTAGCCAAACTGTTTTAGTTTGGCCTGCTTACACTTCGTGAGCTGTCTCTTGATATTTATTGTCACTACTGTGGCCCAGTCGAATAATAGGGGACTCATGCACTATGAGGCCAGTAAGATTTGGGCCTTTGTTTCTTCGTGTGGTGCCTGCGATCCCACGACCCGTGTGATGGTATGAAGCACTACCCTGAGTGCTAGATCAGGAATAGTATGGATGTCCACCTTTCCACTTCCTGATCCCAGTCGTGCCCCTCGGCACACTCGTGCCATCACTTGCTCCATCTTCTCACCAGACGGTCTGCTCCCTGTCAATATGGGCACCGGACCTCTGCGCGATAATCCGGTTATGAAGTATACGTCGGAGACCTCCAGTTATAATACTTGGTCCTGCAACTTGAACACTTGTTCATGTTCGTCCCATATGCTGATCAGGTACTGTAGGAGCTCAAGCTGAGCTCGTAAGCAAGGTGTTAGGAAGAACTTCTTAAGCCTACAGTTCTTGAGGGCATTCATGCAAGTTTCATTCTCCATGGCCTGTTCATCCTCTTCCCCGTGCTCCCTCTCTTTCCACTCAATGACCATTTTGATCAGTTTCCTGCATTCACATGGTCAATAAACTTCAATTAGACCTCTGCTATCCTTAAAAATTCATGCAATTCATTCATTGTGTGGAAATTTCAAGCAGAAAATTAGATTGCACCGCTGGCGCGACTGTTTTCCTAACAGTCACGCCAGTTGGCGCGGGCCCTTTGGAAATAAAATTCCATTGGCGTGGGTCCGTGCCGGATACCCGCGCCAATGGGCGGAGCCCTAAAAATTAAAAAAATCCTCACAAAGTCTAATATACAATAAAAATTCATGGAAAATGGATTGAAATGGAGTGCAAAGAAGCGCCTCTTACCTAGAATAGACGGGAATCTGAATGGTAGCCCGGATCGGTCGCAATCACCGTCAGAAGTTCGCACACAAAATGGACCACTGCTGCTCTTCGGTGAGGTAAATAGTAAAAAGTAATTTTATTTTTACCATTTGACATATTTATAACTTTTTGAACTTAAAATAGGTTTTGAAAGTGATTTTTTGAATGTTTTAATATATTCTGTCAAAAATGGGTTTTACACTTGCTTTTTGTGCAGCGACAGGTTTTTTACGCGACTTAAACGGTGAAACGAGTTGTATTTTATAATTTTTCGGACTCAGTAAATACACGAAAAAGTCACTTTAGAGTCATCTTTCAGCTCTTTTCTGACTCTCTAAACATGAAAATATCGCCGAGGCCTTTGTCGTTTCGATCTCGTTAAAGTGGACGCGAATCAACATCTACCTAGTATACGTTTACCCCTTTTTCGGGCTAGGATGGATTATTTACAAAAAAGGAATACCCTAGCCTATCACGACTAGGAGGTTTTCTCGGATATTTTTTTCTACCTTTTTGGGTCCGAGGAACTATTTACGAAAAGGGACCGCTGGAGTTTACTTTTCTGTTGTCTTTTCAAACTCTCTAAATATGAAAAGACGCTGAGTTCTTTCTTTGCCAGACTCGTTAAACCCTGATGATATTGGATTTAGTCGAAATGACGTTATCCGAGTTTCTCCTTCCTAGGACTCGTTAAATGTACTAGGATGGATTCGCCCGAAGGGCGGACTTATATTACAAGCATATGCTATCCCCTTCAAGCTTGTTATCAAAAATAATTGGGGTACTCGCCAGAAATGGTGGGGGAAAAATGGAACCAGCACCATTGTCGTGTCGGCAGTATGTCGCTCTAGAACATGACACTTTTATACATCCGTGTCGGGTTGGGGACATCTCATCTCGTTCTTCACTTGCCTCCATGGGTTTGGATAATCCCTTTTGACCTCTCATCTGCTCGTTGCCTCGTCGCCATGACCTCTGATCCGTTGATGTCAAATACTGCCAAATCCACTATTGTGCCATTATATGTTCAAGAGAAGTTGACCTCTGCAAAGTATCAACCTTCCTCTGATTCTCATATGATCCTGATTCACAAAAAACATCATGTTCCTCTGTCTCGTGTCGATGATGTGGGAAACATTATGGCCCACCTTCGATCAAGGTCACTTCCTGTCGACTTCAGCTCATTATATGGGAAGCTGGTCTAGAGACTCCTTTATGGTACCTTGGAGCCAGCATGCCTCAATGGTAGTTTCTTCGCATTCGACGTGAGGTTCTCATCATTGACCTCCGATCGAGTGACTCTACGGGTGTTCGACGCTAGCTCATTGATTCACATGCCATAGATTGTACCTATAGTACCTTGAGGGCCATTGTCATTATTGGTGGTTCCTCTCGCGTCTGTTAACAGCTTTCAAAATTGGCTGGTAATCAGACGATGTTCTTGCATGTTCGACTTCAGCTCACATATTCGCATGCTTGGACTTGTACTTTGTTCGGGTCGAGATGGAGTGCAAGACCCTGGATTTTGTCTGTTGGAATCCAAGCTGCGATTTTGTGAACTATTATTACATGACTCACTGATTGGATGGCTGCAACCATACCTGAGTCTATTTATCGATCCTCTCTGGATGGCTGCGTCCATGCCTTGGATCTCGATCATTGTATACTCTGTTATGGATGGCTGCGCCCATACCACACCTATATATCATGTATCTGAGACATCAATTGTACTTCACTCCGCAGGTTCTCCAATGGCGGTGTTTTCAGTCGACATGTTCTCGTAAAGAATTTCACCCCTCTCTCTCTCTCTCGGGCCTCATGCTTTAGGGGGCATCTGTTACACAACAATTTGTCACTGTCCCTGCCATTCCCCATCTCGCACATTGGAGGGCTCATTCCGTGACCTGTGAGCAGAGACAAGACTTGAAAATACTTTCATTACATTCCTCTGAAGATGACCTTTCATTGCCCTGAAGATATCTCCCTGTAAAACTCCCAAAAATAGCTCTTTTTCCATTGGCGCAGTTCCACAGTTCAGCCCTCGCACCAAGGGGGCAAATCCTCCAAAGAGGGGGAAACAATTCCAAGGCCGTCACAGTCAATCGCGCACCTGCGAAAACCATATATTAAGAGGTGTTTTTTAAAAATAAATGGCGGGACTTTTCGTCCCAACAAATTCCCGACCGGGATATCTATCTTGAGTTGGGAGGTTTCCATACGGATTTACAGAGGAGCAGTTGTTTTCAACTTCATGGAATCAGCTCGATGATAGGGCTAATCCAATAATTATAGATCCTAACTCTCATTTTCCATTCATAAAAGCTTGCCCATTCTCTGTAAGCTACACCTCAACTTTCATATCCTTATGCCGCAAGAGCCTTCGATTCCCTTAAGGCCAAATCCAAGCAAGGAGACTATTGCCAAGTATCCGGAGAGAGAGGCTTGTCCCATCCTTGACAGGCTTTATCGAGACATGTTTTGCTGACGACCCGCCAAAGGAGAATGATGTGTCGAAGCTATGGTTGTATTCTTCTTTTGACTCATTAATGATAAGCGACTATTGGTTATGGTTCCACTCTTGTTCTTGATTATGTTCATGGGTTATGTCCTCTTCGACTGACATATAGTTGTATATACTGGATTTTATGCTTACGTTTGTGTGGTTTCTTGCATGTGCAGGTGTCTGATCACGAAGATTGTGAGGATTGTGATCTGCCAGGGCAAAGGAACGGGAGCACCACCTCTTCTACAAACGACAGCATTGGATTCCAGGTAAGCCTTCCTTGCAAGTCGGTTTATTTGCAATTAGGAACCTGCACTGTAGCGTGTTTGATTTTTGCTAGACCCGATCTGGGCTAGTAGGGATCGCCTCTGTCCGCAGAGGGGATTTACCTCTTCAACAATTCCCAATGAGGAAGGATTGATTACCTCACTGGTTCGGATATGATCTCATGCTTGACTCCTTTAGGAGGAGCTTCCTAGAGCATACATGCTACTATTGGAATTTTCCTACCACAAGATCGAATACTTGTTTGTTTAATTGCTTTGGAAAGTTAACTATGACCTATTCTAGAGCACTAATCCTGATCTAGATTGGTGGAAAGAGCCCTAAAAATATAAAAATTACTAGATGAATTTTATTAAGCGTTGTGTTATTTGGGCTGTTATTACTTAAAGGGTAAATGGATATGAAACCAATGGTGTTATGACCCGACCCAAAACTGAATGCAATCGAATATGATAATGTAATTTTTTCAATTCTATGAATCCTAACTAAAGTAAGGAGAGATTTTCCATTCACTTCCAACAATGCAAAAATTGATAAATAAGAGAAAATATAACAAATTCTCTAATGCACTAATTGCAGCAAGAAAAACTAATGCTAATAAATTCCAATTTTTTTATTTTTATGTTTTTAAAACAAGCATAAAAACGTGTAAGTTCAAATCAAAGAAACAGATCTAAATCTATGATTGAATTTTCCAGAATGTAAACTATGCAGTTGTAATCTATGCACAATTCACTTGAAAACTATGCAAATGTAATCTATGCACATTTTTCATTCATATTCTGAAAATGAGAATTCTAATAATGCAAATTTAATCTATGCAAGAGAATTCTCAAACACAAGATGATTCTAATGTAATCTAAGAACCAATCAAGTGTAAGTAAAGAAAATTGGGTGAGAGTTCCAAAGATCGAAAAACAAAAATACTCAAAGGCGATTAACACTCAGACACTGAGTCTCCCCCTCGAATGAGGGGGAAATTTTTTTGCAAAAACAAAAGCAAAAAGATGCAAAATTGTTAAGATACTGAGAAAAACCTCGAAGTAATGATCAAAGGAAATCAAAATAAGAATTTCTTCAAAAAGAAACTCAAAACACCCAATTAACTTAACAGAGACTGATGAGATTGTAAGAGTGCTGAAAATAAATTCACACAAGGCTTTTGACAATCAAGACAAGTCTGGGCAAATATAGAGAATCATGTAAGCTGGTTCCAGAAAAGAGAATCTTAAAATTTTCAAAAAATTTCTCAAGGTCCATCGGTTTCATTGTAAACAGGTGCGGTGCCGCACTATGTATACAGGAAAATAGCGGAGATGATTGCACTGTTCCTTAAGACAAAGTCCGAAGACCAGAAAACTTAAAGAAAAATAAAAAATTATAAAGCACTTTTAAGGAATTGTGTAGGAATAAATTACCCAAGCTAGTATCAATCAATCAAAATCAGAAAAATAGTTTCACAAGTCAAAAATAAAAGAAAACTAAGTTCAAGATCCATTCCCTAGCGGAGTCGCCATTTTGTTGGACGGATAAATCGTTCTTGCAGACAAGACAGATCTCCCTAGTATCCTACGGATAACTAGCAACAAATAGAAAAAATGTAAACTACTTTCTCTAGAATATATTTGATCTAGAATTATCTATAATGAAGGATTTAGGACTTACCTGTAGTCCAACGCTGATCGTAGTCTTCTTTCCTATCGCTTTGAATACGTCTCCTTTTGGGATCTGCAATAAAAAACATGAAAGTATCAAAAGCACCTGCATAATATAGACTAATTCAAAAACCATAAATCTATCTTGACGATCAAGGAATTCAAGAAATAAGCCATTTAAATAAACAACTCATTGAGAAAACAGGATCCATTTGTATTATCTTTAATGAAAAAAGGATCCTTACAACCGTGCTCGCCTTGATTTCGTACAGGTCCTTCCGGGGTCCAAAACAAGTGTTTCCTCTACTTTGACAAGCCTTTGCACTCTCTCGAATAACATACACATGAGTGTGTAATCATTCCCATATGATAATCAGTTAAGAGAGTCTGAGTTTCTCCAGAAATTCTCATCAAAAAATCTCAAAGCCTAACTCCCCTTTAAGGCTGAACTATGGCCTCAATTTATAGCAAAAGAGAAGAGGTTGCAGGTCCAAATAAGAGGGGATAGAATCCTCTTTCAAAGGGATTAAGTTCCACATACCAAGGGGTAGGCTCCTTTAATGGAGGGATGAATGTACATGAAAGGAGCAAACTTTCCATCGGATAATTGCTTCCAGAAGCTTCCAGATTCAACCAGCTGGGCTTCTAAATTTTACTTCTGCCTTCACTTTACCTTTTACAGGAATCCACACCTTTAATGAAGAAAAATTGTGGCCGGTTCCGCATGTTCTAGAACAAACAGATGCGGCACCGCAGGTAATACTAGGAGAAAGTGCGGTACAAGTATTTTTATGACTTTTATAAGCTTTTACCTCAATTTCAAGGCTTGGTTTTAGGAACTTTATGTTGTAGACTTCTAAGGGAGTATTGTATGAGTAATGATGAACACATACAAATAGTAAAACGTCATGGTGACAATTTTTAGTGTAACAATAATACATTTGGAAATGGATATGAGTTGGGATGTGTTGGATTCTCATAGTATATGTATAACATGTTAAAAAGAAAGTGACTGGCTTCCATGAAGAGAATGTGGATTCCTAAGAGGCATGAACCCTGATTTTGGATATTGTGGAGTAAGCTAAGGTCTCATATTCATTAAGAATAAAAAATTAGCTACAATAAGCACATGGTGTTGTAGGTTCTTTATTCATTTTAGTCAAGGAATGAGAGATACAAATATTGTTATAGATATTTATCTCATATAAATTTTGTTATGATATATAACTATTAAATGATCCTGAGCCTTTGTCGATGCAATGAGAATATTCTCAAAAGATCTTAGATATACCTATAGGAAGAAGAGTAAATATTACTGTAAATATCTCATCCTCAGTAGTAAAAATGGTTTCCTATTTTTCTCAAAATTCTAAGTGTTCCAACTAATTCAACAAATCAATTTGGAAAAACTCATTGCACATGATAAGGTTATGAGGCTTAAAATATTGCCTCATAATGACATTTCATGCACCTAAGAAGCATGGGGTTAGGCTTGAACCCTAAACTTCACCTCCCCAAAATCGAGAATTCTTTCACCACCAAAAGGTTTACTCCATTCAATAGTATAATTTATGGTATATGAAGAGCACATTGTAACTTATTATAACATAAGTGTTTACATGGTTTGGACAATGGAGACCAAATATAACAAAGCTCTCAAACTAAGAATATCAATCCGAAGGTCGAAGATTCAGAAAGGAGGCTTACTAGTGAGCAGATCTTGACATCATTTTGATGAACTTGGTAAGAAAATTTACAATTTGATCCAAAATAGAACAAAATCCTTGTCGCTAAAAAAATTCACAAGATAGGATGCTCACGAGAAGAGAATGATGTGAAACCAGAGCTCTCCCTCTTTAACTTTATATGATGGGATGGTTTCCCCCTTTCTGGTTACAGGAGACATATAATGACTTGACCATAACTGCTACATATTCTACTCTCCCACTTTAATTGTATATGATGGGATTGTTTACCCCTTTGTGGTTATAGGACACACAGACTAACTTGACCACAATTTCTGCATATTCTTCCAGCATATTCTTCCTCCAATATAAATAATCTTCATATTGGTTCCCATTTTAACCAACTCACAATACACATATGTAGGTTCGTTCACACCATCATTAAGCACTTCAACGCATGGGATCTGAGACCCAATATGGAAATGAAGAAGCTAGAGACAATCCAATATTCCTAATTTTTGTAATTTTTAGACGATGCAGAATATTTCCAAATTCGTGACCCCAAATTTTCCCTTCTCACTAAATGTGGCGTCGAAATGGCCACCATGTTTGGTCCTTTATTGGCGGAGTGAATACTCTGAGAAGAATACCTTTGGATATGTATATGAGTTGGGACGTTTTGGATTCTCGTAGTATATGTATAACATGTTAAAAATCAAGTGCTTGGCTTCCACGAAGATAATATGGATTCCTAAGAGGCATGAACCCTAATTTTGGCTAATGTGGAGTAAGCTAAGTTCTCATATTCATTAAGAATATAAAATAGCTAGCTACAATAGCTGTAATGAACTAACCAACTTCCAACACAGTGTTATCCATCGCTTATAAAGATCCAATGACATAATTGTTTTTTAATCGTCTAACACATCAGATCAATGGTGCAAGACAGGACACAGTGGCACATAGGGTCTTGCTAGAGGGAAACATAAATACCTTATGAAGTAACTAGTCATGGGGAATCCCTACACATTTTTTAATCAAAAGGAATTATATGTGAACAACTTGTTGAATTTGAAAGGTAATGCCCATCATTATATTTCGGATTTCTAAATATCATAAATTCCACGCTAGTCCAAGCGAACCACCCACCTATTCCATTTGAAAGGTAATTCCCATCACTATATTCCAGATTAATAACAGCAAAACGAACAAATACATTGCACTTTCTAGAACCTATGAGCATATGGGTTTAAACCCTTGACTGCGACTACGCAAGGAAAGGACCATGGAACTCAACGTATTAATCATGCAAATGAGAAGCAAAGATTAAATATTAAATCATAAATAAAATATTACAATTAAAATTAAACTATTATAGAAACCAAAACCCTTACATATTTGAGCCAGTAAGTTCAAGCATTCAAATAGATTATGTTGATAATAAAATGACAGGCAGGTATAAATCTTATGGCTTCAATGATTCTTATGCTTTCAAAACATAAAACCATCACTGTTATGAAACCAGCTCCAACAATAGAAGAAAAGAGAGATCAACGCCTTAGAAATCAGCCACTTTGAGGGGGAAACCTCCAATACATTACATAAATGAACAATTCTTGGATGACACAAATGACAAAACCTACTTTCTATATATAGGAGTCCATCGGGCCATAATATAATCCTAACCGGCCTAACAATAATAATGTAAGGGCACAATAATAACAATATGGGGGTTACAGGGGTACAACAAGAACAATAAGGGGATACAATAGTATTATAGGGACCTAACATGCCCCTCTCCTTCAAACAAGTGTTGCCCTCAACACTTGATTATTTCTAGATGCTTCTATATAAAATTCTCATCAACCCGTGTGGAATCTTCAACGGGTAAGTTCTTCCACTTGCTGAGATACTCTGAAATTGATCGATTTGGTAGTTTTCGAGTTCTTGTTTTTGTGACTGCTTCAGAACTTCTTTCGCTGTGATGTTGATCTTCTTGTTGTTTCATTCGATTATGCACCAAAGTTAGGTTATCCTTTGAGAGTTGGAGAACTTGTTGTTGATGCTCGATGTGATATTCTACAATTGTATCATCCATATTATCTTTCATTTTATCCTTAAAACCATCCAACTTAGCCTCCATTTTTTCTTTTAAACCATCTATTTCATCTTTCATTGCTCTTTGTAAGATCGAAATTTGTTGCACTTGGTACCGTAATTTTGATATCTCACACTGCAATTCTTCTTCTTCATGCGTTATAGTATATATTTATGAGGGCTTAATGGGTGTGGAATTATTTTTGGGAGGCATTATATAACTCCATACCGATATCTATGCTTCAATATGCCCTTGTAATCACTTCAAACTAATATTTCAAACAAATGTTATGCAAAATTGTTTAAAAAATACACACCCTTTTCTAGCTTTTGAGGAGCTCGATATTGAAATTGAATTATCTCTGTGATTTTGAATCTTCAATATCTTAAATTCAGCCTTGTAATAGCCATATGAATCTTATTTCGAATTCCATAGGTCTGACCTGATTTGGATTCTTCAAGACAAAGTTATGCCCAATCTCCCACAATGACCTAATTATGGACTAGTTCAGTAGAGAAAAATTGTATGACTTGCCATGTGTCACTATTTCCTCCTTCGGCTCTGAAATTGATACATAGGAAACTAGACTCCGTGTACTTATGGCCACTTTTTATAGAATTCCAGTCCAATGCTCAGAGAGAGAGTTATGACGATTTTCCCACAATGACCTCTCTGAGATGAAATTCGGGAGCCTGAAAAATCCCTAACTTTCATAAACCCTATCTCCAAAAATATTGTGAATCAAGCTCTGAAATTTTTCCACGACGTTCCTCAAGATTGCGACTTCTCTCTCTAAAATTTTCAGCTTCTGAACCCTCGTAGAAATTTCTTTTATAGTGAAAATTCCATGATGACCTGTTTAGGTTAAATGTAGGAGCCTGCAAAAATCCCTAAATTGCACAGGTCATATCTCCGAAATTATTTCGAACCAAGATCTGAATTTTTTCCACGACGTTCCTTAGGATTTCGGCTTTGTGATATAAACATTTCAGCTTCTGAACCTTCGTAGAAAAAAAAATATAGCGAAAATGCCACGATGACCTATTTGGAGCAGCGAAACCCTAGAATCCAAAGCTCTGATACCAAATGCTATGAAACCAGCTCCAAGAATAGAAGAAAAGAGAGATCAATGCCTTAGAAATTAGCCACTTCGAGGGGGAAGCCTCCAATACATTACATAAATGAACAATTCTTAGATGATAGAAATTACAAAACCTACTTTATATATATAGGAGTCCATGGGGCCATAATATAATCCTAATCGACCTAACAATAATAATGTAAGGGCACAATAATAACAATATGGGGGTTACAAGGGTACAACATGAACAATAAGGGGGCTACAATAACAACAATAAGGGGATACACTAGTATTATAGGGACGTAACAATCACAGATAAGAACCCAGTCACAAATGTTAAACCCTTATTGTTAACCGAGCATGATCCAGGTGGATATTGGTGGCCACCCACCTATTCCATTTGGACCTGCACCATCAATTCTTTCAATTTTTCAGTTTCATAACATCTTACTATTTTTAGTAGCTTTTCAGGTCATGAACTTTCGGAGCCGTTTTGAGGCCCTAATGATCCAGGTGGATACTGGTGGCCACCCACCTATTTCATTTGAACCCCCACCATAGGTTCTTCAACTTTTCAATTTCATCACAACTTACTATTTTTAGCAGTCTTTCATGTCATGAACTTCCAGAGTCGTTTTGACGCCCTAAACGACGTTTTTTGGGAAAACTGAGAGGAACTCTTCGATGTTTCTCATGTGAAAATTTGTAGTCCTTGAATATTTCTTTATAACAAGGTATTGAGCGCGTAAAAAAAAGATCCTATGTCAAAGTTACGTCCCTGGGAAGATTGATGTACCAATTTACCCAAACGGGGCCCATAGTTTTGGTGCTTCATCTCCCAGGGTTAGGTCTTTGGATGTTTATGGTTTTCCATTGTTTCTAAACAATAAATAGGCCTTCGAGCCTCATTTCAACACATTTCAGAGGCTTGTAGCCACCACATATATTTTTAGAGATAAGCTACCAGCACCCTAGCCAGTTTATTTCCACTATGTCTGTAATCATATTTTTCTTATTTGATATTAATGAAATGAAGTGTTATTTCCACTGCATCTCTGTGTTTGTGTTTATTTATGTATATTATTGAGTTCTTGCAGAAATATGGATCAGTGGTATTAGGGTGGTCTTCTCTTTCTCTTTTTTTCCTTGCATGTTGCCAACAAGGTTAGGGTATAAGAAGTTAGGGCTTGATCTAGTTGAACCCTTGCAAGATCGGCCTCGCAAACCCCGACGACCTCCCATGGCGGAAGAAAAGAAATACGAGGGAGTAGGAGATCCTATCAAAATATTGTTCAAGGAGGCCCTTGAGAAACAAAGGAACACGATGATAGATAATTTTTCCCAAATCCTCCAACGACTACCCACAGGCAGCACATCTACATCCACCAGCCACTATGGAGGCGCCACTCCTTTCAAGGTACAAGTAAAAATTGACATTCATGTATTTGAAGGCCAAATAGATGCAAACACTGTAGATAGATGGTTGAATTTGTTGGAAGGGTATTTCTCAATCCATGGTTTATGTGATCGATAAAATATTACTTTTTCACTCCTCAAAGCTGCCCCCCATGTCAAAGACTGGTGGGAAACCTACTGTGAACAAAAGGACGAGAGGGAACCATCTCTGTTCTCGGCCACACCCACTTGGAATTCGTTCCGAGAATACATCAAGGAACAATATTGCCCTGTGGGGAGCTATGAGGACCAGTACATCCAATGGACCATGTTGCGGCAATAAAGGGATGAAGATGTGCATGAATTGACGAATTTTTTCCATACCCTACGCATAAAGTTGGGTATTAAAGATTTAGAGAGGCATTTGGCGCTCAAGTACTGCAACTATATGCACAGATACATTCAGGAGGAAATGGTGTTCCTCGACATTACCTCTCTTGGCACGGCATATCGCTATGCCACAAAGATCGAGCAAAAATTTAAGCAAAGAAGTGAGACTTTGGATCCACGAATCTGAATCCAGGTAAAGGCGACTCTGAACCGCAGAAAAAGGGGCAAAGACAAAGTGGGGAGACTCGGAACAACACCACAAATCCAAATATGGACACGGGGAAGTGATGTGAATTTCATAACAGCCCCACTAACAACGCAAATGAGTATCGGGCCAAACAGTCATTGGTGGCCGAAGTAAAGGCACCTGAATCAGATGCATGTTCTAATCCTGAGTTAGAACAAGACAAGGGCAATGAAAAAGGGAAGAAAATAATTGATGCAGATCCCAGTGCCATTGTTGCCACCACCAAGCTCCAGAGGAACGCCTTACGACGTAATTAGCTATTGATATTGTACAATTGGTAAGTGATACAATTCAAAATGATAGTACAAATGTAACAAGTGTTCAATGTAAAAGGATGACTAAATCAGAAAAAATAGTATTATTCATAGAACTTACAAAGGATGATTGAACCATTTATCCTATAAGCAAAAAAAGATTTAAATCTTATAGAAAGCAAGTTCATATAAATAGTTATCACTTATCAATTAATTATTTCAACACCATTCTGAAAAATATATATCCATATCAATATTATACCTATTAGTTATTAATATTGTACAACTAGTGAAAAATAGAATCAATATATATCTTATACTTATATTATTGTTATAGTATAATGTTTTTTTTTTTTTTTTTTTTTTAGTGAATTGCATACTAGTAGCACATAGTTATGGGTAAGAAATAGAGCTTTAGAATATATGACCTTATACTCACATTTAGTTTACATTTTTATGAACTATCCAACTTATTAATATATATAATGTTGTTCTAAAAAATTTAAATAAATTTAAAATATTTTTTTTTTATTCTTGCTTTGTAATATTTTGTTTAAATTTTTTTTATTGCTTTCTAATTTAAATACTTTTATTGTAATAAATTTTCAATTATATTTACTAATATATATATATATATATATATATATATATATATATATCAGAAACTAGGGAAGAGAGAGGATTCTAGGGAAGAGAGAGAGAGAGAGACAGAGAGATGGGGAAATAGAGAGGGAGGTAGGAGAGAAAGTGAGAGAGAGGAAGGAAAAGAGAGGGGACTTGAAAGAGATGAGGAGAGAGGGAGGGATAGGGAGAGGGAGTGACAAGGGAGAGATGGAGAGAGAGTGTGTATATTTGGGGGTCAGATAAAGGGACAAAAATGGAGAGATGGAGAGAAAGGGGGAGAGAAGGAGAGATATATGCATATAATAACAAAGTTGGAAGGTGAAGATAGATAGAGAGAGGTGGGAGAGAAAAGAAGATATAGAGTGAAGAGAGGTAGGTAAAGAGAGATGGAGATGGAGGGGGAGAGGGATGGGAGTAAGAATAAATACATAGGGAGTGAAAGGTGGATAGAGAGAGAGGGAGTGATAATGAATATGGAGAGAGAGGGAGAGAGGATAGCAAGAGGGAAGAGAGATAGAAGTGGCGGAGAGGGAGGGAAGGGGAAGAGAGAGAGAGAGAAAGAGAGTAATAGATAAATATATTAGAGAAAGAGAGTGTATGTTTTGGGGTTGATATATAGAGACAAAGGGAGATAGAGATATAGATGTAAAGCGAAGAGAAAGAAGAGATAGATGGAAACAAGGAGGGAGGGACAAAGAGATTGATGGATATGGAGTGAGAGATCATGTGTGTTTGGCGGGGTGATATAAAGTGATAAAGAAGGAGAGATGGAGGGAGATATAGATATAGATGTTCAAGGGAGTGAGGGAAGAAGATTTATTGCACTAGAGGCATTGATTTCAATGTAAATGGTGATTTCTAATCCTATTTGATTGCTGCACTAGATGCATTGATTTTAGTGTAGATGTTGATTCCTAATGATATTTGATTACTTGCGCTAGATGCATTGATTTCAATGTAGATTATTTCTAATCCTATTTGATTGCTTGCACCAGATGCATTGATTTCAGTGCAGATGGTGATTTATAATCCTATTAGATTTCTTGCACTAGATGCATTAATTTCAATGTAGATGTTGATTTATAATTATATTTGATTGCTTGCACTAGATGCATTGATTTCAATGTAGATGATCTCTAATACTATTTGATTGCTTGCACTAAATGCATTGATTTCAGTGTAGATGGTGATTTCTAGTCCTATTTGATTGCTTGCACTAGATGCATTGATTTTAGTGTAGATAGTGATTTCTAGTCCTATTTGATTGCTTGCACTAGATACATTGATTTCAGTGTAGATCTTGGTTTGTAATCCTATTTTCTTACTTGCACTAGATGCATTGATTTTTGTGTAGATGTTTATTTCTAATTCTATTTGATTACTAGCATTATATGCATTGATTTCAGTGTAGATGTTGTTTTATAATCTTATTTTATTTCTTGCATTAGATGCATTGATTTCGTGTATATGTGGATTTCTGATTTGATGTAATTGGATGTATGATGGTACATTAATTTTAAAGTCATTGGATTAATAGTGTGCATTGATCTCAGTATAAGCATACAAAATTATTGACAATGTACATTGATTTTTGTGTTATAGTAATTAAACCTATTAATATTGGAGAGCAAGAGAGACAAGGTATGTTTCTTACTACAACAACTTGAGCTGAATATTTAAATGGTTTATGAGTCCAACTATCCTTTTCATATAATCGATATGAAAATATGACAAAACTAACAAGGGTGACAATAATCACAATGAAGACCATTTGTAATTGACTACATTGTTATTATAAGTTATTTTACAATATTTATCATCTCAACAAACTCACGTAACTAATTAAATTAAAATTAAAATGAATTGATAAATCTCACACATATTTAGCATATTTAAAATTGTTATATTAATATTAGATGTATTTACATATTATTGATAAATTTAATCACATGTTGCTCATATTAGCCATAGATTTTCCTTGGCCTCACACCACTGAAACCAGCCTAGATCCATCTTAACTCCTGATCTATTAAGCTCGAGAGGGATCAAATCTCTTAAAGTGCAAACATTTCCACAAGTTTTACACTCAAAAAGAAGATTTGTACCTCTAGAAATAATCTTCTAGGTGCTTGATAAATCCAGATCTATACTAGTTTAAAAACAAATGCAGCCACAACCAACACAAGTACATATAAAACCAAAAAAAATTAAGTAAAATCAATATTAATATTGTGTTTTAACATTTAAAGTGAAAATAAGTTTAATGACTTAAATTTATTTATATTAAAATATTATAAATACAAATAATAAAATAAATATATTTTTACAAATATTAATAATCAAATTATATGTAAAATAAAATGGTCGTTTTATTCTTTTATTTTTTTTTCGTTTATATTAATTCAGGAAAACAAATCTTATAAGAGAAAAAATAAAAAATCACCAGCCATTTCCAAATCAACCACCACAATTTATGTCTGGTTCTTTGTTTGAACGAATAAAATATGTTCCTTAAGTTCCTTAATATATAATAACGTTGATCTCCTCTAACAAGGTTTTCAAGATAATTACAAGCTCGACCTCAAACGAGTTGGATGGATTGGGAAATGAAATTTTAATGTTTATGAAATTAAAAATAGTGTATGAGATTATGAGTTTTTAATTTTTAATTTTAATGTTTTTTTGTTTTAATGGATAATGAGTTGGTTTAATTTTTCAACAATTTTATAACTGAAAAAATAATATCAAAAAACCAATATTAACATATTCTTATAATTTTCTCTATTATCACACATCACATTAAAAAAATTAAATAAAATTAATTTACATTTACAAATTTTCAAAGTGACAATAACAACTTTAAAAAATAAATTGTTATTATTTTTAAAAAGTAAATACAAATTTGGAAAATAATTTTTAAGGCCAGAGTGGATAACTAACCATTTAATAAAAATTATACGAAAAACATACTCGAACTTTATAGAGAGTTAGGTAAAAGAATTCAAATATGTATACATACGATATCGTGTGCTTATCATGCATGAAACCCAATGCTAGTCCTGCTTAGACATGATGGCACATTTCATTTTCAAGAGTACTTATGATGTGGCCCCCACCTACTTGGATAAGTTTTCCTTTCTATGGGTACGTTACCAAAGATAGGAGATTCTTTCTTTCTATGGGTACGTTACCAAAGATCAGAGAGCTCAACCTCCACCTTCGTAGATTTTATACTGTGGATAAGGGAGGAATTTCACATGGTGTATTTTGACTATTGCTAACCATAAAAAAGCTACTTCCAACACTACTTACGAGTGTTTCCATGCGAAAATTGTAAGTTTAACAGAAATTGTTATGAAGTTAAAAAAAATGAAACATACATTTCAAAAAAATCGGAAATAAAAAATATATATTAATGAATAAATGTATTATGGTTAAATATTTACCATGTAATTATATAATTTTATATATTTTTTATTATTTTATAAGTTATTAAAATTTAATAGAAGAGGTGTAATTCTATTAAAATAAAAATAAGGAAAGAGATAACGGGTTAGAAGTGAGATTTTTTTTTTTTAAATTGTAAAAAGTAATTTATATTTTAAAAGATTTGATTTTTATGCAAATTTATGTTAATTTTATTTTTCATATTTTAATTAATAGACGTAATGATTTTTTTTTGCTAAAATTTGATAATATAATTTTGATCAAGATTGTGGTTTCTTGTTATTTAAAATATAATTTTGAATATATAAATGGATTCAACACCTTAAAAAAATCTTAAGACACTAGAACTTTACACATTAAACAATTTATAATATTTTTTTCTAAATTAAAACAAACTTAGATTACAGTAAAAACATTTTACATCAATAAATTTTCCTATTGTGGTCTACCACTAGAGAAACTTTCACATTTTACATCAATAACCCTAAAAAAACTTGAGACACTAAAACTTTACACATTAAACAACTTACAATATTTTTTTTCAAATTAAAACAAACTTAAATAAAAACATTTTACATTGAAACAAACTTAAATTACAATGAAAACATTTTACATGAATAACTTCTTTCCTTATTGTGATCTATTACTAAAGAAACTGAACCACATCTTTTTATATGTCACTAAAGAAACTAAACCAATAATAAAAGTAGAGTTTTCCAATCTAAAAATATCATCATACTCAAAACTGATACTAAAAACATAGCTAACTATGCATATCATACATGGTCGTGTGAAACTCTATATAAACAAATGTCATCATACCCAAAAAAAACATAGGTATCTATGCATTTGAAAATATTTTGTGGCCTTTGGTGAGTCCTAGATCGAGGTCCAATCTTGCATTTGAGCCATAATATAAACTTGTTCCTCTCATTCATGGTCATGTGAGCAACACTATTGATTTCTTAATTGGTTTGTGTGAGTAACACTATTAGGTTTTTTGGTTGGCTAGAGCATAAGTGTTTTTGTGATAAAGATAACTTAAACTTGAGAAGGTTGCTTACACACCTAAATTTTCGGTAAAATTGATCTAGAAAAAAACTATAAAATTTATTATTCAGTTATATTCAAATTATTGTAAATTTCAAAATATTTTTAAATCCCTAATTCTATTTTACTATAACAATAATTAATTTTACAAAATTCCAAAATATTCCAGCTCATTAATTTCTATCGTCTAATTATGTCCAAGTCCATAATAAAATCTCTGCCACTGTGATAATGTGGAGCTGACTCCAGACCAGAACGAATGTTTGTACGAATGTTGCCAACTATTTTCTAAATACCTAGACAGATGAAAATGACTAAAAACTGTTGCGAAGCCGGATTAAGAAAGTGCATTTATAGTTAGGGTATTTCAAATGTTTATTATGGAAAATTTTAGTGGAATTAGTTTATATTTATATAGACACTCTATAAAATTACTAAAAATTTGAATATTTTTATGAATATTTGTAAATATTTTACAAATTACTTAAGATTTGCCAAAATTTCTAAATTTTAAAATAAATTTTCATCCTTAAAATTTTCTCTTATCTTTATCTTAACCATCAAACCACATCACTTTTCACTATCAATATTTTTACACATTATAAATATTCCACATTCATAATTCTTCTTCATATCACTACTAATAATTAAAATTCAACTTAAAAATATTGTGGGAACCAAACCTCTATCTTAATCGTCAAACTATAATCAATATACTTACACATTGTAAAGATTCAGCATTCATAATTCTTCTTCTTGTAACTACTAATAATTAGGATTCAATTTAAAAATATTTTGAGATTTGTAATTAACATTATAAAAAAATTAAACATTTATAATTTGAAAAATATGAAATATAAATTATGAATTCTGAAATATTTCAAAAATTTGAGTGTAAATGGATTCTAAATTTTGTAATATGGGATATGATAAATGTGATGAACATTCAAGTTTCAGCCTCGAATGTTAAGTGCCATAAAGTCCATGCCAATGAAGCCCAAAAAAGTGCATTCACAGTCTACTTACCCATTGTTGAGAGTCACACTGATAACACTTTTTTTCTTTCTGTGAATAATAATATTTGGGCGTTCCATGCCCAAATTAATCCATTTTTCTGGTGATATATTAGCAATCGTGTCCACAAAAGGGATGGAAGCACCACCCATTTTGGGTACTAGTTGACGCAGTCGAAGCACAAGTCTACCTGGCACCTCCATAGCAGAGTGTCTCGAACTCTCCTTTGTGTTATGGCAGCATAGTTGGTATATACTAAAATTATATATATATTTTTTGTTTAAGAGTATGTGTTTTTTTTAAGAGGTTATAGGTTCAAAACTAGAGGGGTAGAGTATATGTTTTTGTAGACTTAGTAGTCAAATTGCTACAGGGAGGTGGGTTTTTTGTCTCACAAACAAGGAGTCTCATACATCAATTTGGCTTGTTTCACAAACAAGAGAGTCTCATACACCAATTTGGTATGTGGCTTGGCCCTAACCTTAAAATTTGATAATAATAAGGAGATGAGTCCGGTGTCCCACAAACTAGGAGGTCTCATATGCCAATTTGGTGTCTAACTTGGCCATGACCTTAAAAATTAGATAATGATATGGTGATATTTTATATATTTAGTTCAATAATAAGTAGATTTTTGTTGGGCTATCTAGATAAATTCAGAAATATTTTAGAAATTCTAGTATAAGCAAAGATATCAAAATTATTTTTTTAATTTATTTATTTTCATTGTACTTAATCATTTAATTTCCCATATTTTTATAATTAACATATTTTTGATATTTTGTATAATATTATTAAACGATATAATACTCTCTAAACATGAGAAAATATATCAAAATTATTATATTTTGATTTTGTTTATAATCCTTTAATTTCCCATATTTTTGTAATTAACATATTTCCAATGTTTTGTGCGCTCTAACCCTTTGACTAGTTGAAAAGAAAAGCAATCTACCAGCTAAATTACTGAAATCGCAATTTAGGCTGATCCATTAGGTGTAGACTTTCACTTTAAGATGGAAGTATCATAAGTACAAGTCACATTATACCTTTTCCATTTATAGAAATGTACTACAGTTTCAGTTATAGATAAGGATGAAATTTGACTGATAAATTGATGTTGCTCATCAATGTAATTTGCTTCTTAAATATTCAATTCTGAAATTTAATTGATATTTTATATTTGGAATTTTTATCTAAATGAATTTTTTTAATAAAACAAAAATGTATAGTTATTGTTTATGATTTTTTATTTTAATTGTGAATTTATTAATTTAAAATATGAAATTAATGTTTTTTTAAAACAATTTTTTTAAATTGAAATTATGAATTTTATTGAATAAAAATATAAATTTATTTTTTTATTAAAACAATTTTCTTTTTAAATTGAAAAAAAAAATAGATTTAAAAAAAATTATCTCTGGGTTTAGTAATTAAAATTTCATTTAAATATTTTACAGTATATGATATTTAAGGTAAACATAAGTCAATATTTTTTAGAATATTTTCTTTATAAATTACATAATCAATTTTTTTTTGGATATTTGGGACTATCTAATGTGGTTAATTTTCACTACAATGATGAAAAAACTCAATTTACCCATAAATTTAAATAACCAGATACATCCTACTCTAAATATAACTAATAAACAAACTGAAATTTCACCTTGTTTAATCTCATATCTTATCTCATTAGATAAGGAGAATCCAACATCTGATAAGCACTTTCCAGCATGTTAAATTTGGTCATATATACAAAGAACAGAATCATAGTTTGATAAGCACTTTCCAGCATGTTGAATTTGGTCATATATACAAAGAGCAAAATCAGATTCCCAGCCTACTCTAAAATAAAGAATTTCAAAAGAACCAGATAAGATACATTTTGTCACTTATAAACATAGTGTAATGACACATGTTGGATGCATTAATTATATTTAATTAATGTTTGTTACATTAATTATATTTAGTAATTGTTTAGGAATTGATGGAAAAAAAGATTCCACAACTTAGGTAACAAACACACCCTTATGTTATTTTGTATAGACATTATGCAATGTAAGTAGTTAATAAATAAGTACAGAGAAAATACAGACAATTTTGTATTTAATAAGATATAGACATTAGAGAGATATTGAAGAACCTATAGAAACTTACCAATCATCTTATTAAATGTACTTTCTTTTTCTTATATTAATAAGAATTTTTTATTCTCAGTAACATAACAAATTGTTATATCTATCACAAAGTTGATATGCACATTTTACAATACAACATTTCAAAATATATTTTGCATCAAACATCTATGTACAGAAACTAGATTATTAAAATATATTGTCACATGAAAAATTGAAAAATTGTTACATGTATCACAAAATTGATATACATCTTTTACAATAATAACATTTTCAAATGTATCCAACATCTATCACAAAGTCGATATACACCTTTTTACAATAACAACATTTTCAATATACACCTTTTACCATGACAACATTTTCAAAATATATTTTGCATCAAACATCTATGTACATAAACTAGATTATTAAAATATACTCTCAAACTAATTAAACCATTATTGTCAAACTTTTTTTTTTACCAGTAACTCTTTAGATTAATCAATCTAAAGACATATTTAACGACATATTTAGATGTTTAAGAACGGTTGAACCTCTGGGAAGACACCGATACCTGCAATCATCTGTAGCCTATAGACTGGTAACAATAACTGGCAGACCACCTTTCATGCGCAGAGTTATTGACAGTGTATATTGTGGACAGTATTCCTTGTCTATCTTTAGTGTAAAGAGATGAAGAAGAGAGGCAACGATGGACTTCATCTGTATGAAGGCCATCTCTTTCCCCATGCAAATACGAGGTCCCGCGTTGAATACAGGAAACTTGAATGAGTTCTCCACCTCAAAGCTCCCGTCCACGTCCAGCCATCTCTCTGGCCTGAACTCCATGAAATCTTTGCCCCAAATGCCTTCCATTCTTCCCATTGAATAAATATTGTAACACAGAAACCACCCTTTTCTCATATGTGTTCCGTCCGGTAACACATCATCACTGGAAGCAATTTTGGTGTCGACAGGGATGGGAGGGTACAGTCTCATTGACTCGCACAGGGCAGCATGGAGATATGGCATGCATTTCAATTCCTCGTAATTAAACAGAGCCACTCTGCTTAATTCCTCTTTTTCTTCTTCATTGACTCTACGTTTGGCTAAGACGCCCAGAATTTCGTGGCGAATGGATTCTTCCACGCGAGGATGAGATGAAAGCAGCCAGAAAAACCAAGTGAGAGCGGCGGCAGTAGTATCTCTGCCAGCCAACATAATGCTAATCACCATTTCCTTCAGCAGCTTGAGGCGCTCATGATTAAATCCCTTGTCATCAACCGCCGCCATGAATCTGGAAAGAAGATCGTGATGTTGATCTTCATCATGCAGTAGTAATTCCCTTCTGGATCGAATAACATCCTCAACAAATTCACCCACCACACCAAGCGCTTCGCGAAGGCGTCTCTCGGATCCAACGTTGAGCAAGCGCTTGATCCCCACCATGACCTCGGGAGCTATGGAAAGGAATCTCCCGAATGAAATCTCTGTGGCGGAGTCAAAGGCTTCTGCAATCCGCGTAGCAGGCAGAGAAGGATGGAGGCAACCGGGATCGACCCCGAACGCAACTCTGCAAATGTTGTCAAATGAAAATCTCTGCAGAATATTCTGCAGATCCACAGGCTCCCCTCGTTCGCTTGCATTGTGAAGCACCACCATGAGGCGATTCCGAATCTCCCACTGCACCGTCTCCACCACGAAACTTCTGAGCGACTTGGTATTGAATTCGTAGGTGGTAACCTTCCTCTGCATCTTCCATAGCTCCCCGTCGGCGTTGAAGATTCCTCTGCCCAAGAAATCGTGGAAAAGGAATCTGAAACGCTGCCCCTTTGGATAATTCTCGAAATTGGTTTTCAGCACATGCTCCACATTTGCAGGATTCGATGTGACGACTCCCGGGATTCCTCCCGGCACAACTGATACCCTCACGCTCTGAGATCGGGATGAAGAAAGAATTTCTGTTTGCCACTCGAGAAGCCTGTGCCGATTTCTCAGGAATTCAAACAGAGACGTTTGGGCCATTGAAATTGCACTGTTATTGTATTGGCTTTTGGGAAGCTTCATGTGCAGGAAAAGGTAGAGCAGGCTAACTGTAACAACGAATGAGAGAGGCCAGAGCCATGGCACCTCATGGATAGTGACGCTATGTGAATTAACTGTGAAAAACGCAGGGACGTCCATGGCCAAAACTGTTATATTGCAGTTCTATTGTATATATGCATATATGTGTATATATATAATAGCTATTGTTCATGTATATATGTCACAGCGATTGTTTCCAAAGATAATTGGGTATATTAAACAAATATACATCATAGTGATTGTTTACAAAGATAAATGAGTATGTTAATATATATATATATATATTCAAAACTTTGAGTAAAACATCAAAATATGATGCTTAAGGTTTTGATAAGTGTGGCATTTCAAGTTTCCTTTTAAAAAGATTAAACCTTCACCTAATCCTCCAGCGAAACTCTGCTAAACGACAAAACCAACAAATTTCCCTATATTCCATATATTCCATTGGCTTTGTCGTTACTCCACAAAATTCCTTCCACGTGCCTAAATCCATATTCTAATCTCAACTTTTATGTGATGTAGTCTTATGTGATGTAGTCTTAAAAAAACAGACAGAATAAATAACTTAGAAATTTTGGTAAGATTCTAGAATAATTTAGAAAATTTGGTAAGATTCTGGAAGTTGTTAAACTTTAGTATTCTAAATGCTTTAAGGGTTTTTGATGGTGCTGAATCCATTTCCACCACAATCCAAACATTTCAACTATCTGATTTTTTGAATTTCTTTTTACCTGATTCTGACAAAAACTAAGAGCTATTCTGTTCGTGAGTTTTTAAGTTTATATAATAAAAATGTTATTTAATTTTTTTTATAAACCTCATTATTTAATAATATAATAATAAATCTATTTTGAAATTGTTTTTAAGTTACTCCTCTGGTTTTGAACATGTTACCTCTTAAGAGGAAAGACATACTCTTAACCATAAGACCAATGATTTATAGTTATATAGCAGTTTCAACCAGTGGAAAACAATATCATCTTGGCATCAATAGAAGATTAAAATTGAAAATTATTCAATCCAATTTTAGTAATTATTTTGAAATTATTATAATGTAATAATTTCAAAATAAATTTTTAATAAGTATTATATTAAAATTGGAAATTATTCAATCCAAATTTTGGTAATTATTTTGAAATTATGATAATATAATAATTTCAAAATACTTTTTTAATGATTATTACATTGAAATTGGAAATTATTCAATCCAAATTTTGGTAACTATTTTGAAATTATTATAATATAATAATTTCAAAATAAATTTTTAATAACTATTACTTTTTATTAATACAATTATTCTAGATCTATCTTAATTTCAAATTTATCAAGTGCCGAAAGAGATCAAAGCTCCCAAGGTGTAAACTTTTCTGGGGAAATGTTTGCACTTCTAGAGATTTGATCTCACTCGGCATTTGATAGATCTGGAGTTAAGATGGATCTAGACTCGTTTGAACATCTAATTATACTGATCATTTTAAATATGTTAAATATGTATAAGATCAATATGGTCATTTTAAAATTTGTTGAGATGATAGAGAATTTTAATAACTTGAATGATGAAAAATGATGAAATAAAAAATTTGAATGCAAAGTGATAATTTAACATTATTGAAAGATA
This sequence comes from Pinus albicaulis, assembly GCA_034641835.2. Taxonomy (NCBI): domain Eukaryota; kingdom Viridiplantae; phylum Streptophyta; class Pinopsida; order Pinales; family Pinaceae; genus Pinus; species Pinus albicaulis. The sequence goes on along the minus strand of CM076575.1, from coordinate 1,489,439,322 downwards.
GAAAATGTGAATAATAAGAATGTAGGAAATTACAAATAGTCGGCATTGTGATCAATCAATCTATTCTCTTCTACGGTTCTTATTGTCACTCATGTTTAGTTTTGACATCTTTTCATATTCATCATATGAAAAGGGCTATTCAAATCATAGATCATTCAAATATTTAACTCAAGTTATTGTAGTAAATGCAATACCTTGCCTCTTTTTCTCTCCAATATTAATAGCAGCTTTCTCCAGAGTAAATCATTGTGACTTATGCAGCATTAAAACCTAAGTAAGCTTCTATTGTAGATGTTTTCTATTAACTCATTTGAATGCAAAGTGACTGACAATGATGAATGATGGAATATGGGAATAATAAGAATGTAGTCATTTACAAATAGTTTATAGTTTCAAAAAGAAAACATTTCAGGTAAGTGAACATTTTATCTAAAATGAAAATTAAAGTATTTTATTTATAGTTTAATTAGTGTTTAACACAAAAATGAATACATATTGTTAATAAAAAAAAATTTGTTTACATTGAAATCAATGCACATCATATATCATACATCTAGTTAATGTACATTTTTCTCTCTCCATCTACCACTACCTCTCTCCCTCATCTCTCTCTCTCCCCATCCCTCGCTCCCACATCTCTTTGTGTCTCTCTCTACCTGTCCTTCCTTTTCTCTCTCCCTCTCTCTCTCTCTCTCTCCCCCCTCCATCTATGTCTATATCTCCCTCCATCTCTCCTTCTTTGTCTCTCTATATCACCTCACAAAAATACATTCTCTCTCTCTCTCTCTCTCTCTCTCTCTCTCTCTCTCTATCTCTCTCTCTCTCCATGTCTCCCTTTCCACTCCCCTTCTCTCCCCCTCTAACTCCATTTCTCTCTCTCTCTCTCTCTCTCTCTCTCTCTCTCTCTCTCTCTCCATGTCTCCCTTTTCACTCCCCGTCTCTCCCCCTCTGACTCCATTTCTCTCTCTCTCTCTCTCTCTCTCTCTCTCTCTCTCTCTCCAATCCATTAATATATACTGGAACCAATGCAATCCAACATTATTCGCAGAAATCAATGCAATCAATTAATTCAACCACACTTAAACTAATTCATTAGTTGAAAATTAAAATCACTATTTTCTATACACATTAATGATATAATGTTGACTATGAGATATATATGTAATTCCTTCCATATTCAACGTGATATTGCCAAGTGGTGCCATAAAATGTAGTAGTCAATTACAAATAGTTTATAGTTTCAAGAAGCAAACATTTCAGGTGAGTGTACATTTTATTTGAGATGAAAATTCAAGTATGCTATTTATGTTTGAATTACTGTACATAGAAATCATTGTATGTTTTTAATAATTTGTGTGTGCTTACACTAAAATCAAAGCACATCATACATCTAGTTAATGTACATCTATCTCCCTCCCTCTCTCCTTCTCTCTCTCCCCCATATCTCTCTCCCCCCTATCTCTCTCCCACATCTCTCCGTCTCTATCTTTCCCTCTCTTTCCCTCTCTCCGACTCTCTATTATTCCCTCTATCTCTCCTCGCCATTTATTTATATATCTCCCTCCATATATCCTTCTTTGTCTCTCTATCTCACCCACCCAAAAAAACACACACACACGCTCTCCATATATATCTATTTCTCCCTCCCTACCTCTCTCTATATCTCTCTTCTCCCCTCTCTCCCCCCTCCATCTCTCCTTATTTTTTCTCTCTATCTCACCCCCCAAACATATACATTCTCTATCCATATTTATCTATCTCTCCCTCTCTCTCTCTATCTCTCTTCCCCTTATCTCCCTCTCTCTTCCCTTCTATCTCTCTCCCTCCCTCTTCCTCTCCATCTCTCTCTCTCTTCCCTTTCTCTTCCCCTCCCTCTTCTCTCCCACTCTCTTCTCTCCGTAACTCTCTCTCCATCTCTCCCTTGTCACTTACCCTCTATCTCTCCACTTTTCTCTCTCTATGTCTTTCTTCTTCCCTCCCTCTCTCACCCCCCGACTCCATATCTCTCTCCTTCCCTCTCTACTCTCTCTGAAGACTCTCTCTCTTCCTTCCTCTCTCTCATACCTCCCTCTATCTCCGCCCCCCATCAGTCTCTTACGCACCCTCTCTTTATCTCTCTCTACCCTCCAATCCATTAATATATACTGAAACCAATGCAATCCAACAATATTCACTTAAACCAATGTAATTAATGAATTCAATCACACTTAAACTAATGCATTAATTGAAAATTAAGATCACTTTTTTCTATAAATTTTAATGGTATAATACTCACTATGAGATACATGTGTAATTCCTTCCATATTCAGCACGATATTGACATGTAGCGCATTAAAAACTAGTATCAAAGTATACAAAAAAACTAGTATCAAAGTATACAAAATAATTTATAATTCTCAAAATTTGATTAGTTTAGTAGTAAATTACAAGTTAAAACTTTACAAATTATAATACTCTCTAATTTTATTTTATTTAACTCTATAATGTGATACCATCAATTTAAATATGAAAATATTAATTCTAAGGGTTAATAAATTCATAACATATTTTCTATGCATTTAGAAAGATAAATTCTTCCACAAAATGATAAATTCATAATTTTTTCCACAAAACAATCTTATGGTGGCATATATAGTAAAAAAGTTTATGGGTAAAATAGAATTGTGGGTAAAAGATAAAAAAACATTTAACAATCTTACTTTGGGTATTTGACTTAGAAGAACAAAATCCATGGTTGTGCTTGTAGTGCCATTGCATTGAGTGCATTGACTGTCAGTAGGGAAATTTCCTCTCATAGATACAAAACTTAGATATTAGCTCCAATTATATTGCTTATCCAAGTCCCCAAATATCAGTGGTATAGACATTGTACATGTGTTTCTAAATGTTGGAATTTTATTGATTATACAATTATATCAATGTCTAGAATAGATTTCTCTCATAAAAGATAATAAACGATTCACAAAGAAAATTAACTCCACATCAAGTTTCTTAGTCATCATAATCACTCTACTTTCATTTTAAAGCATAGTCTAATATAAATTGAAATATTGTTGCACCCTTGATCGAGTGGCTAAGAAGAAGGTTTTCCCTATAGGTGTGTATAACAAAATGAAAACATGTCTATGAAATAAAATCTATTCTCAATGACTATTCATGATGTTGGACTTAGTTCATGGACCAAAAATAAATTAAAATAAAATAGACTTTTAAAGTAAATAGAAAGGGGGAGAAACATATAAAGTTGTAAACTTAACAATAACTATTCTTGGCCTAAAATCTAAAATGTAAATGTGTTTTACCTAGGCATTAACAAAATCTACTCATTTGATAGAATCAAAATACACTTTGTTATCCATGCACTTTGATCACGGAATCCAATACATCATATACTTTGTTATTAGATTCATACTTCATTATTAAACTAAATGAAACAAATTTTATATTTGTACTTGTAGTCGTATATATGTATTTTTCTTCTTATTAATTATTAAAGATTTAATTGAGACGACATATTCAATACTAAGCGACATATATTTTTAATTTTTTTTAATGTAACGTTATGTCACAACATCTCCTCATATACTAGATTTTTAATATCTCTCAACACAACAACAATTTATTAAATCCAAATACTATATAGTACAAAGTTATAATTATTTTAAACATTATTATACTACACTAAAATAAATAAATAAAATCTTATATAAATAATAAAATATACACAAATATACATTAATATGAAATGAATATTAAAGTGCCTCATATAAAAAATATGACACAAAAGCATAAGTCACAAAAATATATTTAATATAACATAAATATATAAAATATCTATTAGGGACATGGTCGGACGAGACGTCTACTATGAATAAGCGTTAAAGTGAATAAGTGTTAAGTGTTGTGGGAATATACTTTGTTTTATTTGTTGTGTAAAGGTAGGATAGGTAGATCTTTGGATGTCTTAGCTATAGGATATGTATATCTTTGTATGTGTTATGTATAGAAGTATTATGGAAGCTTAGTACAATATAGATAAGTGAAAGATAAAGATAGAACACGTGAAATCATAAAGAATGCGTTGTATAATTCAAATACATATAAAGAATGTGAAAAAGGAAATTGTAAGAAAGGTATAATATACGCGAGAGCATGCTAAAAGAATATGCCTATGAACTGTGATGTGTACACATCACAATGAACACTCCAAAGTTGAGATTAAAGGTAGTATGAGGGAATATGAATCAATAGGAATGCACATGATGGAACTCGAATAAAAACTCAAATAATATTAATGTACGGACATTATCCATTTCCTGGTTATACCTTTTGTTTGCCAAGTAAACCCAACCAAATTTTGTTTCGTACTTAGGAGGATCATCCTTGGTTAGATTTGGAGATTCTCCTCAAATAATGAGAAATCCCATGTAAAAGTTTTAGTATCAACCATCTATTTGATCTCCTATCTTGCATATATTGATCCTAACATAATCGAGGTTCATTCTTCATGACACAATTTTGGTTGTATCTAATGACTTCCATGAATATTATCAACTACAACTTTCATCTAATATGTGTATTTCAACAACATTTGAATTTGTTTATTAATTAAAGGTAGTCAGTGTTTTTGTAATGGTGGTAGGTGAGTTTGGAATTTAAAAAAAGTCTAAAGAAGATCTACACAAAAGGGAAGATGAAGAATGAAGTTTGAGGGAGTATCTTTTTGTTAATGGTGGTAAGTGAGTTTGGAAATAGAAAAAGACTTTATAGAAGACACACAGAAAAAGGGAAGATGAAGAATGTAGTCTTAGATTATATTAATGGAATCTTATTATCATTAATGTGGGGTAGAAAACATACCAAAGACAATAACATGAGAAAATAGAGAAGAGAAATAAAGTATTGGTAGAGAATAGTTGAGGAAAGTAAAGTACTATGGAAATAGTTTGACAAAAGACTAGGTTTTGTAAATATTTACTTTGAAAATTTTTCTAAAAAAGACTAAGACTAGTGAGCATTATAGAAACTAAAATCTCCACAAATTGGTGGGAGAATTAAACCTTTTTATGGATTTTTGTACATCTCGGAGATTATTCAAGTTTAATATTTGGAATACCATCATAATTTTATGAATTTTCTCTTTATGAGCAAAATAGACTAGTGAATTCACTTTTTAGGAGTGACTTCAATGGGTAATTTCAATTGCATAGTACTCTAAATGCACAACCTGGTCATGATTTTGTTTATGTGTACGAGGATCCCATACAGGCCTTGTGTCAATCTTTGTATTAGAGAATGTTTATCTTAGGTAAGAGTTGAAGGAACAATTCCAACATAGGACAATTGTTGGCAAAAAAAAATCATAGAATGTTATTGTTCCAATATAGGAACACAATGATGGATAGCTTTGCCCAAATCCTTCAACGGCTCCCCACATGCGGCGCATCTACATCCAACAACCACTATGTAGGTGCCACTCCTTTCAAGGTACAAGTAAAATTTGACATTCCTGTATTTGAAGGCCAGATAGATGTAGACATTGTAGATAGATGGTTGAATTTGTTGGAAGGGTATTTCTCAATCCATGATTTCTGTGATCGAGAAAATATTACTTTTTCACTCCTCAAAACTGCCCCCCATGTCAAAGACTGGTGGGAAACCTATTGTGACCAAAAGGATGAGAAGGAACCCTCTCTATTATCGGCCACACCCACTTGGAATTCGTTCCGAGACTACATCAAGGAACAATATTACCCTATGGGGAGCTATGAGGACAAGTGCATCCAATGGACCATGTTGTAGCAATAAAGGGATCAAGATGTGTATGAATTGACGAATTTGTTCCATACCCTATGCATAAAGTTGGGTATTAAAGATTCAAAGAGGCATTTGGTGCTCAAGTACTATTTTCACAAATACATTCAGGAGGAAATGGTGTTCCTTGACATTACCTCTCTTAGCACGACATATCGCTATGATGCCAAGATCGAGTAAAAATTAAGCAGAAGAAGCGAGACTTTGGATCCACGAATATGAAGCCAAGTAAAGGCGCCTCCGAACCGCAAAAAAATGGGCAAAGCCAAAGCAGGAGACTGAGAAAAACACCACAAATCCAAATATGGACACGAGGAAAAGATGTGAATTTCATAATAGCCCCACTCACAACATAAATCAGTGTCAGGCCAAACAGTCGTTGGTGGCCAAAGTAAAGGCACCCAAATCAGATGCATGTTCTAATCCTGAGTCAGAACAAGACAAGGGTAATGAAAAAGGGAAGAAAATAATTGATGCGGATCTCAGTGCCATTTTTGCCACCACCAAGCTCCAGAGGGAGGATCTCGAGGATCCATAGGAGGGGGAGTGCCTCTTCCATTCACAAATGTGGGTGAAGGGTTCTCCACTATAATTCCTTGTCGATAGAGGAAGCCAAAAGAACCTCATTTTAGGAGAGGTCGTGAAGCGACTCGACCTACCGACCATAGCACACCTGCAACCGTATACCATTGGGTGGTTTCACCAAGGAAAATATCTTCACTTCTGCCAGCAGTGTCGCCTTATGTACAGCGTCAAACCATTCACGGATGAGGTATTGTGTGATGTTGCTCCTCTTGATGTGTTTGATGTATTATTGGGCCAACCATACTTGTGGAAGCAACATGTTGTGTATAAGTGTAGGCCTACTTCTGTTGTTACTACTTTGGGAAATAAATTGTACAGGATACCGAAGGTAGTACCGCCTCTTGCCATCTCATTGACTACTGCAAAACAACGCAATAAGCTTATTTTCCAAACCAGTAAATTTATTTGCATTAAAATTATCCCATAAGGCAAGAAGAAGGTTGTGGCCACAACCTTGAAATAGGGCTCCCGTGCACGAGAACAACATATTTTCTCCTCACCCACAGACGTTCCTCTACTCTGTCAGGTCAAGCACTCCATTAATCTAACCCAAGGTGTGTCATCGTCTGATGTTTCCATACCTCATGCAACCACAAAGAGAAAATCCACACATGTACTGTCTGAGGCTAATAAAGCAACCAAATTTATTGAATGCATCCAGCATGTCCATGACATTTTCGACAAATCCAATACCAAGTTCAGCAGAATTTAACTCATCTCATGGAGGAACTCAACGCAATGGAGACCATTGCTTCTTAAGGAGGGAGGAATGATCTAGGTGGATATTGGTGGCCACGCACCTATTCCATTTGGCCCTGGCGCACCATAATTTCTTTCATTTTTTTAGTTTCATCATAACTTACTATTTTTAGCATTTTTTCGGGTCGTGAACTTCTGGAGCCGTTTTAAGGCCCTAATGATCCAGGTGGATACTGGTGGCCACCCACCTATTCCATTTGAACCCCCACCATCGGTTCCTTCAGTTTTTTAGTTTCAGCACAACTTACTATTTTTAACAGTCTTTCGGATCATGAGCTTTTAGAGCCATTTTGAGGCCCTAAACGAAATTTTTTGGGAAAACTGGGAGCAACATGGAAGTTCCTTTGATTTTTCTCACGTCAAAAGTTATAGTCCTCTGATAGATATTTCTAACAAGGTATTGAGCGCGTCAAACGGAGATCGTATGTCAAAGTTACGTCCCCGGGAAGATTGATGTACCAATTTACCCAAACAGGACCCATAATCATTAGGGGAATTTTGAGGTCTAAAATGGGCCTCCTAAGAAAAATGTACAATCAAAATTCACTTTATGAGAATCAATAAAATTTTAGAGGATGACATCATCCCTAATGGTTGAGGTGGCATTGCTTGAGTTAAAGGTACTTACTTGACATATTCTCAATGGTGGATAAAAACTCACGGTTAACCATGGTAGTGCTCAAAGTACTTTTAAAGTCAAAGTAGAGTACTCATAATAAATGTCCTTTCACACTTTTTGAATAAAAATATATTATTGTCATTTCATGCTTCTTGAAAGAAACAATAAAATAGTATATTAATTACATGTTATTATACAATTTAAATAATATAAATTTTAATTAATAGCATATAATATAATTAAGAATTTATATATTTATATTTATATTTTATTTTAAGTTATTAAAGTACAAAGGACAAATGCATTAGTTGTTCAATAACAATGATTTGTTTTTTAAATTTCATTCTTATTTATAGTCACATCAATACAATTTTTATGTATTATATTATTTTTATATATTATATTAATTACATATTATTAAACAATTTAAATAATATAAATTTTAATTAATAACATATAATATAATGAAAATTTATATATTTATGTTTATAGTCATATTCAATACAATTTTTATTATATTATAGTCACATCAATACAATTTTAATTAATAGCATATAATATAATTAAGAATTTATATATTTATATTTATATTTTATTTTAATTTATTTAAGTACGAAGGAAAAATGCATTAGTTGTTCAATGACAATGATTTTTTCTTGAAAATTTCATTCTTATTTATATTCACATCAATACAATTTTTATATATTATATTATTTTTATATAATATATTAATTACATGTTATTATACAATTTAAATAATATAAATTTTAATTAATAGCATATAATATAATTAAGAATTTATATATTTATATTTATAGTCACATTCAATACAATTTTTATTATATTATATTATTTTTATATAGTATATTAATTACATTTTATTATACCATTTAAATAATATGAATTTTAATTAATAGTATATAATATAATTAAGAATTTATATATTTATATTTATATTTTATTTTTAAGTTATCTAAGTATAAAGGACAAATGCATTAGTTATTCAATGATAATGATTTTTTCTTGAAAATCTCCTTCTTATTTATAGTCACATCAATACAATTTTTTTTATTAATTTTATTTTGGTACAACTTTTGAATTGAATTTAACTATGGTTACATGGATTGTGGTGTAAAAAGTGAATTGAAAATTCATAAATATCATTTTATTGGTTTAGATATTATTTTATTATTTCCTTAGGAGGCCCATTTTAGACTTCAGAATTCCCCTAATGTTTGGCATTTCATCTTGTGGGGTTAGGTTTTTGGATGTTTAGGGTTTTCAATTGTTTCTCAACAATAAATAGGCCTTTGAGCCTCATTGTCACACAGTTCAGAGGTCTATACCCGCCACATCTCCTCTTAGAGATAAGCTACCAACACCCTAGCTAGTTTATTTCTATTATGTCTATAAGAATATTTTTGTTATTTGATATTTAATGAAATTAAGTGTTATTTTCGTTGCATCTCCATGTTTATGTTTATTTATGTATATTATTGTGTTCTTGCATAAATCCGGATCAGGGCATGGGATTTAAATACATGTTGTTGTAAATCCAAAAAAACGAAAGTGGGGATTGTTGAATCTCTTCCATTACCTAGCAGGGGTGAAATCGACCGTCAGAGCTGGCATATCCTTTGAAACCTACAACAAAAAAACTCATATTAAGTTAAATCCTTCATCATATGAGCTAAAATTAGAAAAAGAGACATGCAGAGCTTGATTCTATTTAACCACTTACCCAGTCTCAATAATGAGCGAGGATTTCCTTCTCTTGACCAAGAGTCACAATATACACTTGCATAGCAGAGAAACATTTAATGTAAAAGAAGTCAGAACATTGAAGACTACAAAATGTCAAGGGTTATTCGTTTGGATCCATCTCACAACAGAGGAAGGACCGATAAGTCAATTCCAAACCCTTATTGTAAGAGTTTCCTGTTACTGGTAAACTAGAGTCTCAAAGACCAAATCTTCAAGACTGGGCATCATCACGAAAACAACAGTGATAACCTCTAGTTTGCGAGAAATTACGTGGAGAGCTCTCAATGTTGCAACCGGAACAGAGACACCTAAGAGGTCATATCTCATTTCATAACGAGATGGAAGAGACATTAGTATGGCTTGCTGAGTTAGTTAGGTAGTTAGTAGAGCGTAAATGAAGGAGGCAGTGGATCTAATGACCTAAAACATTTCAATCATCTAACATTTGATCAAATGACGCAGACAGGGACACAGTGGCAACTGGGAGAGTTGTTTTCAAAGAAGAACGCCTTACGACGTAATTAACTATTGATATTGTACAATTAGTAAGTGATACAATTCAAAATGATAATACAAATGTAACAAGTGTTCAATGTAAAAGGATGACTAAAATAAGAAAAAACAGTAGTATTCATAAAACTTACAAAGAATGATTGAACCATTTATGCTATAAGAAAAAGAGATTTAAATTTTTTAGAAAGCAAGTTCATATAAATAGTTATCACTTATCAATTAAGTATTGAAACCATTAATACCAATCTTATACCTATTAGTTATTAATATTGTACAACTAGTGAAAAATAGAATCAATATATATCGTATGCTTATATTTTTGTTATAGTATAATGTTTTTATTTTTATTTTTTAGGTGAATTGCATACTAGTAACACATGAACTATGGATAAGCGATAAAGCTTTATAATATATGACCTTGTACTCAATTTTACTTTACATTTTTATGAACTATCCAACTTATTAATATATATAAGAATTATTTTTTTCATTCTTGTATTTTAATATTTTGTTTAAATTTTGTTTATTACTTTCTAATTTAAATACTTTTATTATAAGATATTTTCAATTATCTTTACTAATTAAAAAAAATTATAATATATTATAAAAATAAATAAATAAATATTTATATATTAGTAATTAGATAAATATTTATAATCAAGTGCAAAACCCATATTTGTTGAATATTAATAATTCCGGACCACAGCACAATGAAACGAAACTTATGTTTGTATACCATTTATAACCAGAGCTGCCGGCAGCGGTAGTCCTTGCCGATAAACAATCATTGAAATGCTAAAATCTTAATGGTTTTAAAAAAAAAAAAAAATACAAATTTATTTTAAAAAAAAATGCAGCCACAGCGAGCATGAGCACAGATAAGACCAAAGGAAGCAGAGGAAATCAATCTTGGTATTGTGTTTTTACATTTGGAAAGAGTTTAATGCCTTAAAATTTATTTATATCACAAGATTATAAATTCAAATAAAAATACAATAATAAAATAGGTATGTTTTTACAAATATTATTAATTAAATTTATGTAAAATAAGATGGTAGTTTTGTTTTTTATTTTTCTTCGTTTATATTAATTCAGTAAAATAAATCTTATAAGAGAAAAAATAAAAAATCACCAGCCATTTCCAAATTAACCACTACAATTTATGTGTGGTTCTGGTTTGAATGAAGAAAATATGTTATTTAGGTTGTTCTCAAGATAATTACAAGTTTGGTCTCAAGCAATTGGGAGGCTTAGATTGGGAAATGAAATTTTAATATTTATAAGAATAAAAATAGTTTATAGAATTATGAGTTTTTTTTTAGTTTTTTGTATTTCAAACGTTTTCTTATTTAAATTAATAATGAGTTGATCCAATTTTCTAATAATTTCTTTGTTTAAAAAACAATGCCAAAAAACCAATAGTAACCTATCCCATAACTTTTTAAAAAAAAAACTAACATACCTTTACAGATTTCTATAATAACCGTGACACTTTTTAAAAACTTTGTTATTATTTTTAAAAAGTAAATACAAATTTGAAAAATAATTTTTAAGGCCAGAGTGGATAACAAACCATTTAATAAAAAATGTACGAAAAATATAGTCGAACTTTATAGAGAGTTAGGTAGACATGATATCGTGTGCTTTTTTATCCTGCATGAAACCCAACGCTAGTGGTGCATAGACATGATGGCACATTTGATCTTTATAAATTCAATGGCAGCTACGTGGAGTTTCAAGAGTTATGATGTGGCCCTCACCAACTTGATAAGTTTTCCTTTCTATGGGTACGTTACCAAAGATAGAGATTATTTCTTTCTATGGGTACGTTACCAAAGATTAGAGAGCTCAACCTCCACCTTCGTAGATTTTATAACCTTGATAAGGGAGGAATTTCACATGGTATATTTTGACTATTGCTAACCATAAAAAAGCTACTTCCAACACTACTTACAAGTGTTTCCATGCTAAAATTGCAAGAACTTTAACATGAATTGTTATGAATTTTTAAAAAAATTGAAACATCGTTAAAGTATGCAGTTTGACTTTACATTATTATTAGGATTTGTTAGGATAATGCTTACTTAGTTTGGATTGGGTTGTTGAGGAAGTTTGGGCTTCACTGGCTTTCCCAGAACAATATTGGGGATTCTATTGAGCCTGGTTTCACGGCTTCCCCGATTACAAGAGCAGATGAGGAAGGTGCTATAGAGCCACTTGCGACATGCCTATACTAACAGAGAAATTGAAGCTGCCTGTGAATTTGCTAGATATAGTTTATGTCAAATTTGTTATTTTTTATATTGTTTTAAGTTGTAAAGAAGAACCAGTTATTGAATAGATTTACACAATTTAAAATAGTGTTTCTTGACGTTCTTCGGTGCCGAGAGAAAGTATCACTAATTTGATTGTGAAAATCTATTATACGTTGTAGACTCTTGTTGTACTTCGGTGCTCAAAGATCGACAATTAAAAGTTATTTTTTGTGAGTTTGTGTGTAAAGGTCACTTTGTAGGATTGATCGCTGATCATATTCAGTACTTAGAATATTTTCCTATAGACTGTTGAAATTTATTCTTAGGGGTTATTTCACAGATGGAAATATTTCCATAGGGTAGTTCAGTGTCGACTCTTCTTCGGGGGTGTCAAGAATCTTTGATCTTACAAATTTAGCATTGATGGTCAAAAGCAGGTGTACTTTAAATGGGTTGAAAGGTAAGCTCGAAGATATGAGGGAAAAAAGAGCGGAATCCAGAAGACCACAGAGTGGGTAGAGTTGCTGATGAAGACCAGATCAGACAAAGAGACGAAAGTTCAAAGTGTTGTAATTGTGATTAATTATTATATGTTTTGTAAAGTAAGCATTAAGGGAGGGTATTAGGATTTGTTAGGATAATGCTTACTTAGTTTGGATTGGGTTGTTGAGGAAGTTGAGAGATTCTCTCAACTTCTCACTCTAAGATTAGAATTAGCTTCATCTATATGTACGTATGTAATCTGGTGTGGACAGTAATTCAATTATTGTGTGTTTTCTTTGTGTATCTTTGCTTTGATTTTTAATAATTATTTAGATAAATATTGGATTGTTCTCATTTTTATTAGCTAGAATGATCAATGAACGAGCATGCATGTTTTGGTATGAAAGTAGTAAATGGTGATTTTGATTTATTCTAGATAAATTAGTTCCCAAATTTATATTTAAAAAAAAAATAATAAATATATATTAATGAATAAATGTATTATGGTTAAATATTTACCATGTAATTATATAATTTTATATAATTTTTTATTATTTTATAAGTTTTTAAAATTTAACATGAATGGCGTAATTCCATTAAAAAAAATAAGGAAAGGGATAAGTTAAAAAAACAAATTGTAAAAAATAACTTATATTTTAAAATATTAGATTTTTTTTATGTATAAATTTATGTTAATTTTATTTTTCATATTTTAGTTAATAGATGCAATGATTTTTTTTTGTTAAAATTTGATAGATGCAATGATTTTTTTTTGCTAAAATTTGATAATACAATTTTGATCAAAATTGTGATTTCTTGTTATTTATAATACACTTTTGAATACATAAATAGATTCAATACCCTAAAAAAACCTTAAGACACTAAAACTTTGCACATTGAACAACTTACAATATTTTTTTCTAAATTAAAACAAACTTAGATTACAATGAAAACATTTTAGGTCAATAACTTTTCCTATTGTAGTTTACTAATAGAAAAACTCACATTTTACATCAATGAAAGATTCCACATTCATAATTCTTCTTCATATAACTACTAATAATTGAGATTCAACTTAAAAATATTGTGTGGGACCAACCTCTATCTTAATCATCAAACCATAATCAATATACTTATATATTATAAAGATTCGGCATTCATAATTCTTCTTCCTGTGACTACTAATAATTAGGATTCAATTTTAAAAAAAATTGAGATTTATAATTAACATAAAAATGGTATTTATAAAAAAATTAAACATTTATAATTTGAGAAATATGAAATATAAATTATGAATTCTGAAATATTTCAAAAAATTGAGTGTAAATGGATTCTAAATTTTGTAATGTGCGATATGATAAACATTCAAGTTTCAAACTTAATGTTAAGTGCCATAAAGTCAATGCCAATGAAGCCCAAAAAAGTGCATTCACAGCCTTCTTACCCATTGTTGAGAGTCATAGTGATAACACTTTTTTTGCTTTCTGTGAATAATAATAGTTGGGCTTTCTGTGCCCAAATTAATCCACTTTTCTGGTGAAATATTAGCAATCGTGTTCAAAAAAGGGATGGAAGCACTACCCATTCTGGATACTCGTTGACGCAATCGAAGCATGAGTCTACCTAGCACTTCCATAGTAGAGCGTCTCAAACTCTCCTAGTATATAAAAAAGCTAAAATTATATATATATATATATATATATATATATATATATATATATATATATAAAGAGTATGTGTGTTTTTTTAGAGGTTATAGGTTCAAAACTAGAGGAGTAGAGTATGTATGTTTTTGTAGATTTAGTAGTCAAATTGCTACAGGGAGGTGGGTCTTTTGTCTCACAAACAAGGAGTCTCATACATCAATTTGGCTTGTTCCACAAACAAAAGAGTCTTATATGCCAATTTGGTATGTGGCTTGGCCTTGTGTAACATACACCCATAACTTCACATGGAAATGCAAGGAGTTAAATTTTTTTATACAAGTAACCCATGGGTAACTATCCAAATCACTATTTAATATTCTTTACTCATCATTACATAGAATGTTCACCCATTCATAGTGAAACCTTAGTATAAGAATAGTAAGTTGTTTAACCATTAACAACCTCGATTATGGTACAATAACATACAATTGTATGAGATAACTTGCATTCATTGATACCTTGCATTCATTTCCTTATTCACGTACTCATCACATACTTGACATTATGAACATCATAATAAGAAATGAATCAACATCATCACATATTTGACATTATGAACATCATAACAAGAAAGGAATCAACATCATCATCTAGACACAATAATCAATCACATCATTGAACACCAATATACCCTGGAAACCCCTTAGGGTGAAACTAGCAAACGTTTAATTTTATTATTACCCTGGAAATCCATTAGGGTGAAAACCAGCAAACGTTTAATTTTAATATTAAACACTCACTCAGGTGTTCAACCCTCACTCAATGGCTTATAAGAGAGACCATCCTTTAACCATCGTTATAAATCTTACAATTAAATATATACAAATATCTAGCTTAAAGCCATTACAATAAATATGATAGAATTTACCCACTAATCTTCTTATCTTCATATCTTGGTGGCATGGATGTACCTACAATGTACCAACGCACAATGGACCATCCTGCAGCTCGCACTCATCTGCATGAACCATTGTACCCATCTTAATCATTTACCTGCCACCACCATTAAGCATAATATTTCCTTTTCATAAGTCACCACCGTTAAGCATAATATTTCATTTTCATAAGTCACCATACCGTTAAGCATAATATTTCCTTTTCATAAGTCACCATCACTTTCTGTTATTGATGTCATCAACAAGTTTTTATAACATGATTAGATAAAACCTCAATCAATCAATAATCAATCTTTAAGCAATCCTTTAACACTTATTTATGTCCATACATGAAAAGTGTCTCAATCAATCAATAATCAATCTTTAAGCAATCCTTTAACACTTATTCATGTGCATACATGAAAAGTGAATACAATATCAGAACATGCTTTCTTCTAACATAACTACCTTAGTCTAAGAAAGTAATTATCAATTCATGTCAAGATAAACCCCACATTATTATGACACTTCTAGCACACACAGGAAAATTCACTACAGTTGTCTATGAATTCCTTTAATGGAAAATGACACAATGTGCATCCGAGTTACCTTAATTTAACAAAGGAACCAGCCCTTCATCTTTTGCTTTTGGAGCATGCAAATATAATAAAGCTAAGACGTTGACTGCTGTTGCTATGCATACAATGCATAAAGTTTCTAAAATTAATTTCCCAACAAAATACTTAACATAATCGAGCATGCAAACAAATGTTTCATTTTCAAAGAAATATAACATAATAGGCATGCAAAACGTGGTTTTCTTTTCCATAAAACTAATGGAATAAAGCATAAGAATACATGTCTTATTCTCCAAATATTATACAACATTACCCGTATATATATATATATATATATATATATATATATATATTTCAAGGAAACCAAAACATTACTTAAGCTTTTGTACAGGTAATTCAAACTTCTTTTCCAAAGAATCTTTTCCAAAACAATACTTTAGCTTTTGTACAAGTAATTCATCTTCTTTCCCAAAGAATCTTTTCCAATGTAGGATAACAAACATGCTATCATTTTCCACATATAAATGTATATTTTTTCCAATGAAATATAATACAAATATTGCATGAATATAACTTATCTTATTCCAAAAGAACTAACATAACTAACATAATAGTTTTGATATCATAAAGTACTCACATATTTTTCCTAAATATTAAGATAGCTCAATATTTCCTTTATCCATGCAAAGAACATACCTCTATAACACAATGGCTATTCTTTGTGCATGCAAGAAAGATAACTCTCCATCTTTGTGCATGCAAGAGAGATAACTCTTCCTTTAATGTAGGCAACACATATTCCCTTCTTAGAATTCTATCATCATGAAATACTATTTTCATGTAAAAGATTAACATAATAGCAATATTTAACATAATAGAAATATTTTCCAGAAGAGACAACATGGATTCTTTTAAAAAAAACCTTCATAGAATTCTATCATTCTTAACTATTATTTTCATGTAAAAGATTGACATAATAGCAAAGAATAACATAATAGCAATATTTTCAAAAAGAGATGACATGTATTCTTTTCAGAAAAAACCAACACAATAAGTTTTCCTTTTACCATGCTATATCTCTAATAACATTATCTTTCTAAAAAATTAACATAATATCAATATTTTCAAGAAATACACGGATTATGTCTTTTACCATAGTATATCTTTCTAAAAGATTAACATAATAGCAATTCTTTATTACTTTCCAAAAAACTAGAACAATCTTTTACCATAATATATCTCTAAAAATAAACATGTCTTTTACAATCTTTCTAGAAAATGAGTAAAAGATTCAAAAACAGACTACTATTTTTTTTAAGAGAAAAATCATTCATAAATTTCTTCTTCCAAAAAGAAATGCATAGTTACTTATCTCGATATTCGATAAACCCTTCTTAAACTTCTCACGTCGACTCTTCCCTTAAGATTCAACATTATTCTTGGCAAGTCCAATCAGGGTCAAACTTCATTGGTGACCCTTTCACCTATCTCCCTCCTCTCCGTATTAAAAATTGAAGATTTCCTTTTGTCTTTACTACTCTCTGCCAGATTGTAGCACTCGCTATCACGTTGGCCCCAGGCGGCTCAAATCATATTTCTTGCTACAACTGTTCGCTTTTTCCACGAGTTCAAGCTGAAACCCGTGAACTGGAAACCTCTCGCCACTGTGCCTGTTGGCATGACTCCGTTTGGTTGAGTATGCAAAATTGATATTGATACCAACTAAAGACTCGTGAATTCGTACAAGGGAAGATCGGGTAGCACAATTTTTCTCCAACCGTGGAACAATGCAAAAGTCGTGCAAACCCTCTCCTAAATAGCGAATGCTTATAAGTGGTTATCAAGAATTCATTTCCAATCAATTTTTGAATAAATAGTTAAATTGACATTACGTAAAATTGATTCATCAATGTGTAAATGCAATAGGTTGAGTAGATATGTCACACCTTGACTTTAAAATTAGATAATAATATAGAGGTGAGTTCCCTATCTCATAAACAAAAAAGTCTCATACACCAATTTGATGTCGAACTTAATCATATATAGTTAATATACACAATTTACAATAACAACATTTTCAAAATATATTTTGCATCAAACATCTATATACATGTACAGAAACTAGATTATTAAAATATACTGAGTAACTCTTTAGATTGATCAATCTAAAGAAGTCCTTTACTAAAGCGAAAAAAAGAAATTAACGACATATTCAGATGTTTAAGAAGGGCTGAACCTCTGGGAAGACACCGATACCTGCAATCATCTATAGCCTATAGACTGGTAACAATAACTGGCAGACCACCTTTCATGCGCAGAGTTATTGCGAGTGTATACTGTGGACGGTATTCCTTGTCTATCTTTAGTGTAAAGAGATGAAGAAGAGAGGCAACGATGGACTTCATCTGTATGAAGGCCATCTCTTTCCCAATGCAAATACGAGGTCCCGCGTTGAATACTGGAAACTTGAATGAGTTCTCCACCTCAAAGTTCCCGTCCACGTCCAGCCATCTCTCTGGCCTGAACTCCATGAAATCTTTGCCCCAAATGCCTTCCATTCTTCCCATTGAATAAATATTGTAACACAGAAGCCACCCTTTTCTCATATGTGTTCCGTCCGGTAACACATCATCGCTAGAAGCAATTTTGGTGTCGACAGGGATGGGAGGGTACAGTCTCATTGACTCGCACAGGGCACCATGGAGATATGGCATGCATTTCAATTCCTCGTAATTAAACAGAGCTACTCTCTTTAATTCCCCCTTTTCATCTTCATCGTCTCCACGTTTGGCTAAGACGCCCATAATTTCATGGCGAATGGCTTCTTCCACGCGAGGATGAGATGAAAGCAGCCAGAAAAACCATGTGAGAGCGGCGGTACTACTATCTCTGCCCGCCAATATAATGCTAATCATCATTTCCTTCAGCAGCTTGAGGCGCTCATTATTAAATCCCTTGTCATCGACCGCCGCCATGAATCTGGAAAGAAGATCGTGATGTTCTTCATCAACATCACCATCACCATCACCATCACCATGTATTTCCCTTCTGGATCGAATAACATCCTCAACAAATTCATCCACCACACGAAGAGCTTCGCGAAGGCGCCTCTCGGATCCAACGTTGAGCAGGCGCTTGATCCCCACCATGACCCCGGGAGCTATGGAAAGGAATCTCCCGAATGAAATCTCTGTGGCGGAGTCAAAGGCTTCTGCTATCCGCGTAGCAGGCAGAGAAGGATGGAGGCAACCGGGATCGACCCCGAACGCAACTCTGCAAATGTTGTCAAATGAAAATCTCTGCAGAATATCCTGCAGATCCACAGGCTCCCCTCGTTCGCTTGCATTGTGAAGCACCACCATGAGGCGATTCCGAATCTCCCACTGCACCGTCTCCACCACGAAACTTCTGAGCGACTTGGTATTGAATTCGTAGGTGGCAACCTTCCTCTGCATCTTCCATAGCTCCCCGTCGGCGTTGAAGATTCCTCTGCCCAAGAAATCGTGCAAAAGGAATCTGAAACGCTGCCCCTTTGGATAATTCTCGAAATTGGTTTTCAGCACATGCTCCACATTTGCAGGATTCGATGTGACGACTCCCGGCATTCCTCCCGGCACAACTGATACCCTCACGCTCTGAGATCGGGATGAAGAAAGAATTTCTGTTTGCCACTCGAGAAGCCTGTGCCGATTTCTCAGCAATTCAAACAGAGATGTTTGGGCCATTGAATACGCACTATTATTGTATTGGCTTTTGGAAAGCTTCATGTGCAGGAAAAGGTAGAGCAGGCTAACTGTAACAACGAATGAGAGAGGCCAGAGCCATGGCACCTCATGGATAGTGACGCCATGTGAATTAACTGTGAAAAACGCAGGGACGTCCATGGCCAAAACTGTTATTCTGCAGTTCTATTGTATATATGCATATATGTGTGTATATATAATAGCGATTGTTCATGTATATATTTCATTGCGATTGTTTCCAAAGATAATTGGGTATATTAAACAAATATACATCATAGTGATTGTTTACAAGGATAAATGAGTATGTTAATATATATATATATTCAAAACTTTGAGTAAAACATCAAAATATGATGCTGAAGGTTTTGATAATCGTGGCACTTAAAGTTTCCCTTTAAAAGATTAAAGCTTCACTTAATCCTCCACCCAAACTCTGCTAAACGACAAACCAACAAATTTCCCCATATTCCGTTGGCTTTGCCGTTACTCCACAAAATTACTGTACTCACTTGTTTTGTTACTGCAATTGGATTTTAAAAGTCAACGCCTCTTATCCACATCTCTAAAGCCATCCCCCAATCTGAACTTTTATTTATTTTGAAATTGTTTTTAATTTTATATAATAAAAATGTTATTTAATTCTTTTTTATAAATTTTATTATATAATATTTATCAATATTTTTTTGATTAATCATATTATTAGGATTGGGTCAATGTTTAAGTTTTCAAATTAACTAATCATATTAATTAATCCCAAATACATTTATTTAATTTATGGATCACAAAAGTTTTAGATGTAAAGTTATATAGTAGTTTCAACTATTGCAAAATAATATTAAAAATTATTCAATCTAAATTGTAACTATTTTGAAATTATTATAATATAATAATTTTTTAATAAGTATTATATTAAAACTATAAATAATTCAATCCAAATTTTGGTAATTATTTTGGAATTATGATAATATAATAATTTCAAAATACTTTTTTAATAATTATTACATTAAAATTGAAAATTATTCAATCCAAATTTTGATAACTATTTTGAAATTAGTATAATATAATAATTTCAAAATAAATTTTTAATAACTATTACTTTTTATTAATATTATTATTCTACATCTTTCTTAATTCCAAATTTATCAACTGCTGAAAGAGATCAAATCATATAATTATTCTAGATCTATCTTAATTCCAAATTTATCAAGTGCCGAAAGAGATCAAATCTCCCTAGGTGTAAACTTTTATGGGAAAATGTTTGCACTTCTAGAGATTTGATCTCACTCGGTATTTGATAGATCCGAAGTTAAGATGGATCTAGAATCGTTTGAACATCTAATTATACTGATCATTTTAAATATGTTAAATATGTATAAGATCAATATGTTCATTTTAATTTTAAATTTTCTCAGTTACCTCTGTAGAGATCAGCAGCGGAATAACAAAATAAAACATACAGAACACACAGCAGAAACAAACATAAAGAAACATATTTTAATGTGGTTCACCCAACCAATCTGGGCTACGTCCACCTAACAGGGCATCGACAATCTCATTCAACAACTGGAGAAATACAATAGAAGAGTTTCTCATCTGCTCATCTCTTTCACTCACCTCACATTCCTCATCATGCTCACTTGCCTCTACGGGCTTACATTTTATAGCTGTGAATGGAAACAGAATCATAAATTCACTCACAACAAATATAAGATGCATTAAATCCTCATCAGAAATAGATGGAATCAATTTAGCAACAAATCCTATTGTTGTCACCTACATGAGATTTTCTCCAAAAATAATTAAAAGAAATCTCAACAATCTCCACCTTGACAACAATTAGCCTGATACCCTGTTCCATTATTATTTTTATCTTTTCTGCAAGCCAAGAGAAGCCAGACACCATCGTAGCTTCTCTAAGAAAACTGGTTTTGTGAACATGTCTGCATAGTTTTCCTTTGTATGCAGCTTTTCAAGAGAGACTCCCTATTCAGTGATAACCTGTCTTACAAAATGTTACTTGATAGGTATATGCTTTGATTTACTATGATAGGCCGGATTTTTAGCCAAGTGAATTGCACTTTGACTATCACAAAATAACTTGATGTTGTCCTGCAACCTACCAAACTCACCAAACAAACCTTTCAACCAAACTGCTTCTTTGCAAGCATGTGAAGCAGCTATGTATTATGCTTCTGTAGTGGATAAAGCAACAATGTTTTGTAGCTTTGACATCCAGCTAATAGCTCCACCTGCAAGAGTAAAGACATACCCTGAAGTTGACCTTCTCTTATCCAAATCACCTGCAAAATTGGAATCAACATATCCGCAAAAAAATTCACTACTCCTGTTATAAGTGATACAATAATCACTTGTGCCTCTCAGATACCGAAGCACCCATTTCACTGTTGACCAGTGTTCTTTTCCTGGATTTTCCATATACCTGCTGACAACCCCAACTGCATGTGAAATATCTGGTCAAGTACAAACCATCGCATACATCAAACAACCTACTACATTGGCATATGGAATTCAAGACATATATTCATTTTCTTCATTAGTGTTAGGACATAAACTTGAAGAAAGCTTAAAATGGAAAGCAAAAGGGACTGAAATAGGCTTCACATTGTTCATACCAAACCTCAAGAGTATTTTCTCAATATTCTTCTTTTGTGATAGCCACAGCTTACCATTGCTCCTGTCTCTGAAAATCTCCATGCCCAAAATCTGTCTTGCTGCTCCTAGATCTTTCATATCAAACGTCCTAGCCATCTGAGCCTTTAACCTGTTGATCTCTGTTATGCTTTTGCTTGCTAAAAGCATATCATCAACATACAACACTAAGATAATGAACATGCCATTACTTAATTTATTAAAGTAAACACAATGATCATATTCACTTCTTATATAATTTTGACTCATCATGAAAGAATCAAATTTCTTGTACCATTGTCGAGGCGACTGCTTCAGACCATACAATGATTTCTTGAGCCTGCAGACAAATTTCTTGTTGCGATTTTGAACAAACCCTTTCGGTTGTTCCATGTAAATCTCCTCATCTAAATCTCCATGTAAAAATGCAGTTTTAACATCTAGTTGTTGTAATTCTAAATCAAGTAAAGCAACTAATGCTAACACAATCTGAATTGAAATTTTTTTTACAACTGGTGAAAAAATCTCATGAAAGTCAATGTCGGCTTTCTGAGAAAAACCTTTCGCGACCAGCCTCGCTTTGTACCTGTCTTCTGTATCATCAACACCCTTCTTCAACTTGTAAACCCACTTACATCCCACTGTTTTTCTGTCTTTAGGAAGTTCTACTAGATCCCATGTGGCATTCTTTTCTAATGCCTTCATCTCGTCCTTCATAGCCTCTTTCCACTTATCACTGTTTGAACCTTCTATAGCTTCCTGATAGCACAAAGGTTCATCATCGTTAGCAGTTAAAGCAACTGAAGTAACATAATCATCATACCTTTTAGGAAAACGTCTGATTCTCGTAGACCTCTTTAAAGATGTTTCTGGTACTTCCCCAATTTGCTGATTATTATCTGTAGGAACTTCTTCATGATCAACATCTGAAACATGTTCATGATCTGCATCTGAAACTTGTTCATGATCTGAATCTGAAACTTGTTCATCTGGACTATCATCAATTATTTGAACTGGTTTCAAACTGAATGTGTTGAAGCTTAGGTACATTATCCTGTTTCAATTTATCATCTACATCTGGATTTTCAAGTGAAGATTCATTAAATTTAACATCTTTATTAATGATGATCTTGTGAGTAGTAGGATCCCACAACCTGTATCCCTTAGTCCCATCACCATATCCAACAAAGATATATCTTTTGATTTAGGATCTAATTTAGAACGCTGATGTTTCGGAACTAGAGCATATGCATCACAACCAAAAACTTTCAGTTTAGAATAATCACATGGATAACCTTTCCATACCTCTTGAGGAATTTTGCATCCTATCGCAGTTGATGGTGATCGATTTACCAAGTAACAAGCCGTAGAAACCGCTTCTGTCCACAATTCCTTCTGCAAATTGGCGTTACTGAGCATACTTCTTGCTCTCTCTAAAAGAGCCCTGTTCATGCGTTCAGCGACTCCATTTTGCTGAGGAGTATATACAGTGGTTTTATGTCTTTCAATCCCAGTGTCCTTGCAATAATTATCAAATTCATTTGAAGTGAACTCACCACCATTGTCAGTTCTTAAACATTTAATGGTTCTTCCAGTGATGTTTTCAACTAATGCTCTAAACTGTTTGAAAACTGTGAATACATCAGACTTCTTCTTTAACATGTAGACCCACACTTTTCTAGAGAAATCATCAATAAAAGATACAAAATATGACGATCCTCCATATGAGGTTGTAGGAGATGGACCCCAAACATTAGAATGGATATAATCAAGGATTCCCTTACTAGTATGTTTTCCAGTTTTAAACTTCTTCTTGCTTTGTTTCCCATATAGACAATGTTTGCAGAAATCTAACTTAGAAGATTTTAAACTAGGAAGTAACTTACGATCAGATACAATCTTTAATCCTCTTTCGCTCATATGGCCCAACCGTTGATGCCATAGACGAATAGAATTACTGTTGTTTTCAGATATTGTAGAAGCATGATCTGACTCTGTTCTTCCTTCTAACTGATAAATATTTCCAACCTTCTTTGTTGTCATTATTAGTAAAATTCCTTTATAAAATTTCATTACTCCACCTTGAATAAAGGTTTTATATCCATTAGTGTCTAGTACTCCTAGTGAAATGAAGTTTTTTCTTAGTTCAAGTACGTGTCTTACATCAGTTAGAATTTTATTTGTCCCATCAAACATTTTAATCTGGATGCTTCCAATTCCCACAATATTACACGAGACATCATTTCCCATGTAAACAACTCCATCATTAATTGATTTATAAGTTTTAAACCACTCTCTATGAATGCACATGTGATTTGACGCACCAGAATCTAACAGCCAATGTTGATCATGATTAGACAAACTAACTGATAACACTTCATCACTCATACCTGAAATGGATGCCGAACCTGTATCTGTCGTGTTTGCTTCTTTCTTCTCTATCGAAGAGTCTCCTTTGGATGTTTGTTGTCTCTTCCAACAGTCCTTCTTCAAATGTCCCGATTTGCCACAAAACCAGCACTTTACCTTACTCTTCTTCCCTTTTGATTTTGAACGCGAGTTGTTGTGCTTACTGAAGCGTCTTTCTTTAGAACGACCTCTGACCATCATTGCTTCTGATGTGGAGGTTTCAGAATTTGACCTCTTCCTTGTTTCTTCGGACAACAAAGCTCCAACAACATCATCAAATTCAAGGGTTTCTGATGAACTAAGACTTATAGAAGTAACAAAATGATCCCATGACTCGGGCAACGAGCATAATAAAGTTACAACTTTATCTTCTGATTCAAATTTTACCTCTATACTTTCTAATTGCACCATAAGAGTATTAAAATTTAGATGATCAGTTATCGTCATACCTTCCTTCATGTGCAAGCTGTACAATTGTCGCTTCAAAAGAATCCTATTGGTTAAGGATTTTTTCATGTACAACTTTTCAAGCTTTGTCCACAAACCAGCAGTAGTTTTCTCTGACACGATGTTAAACAAAACATCATTCGCCAAACACAGTCGAATTTCGCTCAGTGCTCTTTCATCCAAGTCACTCCATTCATCATCTGTCATGGTGTAAGGCTATTTGGATTTTCCCAACAGCACCTTCACCACGCCTTGTTGCACGAGTAGATATACATCTTCACTTTCCAAATCTCGAAGTTGTTTTTTCCATTTAACTTCTCGATCTCAAACCAAGCACTTTGAGTTTTTGCCATGTTGTGTCACAAAAAAAAAAATCCAATTGCAACTTTTAATAAATGAAGTTTTTGTTAATGAAAATTCCCTTCACCTTATAAAATGCCTTTCCTTCTTTAATACCATGTGCAAATGGAATTTAATACAAATCTATTTTACTTTAAACACTACTCAAATCGATATACACAAATTGATTTATACAAATCGATTTTAAGAACTACAAATCGATCTATTCCTTTATTCGATTTAATTATTAAAAAACCACCGCTTCAAATCGTTTGTTATTTTGTTTAAAATATTCCATTAAAAAAAACGATTTGAATGGCATTTGTATACCATTTATACTTCAAAAAATCGATTTTGTAAAACTTTAATGCAAATCGATTTTGTAAAACCCCACCTTCAAAAAACTCCAAATCGAATTTTGTAAAAGGTTCAACGGCATTTCAAAAAAAAATAAAAAAAATTGTTTTCTGTTTTAAAGAATGGAAATAGCACACCTCTCACCATTCAACGTTCAGCAGTTCACCGTTCAACATTGAACTAGGCTCAGTCCACGGTCAACGGCAGTCACAACATCACAATGGCACGCAGCATATCACAACACAACATCACAGCTCGACGCTCTGCAACACATCGTTCACAAGCCAACTCACGACTCGTCCAGCGTTTGCAGCCTTATCCAGCCCAGCCGCACTAACATCAAACCTCTGCAGCGCTGCTCCAACTGATCAAACGATCCAGCAAACAACACGATGCTAAAAGCAAACTCTGTCTCTGTGAATGCAGCCTGCGCAGCGTTCTCAATGTGACACAGCTCCAGCTTTTCGCCTGGCAGCTACCATCGACGTCGACGGGCAGCTCAAACTCATATCTCTCGGCTCAACAGCTCCCTTCTGCGTAAACAACATTTTTATCCATCCCAACGCTCCTATACCAATTTGTAGAGATCAATAGCGGAATAACAAAATAAAACATACAGAAGACACAACAGAAACAAACATAAAGACACAGATTTTAATGTGGTTCACCCAACCAATCTGGGCTACGTCCACCTAACAGGGCATCGAAAATCTCATTCAACAACTGGAGAAATACAATAGAAGAGTTTCTCATCTGCTCATCTCTTTCACTCACCTCACATTCCTCATCATGCTCACTTGCCTCTACGGGCTTACATTTTATAGCTGTGAATGGAAACAGAATCATAAATTCACTCACAACAAATATAGGATGCATTAACTCCTCATCAGAAATAGATGGAGTCAATTTAGCAACAAATCCTATTGTTGTCACCTACATGAGATTTTCTCCAAAAATAATTAAAAGAAATCTCAACAACCTCAATTCGTTGAGATGATAAAGACTTTTAATAACTTTTAATGCCTTTTTTCTCTCTCCAATATTAATAGTAGCTTTCTCCAAACTCAATCATTGTGACTTATGGAGTGTTAAAACCTAAGTAATTTTCTATTGTAGTTGTTTTCTATTACCTCATTTGAATGCAAAGTGACTAACAATGATGAATGATAGAAGATGGTAATAATAAGAATGTAGTGAGTTACAAATAGTTTATAGTTTCAAAAAGCAAACATTTCAGGTAAGTGAACATTTTATCTAAAATGAAAATTAAAGTATTTTATTTATAGTTTAATTACTGTAACACAAAAATGAATGCCCATTGTTAATCATTTTTTTGTGTTTACACCGAAATCATTGCATATCATATATCATACATCTAGTTAATGTACACCTATCTCCCTCCATCTACCCCTACCTCTCTCCCTCATCATCCCTCGCTCCCACATCTCTTTGTCTCTCTCTCTACGTCTCCTTCCTTCTCTCTGTCTCCCTCTGTCTTATTCCCTCTTCTTCCTTTTCTCTCTCTCTCTCTCTCTCTCTCTTCTTCCGTCTCTTCCCCCTCCTTCTATATCTATATCTCCCTCCATATCTCCTTCTTTGTCTCTCTATATCACCTCACAAACATAATCTCTCTCTCCCCCCCTCTAACTCCATCTCTCTCTCTCTCTCCCCCCCCCTCTAACTCCATTTCTCTCTCTCTCTCTCTCTCTCTCTCTCTCTCTCCCTCTCTCTCCAATCCATTAATATATACTAGAACCAATGCAATCCAACAATATTCATAGAAATCAATACAATCAATTAATTCAATCACACTTACACTAATGCATTAGTTGAAAATTAAAATCTCTATTTTCTATACAATATAATGGTATAATGCTGACTATGAGATATATATGTAATTCCTTCCATATTCAACGTGATATTGACATGTGGCGTCTTAAAAGGTAGTAGTCAATTACAAATAGTTTATAGTTTCAAGAAGAAAACATTTCAGGTGAGTGAACATTTTATTTGAGATGAAAATTCAAGTATGCTATTTATGGTTGAATTAGTGTACATAGAAATCATTGTATGTTTTTAATAATTTGTGTCATTAGGGGAATTTTGAGGTCTAAAATGGGCCTTCAAGGAAATAATAAAATAATAGCTAAACCAATAAACTAATATTTATGAATTTGCAATTCTCTTTTTGCATCAAAATCCATGTAACCATGGTTAAATTCAATTCAATAGTTGTACTAAAATAAAATTAATAAAAAAATTGTATTGATGTGACTATAAATAAAAATAAGTTTTTTCAAGAAAAAATCATTATCGTTGACCAACTAATGCATTTGTCCTTTGTACTTAAATAACTTAAAATAAAATATAAATATAAATTCATAAATTCTTAATTATATAATATATTATTAATTAAAATTTATATAATTTAAATTATATAATAACATGTAATTAATATACTATATATAACATGTAACATGTTATACATATAACATGTAACATGTAGGAAAATGCAGTGTTTCTTTCAAAAAATATGAAATGACAATAATAATATTTTATTCAAAAAGTATGAAATTACATTTATTATGAGTACTTTACTTTATGATTTTAATAGTACTTAGAGCACTACTATGGTTAACCATGAGTTTTTATCCACTTTTGAGAATGTGACAAGTAAGTATATTTAACTTAAACAATGTCACCTTAATCATTAGGGATGATGTCATCTCCTAAAATGTGATTGGTTCTCATAAAGTGAATTTTGATTGTACAATTTCCTTAGGACGCCCATTTTAGACCTCAAAATTCCCCTAATGGTTCTTACACTAAAATCAAAGCACTTCATACATCTAGTTAATGTACATCTATCTCCCTCCCTTTCTCCTTCTCTCTCTCCCCCATATCTCTTTCCCCCCTCCCTCTCTCCCACATCTCTTTGTCTCTCTCTTTCCCTCTCCTTCCCTCTCTTTGACTCTCTATTATTTCCTCTATCTCTCCTCACCATTTATTTATATATCTCCCTCCATCTATCCTTCTTTGTCTCTCTATCTCACCCACCCAGAAAACACACACACACACACTCTCCATATATATCTATTTCTCCCTCTCTACCTCTCTCTGTATCTATCTTCTCCCCTCTCTCCCCCCTCCATCTCTCCTTATTTTTTCTCTCTATCTCACCCCCCAAACATATACATTCTCTATCCATATTTATCTATCTCTCCCTCTCTCTCTCTCTTCCCTTCTATCTCTCTCCCTCTCTCTTCCTCTCCCTCGCTCTCTCTCTTCCCTTTCTCTTCCTCTCCCTCTTCTCTCCCACTCCTTTCTCTCTGTAACTCTCTCTCCATCTCTCCCTTGTCACTTACCCTCTATCTCTCCACTTTTCTCTCTCTATGTCTTTCTTCTTCCCTCCCTCTCTCACCCTCCAACTCCATATCTCTCTCCTTCCCTCTCTACTCTCTCTGAAGCCTCTCTCTCTTCCTTCCTCTCTCTCCTACCTCCCTTTATCTCCCCCCCATCACTCTCTTACGCACTCTCTCTATATCTCTCTCTACCCTCCAATCCATTAATATATACTGAAATCAATGCAATCCAACAATATTCACTTAAACCAATGTAATTAATGAATTCAATCACACTTAAACAAATGCATTAATTGAAAATTAAGATCACTTTTTTCTATACATTTTAATGATATAACACTCAATATGAGATACATGTGTAATTCCTTCCATATTCAACATGATATTGACATGTAGCGCATTAAAAACTAGTATCAAAGTATACAAAAAAAATTAGTATCAAAGTATACAAAATAATTTATAATTCTCAAAATTTGATTAGTTTAGTAGTAAATTCAAAGTTAAAACTTTGAAAATTATAATACTCTCTAATTTTATTTTATTTAACTCTATAATGTGATACCATCAATTTAAATATGAAAATATTAATTCTAAGGGTTAATAAATTCATAACCTATTTTCTATGCATTTAAAAAGATAAATTCTTCCACAAAATGATAAATTCTATACACCATACTATTTAAAAGATAATTTTTTCCACAAAACAGTCTTATGGTGGCATACATAGTAAAAAAGTTTATGGGTAAAATAGAATTGTGGGTAAAAGAGAAAAAAACATTTAACAATCTTACTTTGGGTATTTGACTCAAAAGGATAAAATCCATGCTTGTGCTTGTAGTGCCATTGCATTAAGTGCATTGACTGTCAGTAGGGAAATTTCCTCTCATAGATACAAAACTTAGATATTAGCTCCAATTATATTGCTTATCCAAGTCCCCAAATATCAGTGGTATAGACATTGTACATGTCTTTCTAAATGTTGGAATTTCATTGATTATACAATTATATCAATGTCTAGAATAGATTTCCCTCACAAAAGATAATAAACGATTCACAAAAAAAATTAACTCCACATCAAGTTTCTTAGTCATCATAATCACTCTACTTTCATTTTAAAGCATAGTCTAATATAAATTGAAATATTGTTGCACCCTTGATCGAGTGGCTAAGAAGAAGGTTTTCCCTATAGGTGTGTATAACAAAATGAAAACATGTCTATGAAATAAAATCTATTCTCAATGACTATTCATGATGTTGGAATTAGTTCATGGACCAAAAATAGATTAAAATAAAATAGACTTTTAAAGTAAACAGAAAGGGGGAGAAACATATAAAGTTGTAAACTCGACAATAATTATTCTTGGCCTAAAATATAAAATGTAAATGTGTTTTACCTAGGCATTAACAAAATCTACTCACTTGATAGAATCAAAATACACTTTGTTATTCATGCATTTTGATCACGGAATCCAATACATCATATACTTTGTTATTAGATCCATACTTCGTTATTAAACTGAATGAAACAAATTGTATATTTGTATTTGTAGTCGTATATATGTGTTTTTCTTGTTATTAATTATTAAAGATTTAATTGAGATGACATATTCAATACTAACCGACATATATTTTTAAATTTTTTAATGTAACGTTATGTCACAACATCTCTCATATACTGGATTTTTAATGCCTCTTGACACAACAACAATTTATTAAATCAAAATATTATACAGTACAAAGTTATAATTATTTTAAACATTATTATACTACTCTAAAATATATAAATAAAATCTTATATAAACAATAAAATATACACAAATATACATTAATATGAAATGAATCTTAAAGTGCCTCATAAAAAAAATATGATACAAAAGCGTAAGTCACAAAAATATATTTAATATAACATAAATATATAAAATATCTATTGGGGACATGGTTGGATGAGACGTGTACTATGAATAAGTGTTGAGTGTTGTGGGAAAATACTTTGTTTTATTTGTTGTGTAAAGGTAGGATAGGTAGATCTTTGGATGTGTTAGCTATAGGATATGTATATCTTTGTATGTGTTATGTATAGAAGTATTATGGAAGCTTAGTACAATATAGATAAGTGAAAGATAAAGATAGAACACGTGAAATCATGAAGAATACGTTGTATAATTCAAATACATATAAAGAATGTGAAAAAGGAAATTGTAGGAAAGGTATAATATAAGCGAGAGCATGCTAAAAGAATATGCCTATGAACTGTGATGTGTACACATCACAATGAACACTCCAAAGTTGAGATTAATGGTAGTATGAGGGAATATGAATCAATAGAAATGCACATGATGGAACTCGAATAAAAACTCAAATAATATTAATGTACGGACATTATCCATTCCCTGGTTATACCTTTTATTTGCAAAGTAAACCCAACCAAATTTTGTTTCGTACTTAGGAGGATCATCCTGAGTTAGATTTGGAGATTCTCTTCAAATAATGAGAAATCCCATGTAAAGGTTTTAGTATCAACCATCTATTTGATCTCCTATCTTGCATATATTGATTCCTAACATAATCAAGGTTCATTCTTCATGACACAATTTTGGTTGTACCTAATGACTTCCATGAATATTATCAACTACAACTTTCATCTAATATGTGTATTTCAAACACATGTGAATTTGTTTACTATCTTTAATATTAATTAAAGGTAGTTAGTATTTTTGTAATGGTGGTAAGTGAGTTTGGAATTTTAAAAAAAAGTCTAAAGAAGAACTACACAAAAAGGGAAGATGAAGAATGAAGTTTGAGGGAGTATCTTTTTGTTAATGGTGGTAAGTGAATTTGGAAGTAGAAAAAGACTTCATAGAAGACACACAGAAAAAGGGAAGATGAAGAATGTAGTCTTAGATTATATTAATGGATTCTTATTATCATTAATGTGGGGAAGAAAACATACAAAAGACAATAACATGAGAAAATAGAGAAGAGAAATAAAGTATTGGTAGAGAATAGTTGAGGAAAGTAAAGTACTATGGAAATAGTTTGACAAAAGACGAGGTTTTGTAAATATTTACCATGAAAAGTTTTCTAAAAAAGACTAAGACTAGTGAGAATTATAGAAACTAAAATCTTCGTAAATTGGTGGTAGAATTAAACCTTTTTATGGATTTTCGTACATCTCGGAGATTATTCAAGTTTAATATCTGGAATACGGTCATAATTTTATGAATTTTCTCTTTATGAGCAATATAGACTAGTGAATTCACTTTTTAGGAGTGACTTCAATGGGTTATTTCAATTGCATAGTACTCTGAATGCACAACCTGGTCATGATTTTTTTTATGTGTAGGAGGATCCCATACAAGCCTTGTGTCAATATTCGTATTAGAGTATGCATATCTTAGGTAAGAGTTGAAGGAACAATTCCAACATAGGAGAATTGTTGGAAAAAAAATTTCATGGAATGTTATTGTTCCAATATAGGAACACGATGATGGATAGCTTTGCCCAAATCCTTCAACGGCTCCCCACATGCGACGCATCTACATCCGACAACCACTATGGAGGCGCCACTCCTTTCAAGGTACAAGTAAAATTTGACATTCCTGTATTTGAAGCCAGATAGATGTAGAAACTGTAGATAGATGGTTGAATTTGTTGGAAGGGTATTTCTCAGTCCATGATTTCTGTGATCGAGAAAATAGTACTTTTTCACTCCTCAAAGTCGCGCCCCATGTCAAAGACTGGTGGGAAACCTACTGTAACCAAAAGGACGAGAGGGAACCCTCTCTGTTCTCGGCCACACCCACTTGGAATTCGTTTCAAGACTACATCAAGGAACAATATTACCCTATGAGGAGATATGAGGACAAGTACATCCAATGGACCATGTTGTGGCAATAAAGGGATCAAGATGTGCATGAATTGACGAATTTGTTCCATACCCTATGCATAAAGTTGGGTATTAAAGATTGAAAGAGGCATTTGGTACTCAAGTACTATTTGCACAAATACATTCAGGAGGAAATGGTGTTCCTCGACATTACCTCTCTTAGCACAGAATATTGCTATGCTGCCAAGATCGAGAAAAAATTTAAGCAGAAGAAGCGAGACTTTGGATCCGTGAATCTGAAGCCAGGTAAAGGTGCCTCCGAACCACAAAAAAATGGGCAAAGCCAAAGCGGGAGACTCAGAACAACACCACAAATCCAAATATGGACACGGGGAAGTGATGTGAATTTCATAACTGCCCTACTCACAGCATAAATCAGTGTCAGGCCAAACAGTCGTTGGTGGCCGAAGTAAAGGCACCCAAATGAGATGCATGTTCTAATCCTGAGTCAGAACGAGACAAGGGTAATGAAAAAGGGAAAAAAATAATTGATGTGGATCCCAGTGGCATTTTTTTCACCACCAAGCTCTAGAGGGAGGATCTCGAGGATCTAGAGGAGGGGGAGTGCCTCTTCTATTCACAAATGTGGGTTAAGGGTTCTCCACTACAATTCCTTGTCGATAGAGGAAGCCAAAAGAACCTCATTTTAGCAGAGGTCGTGAAGTGACTCGACCTATCGATCATAGCACACCTGCAACTGTATACCATTGGGTGGCTTCATCAAGGAAAAGATCCTCACGTCCGCCAACAATGTCGCCTTCCATACAGAATCAAGCCATTCACGGATGACATAATGTGTGATGTTGCTCTTCTTGATGTGTTTGATGTATTATTGGGGCAACCATATTTGTGGAAGCGACATGTTGTGTATGAGTGTAGGCCTACTTCTGTTGTTACTACTTTGGGAAATAAATTGTACAGGATACCGGAGGTAGTACTGCCTCTTGCCATCTCGTTGACTACTACAGAACAACGCAATAAGCTTATTTTCCAAACCAGTAAATCTATTTGCATTAAAATTCTACCACAAGGAAAGAAGAATATTATGGCCACAACCTTGAAACAAGGCTCCCCTACACGACAACAACAGATTTTCTCCTCACCCATAGAGGTTCCTCTACACTATCAGGTCAAGCACTCCATTGATCTAACCCAAGGCGTGCCACCGCCTGATGTTTCCATACCTCATGCGACCACAAAGAGAAAATCCACATGTATTGTATGAGGCTAATAAAGCAACCAAATTTATTGAATGTATCCAGCATGTCCATGACATCTTCGACAAATCCAATACCAAGTTCAGCAGAATTTGCCTCATCTCATGGAGGAACTCAACGCAATGGGGACCATTGCTTCCTAAGGAGGGAGGAATGATCTAGGTGGATATTGGTGGCCAACCACCTATTCCATTTGAACCTGGCGCATCATAATTTCTTTCATTTTTTTAGTTTCATCACAACTTACTATTTTTAGCATTTTTTCGGGCCAGGAACTTCCGTAGCCGTTTTAAGGCCCTAATGATCTAGGTGGATACTGGTGGCCACCCACCTATTCCATTTGAACCCCCACCATCGGTTCCTTCAGTTTTTCAGTTTCAGCACAACTTACTATTTTTAATAGTCTTTCGGGTCATGAACTTTTAGAGCCATTTTGAGGCCCTAAACGACATTTTTTGGGAAAAACAGGAGCAACATGGAAGTTCCTTTGATGTTTCTCACGTCAAAAGTTTTTGTCCTCTGATAGATATTTCTAATAAGGTATTAAGTGCGTCAAACGCAGATCGTAATCCAAAGTTACGTCCCCGGGAAGATTGATGTACCAATTTATCCAAACGAGACCAATAGTCATTAGGGGAATTTTGAGGTCTAAAATGGGCCTCCTAAGGAAAATGTACAATCAAATTTCACTATATGAGAACTAATAAAATTTTAGGGGATGACATCATCCCTAATGGTTGAGGCGGCATTACTTGAGTTAAAGGTACTTACTTATCATATTCTCAATGGTGGATAAAAACTCATGGTTAACCATGGTAGTGCTCAAAGTACTTTTAAAGTCAAAGTAAAGTACTCATAATAAATGTCATTTCACAATTTTTTGAATAAAAATATATTATTTTCATTTCATGTTTCTTGACAGAAACAATAAAATAATATATTAATTACATGTTATTATACAATTAAATAATATAAATTTTAATTAATAGCATATAATATAATTAAGAATTTATATATTTATATTTATATTTTATTTTAAGTTATTTAAATACAAAGAACAAATGCATTAATTATTCAATGATAATGATTGTTTTTTGAAAATCTCATTCTTATTTATAGTCACATCAATACAATTTTTATATATTATATTATTTTTATATAGTATATTAATTACATGTTATTATACATTTTAAATAATATAAATTTTAATTAATAACATATAATATAATTAAGGATTTATATATTTATATTTATAGTCACATTCAATACAATTTTTATTATATTATAGTCACGTCAATACAATTTTAATTAATAACTTATAATATAATTAAGAATTTTTATATTTATATTTATATTTTATTTTAATTTATTTAAGTACAAAAGACAAATGCATTATTTGTTCAATGATAATGATTTTTTTTTTGAAAATCTCATTCTTATTTATAGTCACATCAATACAATTTTTATATATTATATTATTTTTATATAGTATATTAATTACATGTTATTATACAATTTAAATAATATAAATTTTAATTAATAGCATATAATATAATTAAGAATTTATATATTTATATTTATAGTCACATTCAATACAATTTTTATTATATTATAGTCACATCAATACAATTTTTATCATATTACATTATTTTTATATAGTATATTAATTACATGTTATTATATAATTTAAATAATATAAATTTAATTAATAGCATATAATATAATTAAGAATTTATATATTTATATTTATATTTTATTTTAAGTTATTTAAGTACAAAGGACAAATGCATTAGTTGTTCAATGATAATGATTTTTTTCGTGAAAATCTCATTCTTATTTATAGTCACATCAATACAATTTTTTTATTAATTTTATTTTGGTACAACTTTTGAATTGAATTTAACTATAGTTACATGGATTGTAGTGAAAAAAGTGAATTGAAAATTTATAAATATCATTTTATTGGTTTATATATTATTTTGTTATTTTCTTAGGAGGCTTATTTTAGACCTCAAAATTCCCCTAATGTTTGGCGCTTCATCTCCTTGGGTTAGGTTTTTGAATGTTTGGGGTTTTCAATTGTTTCTCAACAATAAATAGGCCTTTGAGCCTCATTGTAACATAGTTCAGAGGCTTATAGCTGCCACATCTCCTCTTAGAGATAAGTTACCAACACCCTAGCTAGTTTATTTCCATTATGTCTGTAAGAATATTTCTGTTATTTGATATTTAATGCAATTAAGTGTTATTTTCGTTGCATCTCCGTGTTTATGTTTATTTATGTATATTATTACGTTCTTGCATAAATCCAAATCAGGGCATGGGATTTAAATACATGTTGTTGTAAATCCAAATAAACTAAAGCGGGGACTGCTGAATCTCTTCCATTACCGATCGGGGGTGAATTCGACCGTTAGAGCTGGCATATCCTTTGAAACCTCCAACAAAAAAACTCATATTAAGTTAAATTCTTCATCATATGAGCTAAAATTAGAAAAAGAGACATGCAAAACTTGATTCTATTTAACCACTTACCCAGTCTCGATAATGAGCGAGGATTTCCTTCTCTTGACCAAGAGTCACAATATACACTTGCATAGCAGAGAAACATTTAATGTAAAAGAAGTCAGAACATTGAAGACTACAAAATGTCGAGGGTTATTCATTTGGATCCATCTCACAACAGAGGAAGGACTGATAAGTCAATTCCAAACCCTTATTGTGAGAGTTTTCTGTCACTGGTAAACTAGAGTCTCAAAGACCAAATCTTCAAGACTGGACATGATCACGAAAACAACAGTGATAACCTCTAGTTTGCGAGAAAGTACGTGCAGAGCTCTCAATGTTGCAATCGGAACAGAGACACCTAAGAGGTCATATCTCATTTCATAGCAAGATGGAAGAGACATTAGTATGGCTTGTTGAGTTAGTTAGGTAGTTAGCAGAGCGTAAATGAAGGAGGCAGTGGATCTAATGACCTAAAACATTTCAAATCATCTAACATTTGATCGAATGATGCAGACAGGGACACAGTGACAACTGGGGGAGTTGTTTTCAAAGAGGAACGCCTTGCGACGTAATTACCTATTGATATTGTACAATTGATAAGTGATACAATTCAAAATGATAGTACACATGTAACAAGTGTTCAATAACAAGTGTTCAATGTAAAAGGATGACTAAAATAAGAAAAAACAGTAGTATTCATAAAACTTATAAAGAATGATTGAACCATTTATCCTATAAGAAAAAAGAGATTTAAATTTTTTAAAAAGCAAGTTCATATAAATAGTTATCACTTATCAATTAAGTATTGAAACCATTAATACCAATCTTATACCTATTAGTTATTAATATTGTACAACTAATGAAAAATAAAATCAATATATATCGTATACTTATATTATTGTTATAGTATAATGTTTTTATTTTTATTTTTTAGGTGAATTGCATACTAATAACACATAGTTATGTGTAAGCAATAGAGCTTTTTACATTTTTATGAACTATCCAACTTATTAATATATATAATTATTTTTTTCATTCTTAGTAATTATTAAATATTTATATATTAGTAATTAGATAAATATTTATAATCAAGTGCAAAACCCATATTTGTAGAATATTAATAATTCTGGACCACAATGAAACGAAACTTATGTTTGTATACCATTTATAACCAGAGCTGCCGGCAGCCGTAGTTCTTGCCGGTAAACATTCATTGAAATGCTAAAATCTTAATGGTTTAAAAAAATTCATTCTTATATATACAAATTTATTTAAAAAAAAATGCAGCCACAACGAGCACGAGCACAGATAAGACCAAAGGAAGCAGAGGAAATCAATATTAGTATTGTGTTTTTACATTTGGAATGGGTTTAATGTTAAAATTTATTTATATTACAAGATTATAAATTTAAATAAAAAAACAATAATAAAATAGGTATGTTTTTACAAATATTAATAATAAAATTTATGTAAAATAAGATGGTAGTTTTATTTTTTATTTATTTTTATTTATATTAATTCAGAAAAATAAATCTTATAAGAGAAAAAATAAAAAAATCGCCAGCCAATTCCCAATTAACCATTACAATTTATTTGTGGTTTTTGTTTGAATGAAGAAAATATGTTTTTTAGGTTGTTCTCAAGATAATTACAAGTTTGGTCTCAAGCAATTAAGAAAGTTAAATTGGGAAATAAAACGTTAATATTTATGAGAATAAAAATAGTTTATGAGACTATGAGTTTTCTGTTTTTAGTTTTTTGTATTTTAGACTTTTTCTTAATCAAATTAATAATAAATTGATCTAATTTTTCAACGATTTTTTCACTAAAAAATAATGCCAAAAAATCAATACTAACATATCCCATGACTTTTTCAAAAAAAAGAATTAACATACCTTTACAGATTTTTATAAGAGCAGAGACAACTTTTTAAGAATTTTGTTATTATTTTTAAAAAGTAAATACAAATTTGAAAAATAATTTTTAAGGCCAGAGTGGATAACAAACCATTTAATAAAAAATGTACGAAAAATATAGCCGAACTTTATAGAGAGTTGGGTAGACATGATATCGTGTGCTTTTTTTATCATGCATGAAACCCAACGCTAGTGGTGCATAGACATGATGGCACATTTGATTTTTATATATTCAATGGCTACGTGGCCCTCACCAACTTGATAAGTTCTCCTCTCTTTGGGTACGTTACCAAAGATCTGAGAGCTCAACCTCCATAGCAGAGTGTCTCAAACTCTCTTGTATATAAAAACGCTAAAATTATATATATATATATAAAAGAGTATGTGTGTTTTTTTAAGAGGTTATAGGTTCAAAACTAAGTAGAGTATATATGTTTTTGTAGATTTAGTAGTCAAATTGCTACAAGGAGGTGGGTCTTTTGTCTCACAAACAAGGAGTCTCATACATCAATTTGGTTTGTTCCACAAATAAAAGGGTCTCATATGCCAGTTTGGTATGTGGCTTGGCCTTGTGTAACATACACCCATAACTTCACATGGAAATGCAAGGAATTAAATTTTTTTATACAAGTTACCCATGGGTAACTATCCAAATCACTATTTAATATTTTTTACTCATCATTACACAGAATGTTCACCCATTCAAGTGAAACCTTAGTATAAGAATAATAAGTTGCTTAACCATTAACAACCTCTATTATGGTACAATAACATACAACTGTATGAGATACCTTGCATTCATTTCCTTATTCACGTAGTTATCACATACTTGACATTATGAACATCATAACAAGAAAAGAATCAACATCATCATCTAAACACAATAATCAATCACATCATTAAACACCAATATAATAAAATTGTTCATGTGTATATGTCATTACGATATCATTAAGTATATTAAACAAATATACGTAATTATCATTAGATATATTAAACAAATATACATAATATATATATTCAAAACTGATAAAACATCAAAATATGATGCTGAAGGTTTTGATAATCGTGGCACTTAAAGTTTCCCTTTTAAAGATTAAAGCTTCACCGAATCCTCCACCCAAACTCTGCTAAACGACAAACCAACAAATTTCCCTGTATTCCGTTGGCTTTGTCGTTACTCCACAAAATTACTGTCCTCACTTGTTTTGTTACTGCAATTGGATTTTAAAAGTCAACGCCTCTTATCCACGTGCCTAAATCCATCCCCCAATCTCAACTTTTATTTATTTTGAAATTGTTTTTAATTTTATATAATAAAAATGTTATTTAATTTTTTTTTATAAATTTTATTATATAATATTCATCAACATTTTTTTATTAATCATATTATTAGGATTTAATCAATGTTTAAGTTTTCAAATTAACTAATTATATCAATTAATCCAAAACACATTTATCTAATTTATGATTACAACAGTTAGATATAAAATTATATAGTATTTTCAACTATTGCAAAATAATATTAGAAATTATTCAATCTAAATTTTAGTAACTATTTTAAAATTATTATAATATAATAATTTCAAAATAAATTTTAATAAGTATTATATTAAAACTAGAAATTATTCAATCCAAATTTTGGTAATTATTTTGGAATTATGATAATATAATAATTTCAAAATACTTTTTTAATAATTATTACATTAAAATTGAAAATTATTCAATCCAAATTTTGGTAACTATTTTGAAATTATTATAATATAATAATTTCAAAATAAATTTTTAATAACTATTACTTTTTATTAATATTATTATTCTACATCTTTCTTAATTCCAAATTTATCAACTGCCGAAAGAGATCAAATCATATAATTATTCTAGATCTATCTTGATTCCAAATTGATCAAGTGTCGAAAGAGATCAAATCTCCTAGGTGTAAACTTTTATGGGAAAATATTTGCACTTCTAGAAATTTGATCTCACTCGCCATTTGATAGATCTGGAGTTAAGATGGATCTAGACTCGTTTGAACATCTAATTATACTGATCATTTTAAATATGTTAAATATGTATAAGATCAATATGGTCATTTTAATTCTAAATTTTCTCAGTTACCTCAATTCGTTGAGATGATAGAGACTTTTAATAACTTGAATGATGAAAAATGATGAAATAAAAAATTTGAATACAAAGTGACAATTTTACAATATTGAAAGATAGAAAATGTGAATAATAAGAATGTAAGAAATCACAAATAGTCGTCATTGTGATCAATCTTAATCTATTCTCTTCGGCGTTTCTTATTGTCACTCATGTTTAGTTTTGACAAATTTTCATATTGATCATATGAAAATGGCTATTCAAATCATAGATCATTCAAATATTTAACTCTAGTTATTGTAGTAAATGCAATACCTTGCCTTTTTTTGCTCTCCAATATTAATAGTAGCTTTCTCCAAACTCAATCATTGTGACTTATGGAGTGTTAAAACCTAAGTAATTTTCTATTGTAGTTGTTTTATATTACCTCATTTGAATGAAAAGTGACTAACAATGATGAATGATGGAATATAGGAATAATAAGAATGTAGTCAGTTACAAATACTTTATAGTTTCAAAAAGCAAACATTTCAGGTAAGTGAAAATTTTATCTAAAATGAAAATTAAAGTATTTTATTTATGGTTTAATTACTGTAACACAAAAATGAATGCACATTGTTAATCATTTTTTTGTGTTTACACCGAAATCATTTCATATCATATATCATACATCTAGTTAATGTACATCTATCTCCCTCCATCTACCCCTACCTCTCTCCCTCATCATCCCTCGCTCCCACATCTCTTTGTCTCTCTCTTCGCCTCTCCTTCCTTCTCTCTCTCTCTCTCTCTTCTTCCCTCTCTCCCCCCTCCTTCTATATCTATATCTCCCTCCATATCTCCTTCTTTGTCTCTCTATATCACCTCACAAACATTCTCTCTCTCTCTCTCCCCCCCTCTAACTCCATTTCTCTCTCTCTCTCTCTCTCTCTCCATTCCATTAATATATACTAGAACCAATGCAATCCAACGATATTCACAGAAATCAATACAACCAATTAATTCAATCACATTTACACTAATGCATTAGTTGAAAATTAAAATCACTATTTTCTATATAATTTAATGGTATAATGATGTCTATGAGATATATATGTAATTCCTTCCATATTCAACGTGATATTGACATGTGGCATCTTAAAAGGTAGTAGTCAATTACAAATAGTTTATAGTTTCAAGAAGCAAACATTTCAGGTGAGTGAACATTTTATTTGAGATGAAAATTCAAGTATGCTATTTATGGTTGAATTACTGTACATAGAAATCAATGTATGTTTTTAATCATTTTTTGCATGCTTACACTAAAATCAAAGCACATCATACATCACACATCTTGTTAATGTACATCTATCTCCCTCCCTCTCTCATTCTCTCTCTCCCCCTACCTCTCTCCCCCATCTCTCTCTCCCCCCCCTCCCTCTCTCCCACATCTCTCTATCTCTCTCTTTTCCTCTCCTTCCCTCTCTCTCTCCTCCCCATTTATTTATATATATCCCTCCATATCACCTTCTTTTTCTCTCTATCTCACCCACCAAAAACACACACACACACACTATCTCTCCATATATATCTATTTCTCCCTCCCTCCCTCCCTCTGTATCTCTATTCTTCCCTCTCTCTCCCCTCCATGTCTCCTTCTCTTTTCTCTCTATCTCACCCCTCAAACATATACATTATCCATCCATATTTATCTATCTCTCTCCCTCTCTCTCTTCCCTTCTATATCTCTCCCTCCCTCTTCCTCTCCCTCTCCCTCTCCCTTCCCTTTATCTCCCTCTCCCTCTTCCCTCCCACACTCTTCTCTCCCTAACTCTCTCTCCATCTCTCCCTTGTCACTCACCCTTTGTCTCTCCACTTTTCTCTCTCTATGTCTTTCTTCTTCCTTCCCTCTCTCCCCCTCCAACTCCATATCTCTCTCCTTTACTCTCTACTCTCTCTAAATTCTCTCTCTCCCACCTCCCTCCATCTCCCCCCTCGTCACTCTCTTACACACACTTTCTCTATCTCTCTCTACCCTCCAATCCATTAATATATACTGAAATCAATGCAATCCAACAATATTCATTGAAACCAATGTAATTAATTAATTCAATCACACTTAAACTAATGCATTAATTGAAATTTAAGATCACATTTTTCTATACATTTTAATGGTATAACACTCACTATGAGATACATTTGTAATTCCTTCCATATTCAACATGATATTGACATGTAGCACATTAAAAATTGGTATCAAAGTATACAAATGAATTTATAATTCTCAAAATTTGATTAGTTTAATAGTAAATTCGGAGTTAAAACTTTGCAAATTATAATACTCTCTAATTTTGTTTTATTTAACTCTATAATGTGATGCCATCAATTTAAATAAGAAAATATTAATTCTAAAGGTTAATAAATTCATAACCTATTTTCTATGCATTTAAAAAGATAAATTCTTCCACAAAATGATAAATTCTATACACCATACTATTTAAAAAGATAAATTATTCCAAAAAACAAGCTTATGGTGGCATACCTAGTAAAAACATTTATGGGTAAAATAGAATTGTGCGTAAAAGAGGAAAACCATTTAACAATCTTACTTTGGGTATTTGACTCAGAAGGACAAAATTCATGGTTGTGCTTGTAGTGTCATTTCATTGAGTGCATTCACCATCAGTAGGGAAATTTCCTCTCATTGATGCAAAACATAGATATTAGCTCCAGTTATATTGCTTATCCAAGTCTTGGAATATCAATGGTATAGGCATTGTATGTGTGTTTCTAAATGTTGGAATTTCATTGATTATACAATTATATCAATGCCTAGAATAGATTTCCCTCACAAAAGATAATAAATGATTCGAAAAAAAAAAAACTCCAAATCAAGTTTCTTAGTCATCATAATCACTCTACTTTCATTTTAAAGCATAGTCTAATATAAATCGAAATATTGTTGCCCCCTTGATCGAGTGGCTAAGAAGAAGGTTTTCCCTACAAGTATGTATAACAAAATGAAAACATGTCTATGAAATAAAATCTATTCTTAATGACTATTCATGATGTTGGAATTAGCTCATGGACAAAAAATAAATAAAAATAAAATAGACTTAAAAGTAAAAAGGAAGGGGGAGAAACATATAAAGTTGTAAACTCAACAATAACTATTCTTCGCCTAAAACCTAAAATGTAAATGTGTTTTACTTATGCACTTGATAACTGAATCCAATACATAATATACTTTGTTATTAAACTGAATGAAACAAATTGTATATTTGTGCTTGTAGTCGTATATATGTGTTTTTCTTGTTATTAATTATTAAAAATTTAATTGAGATGACATATTCAATACTAACCAACATATATTTTTAAATTTATTTAATGTTACGTTATGCCACAACATCTCCCTCATATACTAGATTGTCGAATGTCTCTCAACACAATAATAATTTATTAAATCCAAATATTATATAATACAAAATTATAATTAATTTAAACATTATTATACACTTTAAAATAAAAAATTGTTATATAAATAATAAAATATACACAAATATACATTAATATGAAATTAATCTTAAACTTTCTCA
Organism: Pinus albicaulis; assembly: GCA_034641835.2. NCBI lineage: Eukaryota > Viridiplantae > Streptophyta > Pinopsida > Pinales > Pinaceae > Pinus > Pinus albicaulis. The sequence continues at coordinate 1,489,394,860 of CM076575.1, read as the reverse complement.
TATAAAAAATATGATACGAAAGAATAATTCACAAAAATATATTTAATATAACATAAATATATAAAATATATATTGGGGACATGGTTGGATGAGACGTCTACTATGAATAAGTGTTAAGCGTTGTGGGAATATACTTTGTTTTATTTGTTGGGTAAAGGTAGGATAGGTAGATCTTTGTATGTGTTATGTATAGAAGTATTATGGAAGCCTGGTACAATATAGATAAGTGTACGATAAAGATATAACACATGAAATCATAAAGAATACGTTGTATAATTCAAATACATATAAAGAATGTGAAAAAAGGAAATTGTAGGAAATGTATGATATAAGCGAGAGCAAGTTAAAAAAAAATATGCATGTGAACTTTGATGTGTACACATCACAATGAACACTCCAAAGTTGAGATTAAAGGTAGTATGAGGGAATATGAATAAATAGGAATGCACATGATGGAACTTGAATAATAACTCAAATAATATTAATGTACGGACATTATCCATTTCCTGGTTATACTTTTTATTTGCAAAGTAAACCCAACAAAATTTTGTTTCGTACTTAGGAGGATCATCCTTGGTTGGATTTGGAGATTCTCCTCAAATAATGAGAAATCCCATGTAAAGGTTTTAATATCAACCATCTATTTGATCTCATATCTTGCATATATTGATCCTTACATAATCCAGGTTCATTCTCCATGACACAATTTCGAGTGTACCTAATGACTTCCATGAATATTATCAACCACAACTTGCATCTAATGGGTGTATTTCAACAAAATTTGAATTTGTTTATTAATCTAATGGGTGTATTTCAACAACATTTGAATTTGTTTATTAATTCATATGGTGTAGTACCTTTAATATTAATTAAATGAGTAAGTGTTTTTGTAATGGTGGTAGGCGAGTTTGGAATTAAAAAAGAGTCTAGAGAAGACCTACACAAAAAGGGAAGATGAAGAATGAAGTTTTAGGGAGTATTTATTTATTTATTTATTTATTTTTTTTTGGTGTTAGTGGTGGTAAGTGAATTTGGAAATAGAAAAAGACTCCATAGAAGATCCACACAAAAATGGAAGATGGAGAATGTAGTCTTAGAGCGTATTGATGGATTCTTATTGTTGTTAATGTAGGGAAGAAAAAATACCAAAGACAATAACATGAGAAAATAGAGCAGACAAATAAAGTATTAGTAGTGAATAGTTGAGGAAAGTAAAGTACTATGGAAATAGTTTGACAAAAGACTAGGTTTTATAAATATTTACTTTGAAAAGTTTTCTCAAAAAGACTAAGACTAGTGAGCATCATAGAAACTAAAAGCTCCACAAATTGGTGGGAGAATTAAATCTTTTTATGGATTTTTGTATGTCTTGAAGATTATTCAAGTGTAATATAGAATACAGTCCAAATTCTATGAATTTTCTCTTTACGAGCAAAATATACTATTGAATTCACTTCTTAGGAATGACTTCATTGGGTTATTTCAATTGCATTCTATAAAGCACAACCTCGTCATGATTTTCTTTATGTGTAGGAGGAGCCCATATAGGCCTTGTGTCAATATTCGTATTAGAGCACGTTAATCTTAAGTACGAGTTGAAGGAACAATTCCAACATAGGAGAATGGTTGGCCAGATTATTCATGGAATGTTATTTTTCCAATAGATGCAATTGTTGGGTATATTTTTAGTACAAAAGGTTTTGTAGCAAAGAAAGTTTACAAATCAAATCAAGTTTGGCTAATAAAAGTGTTGAATAATAGAAGGTGGGTATATACCTACACAAGGTTGAGGGAAGATAGCACTTCTAAATAAGGTTCATTAGCTATTGATGGCTAGGACAACAAGGTTGGAAACCATGAAATTACCTCAAAGTGGAGGGTTTGAAATATATTTTATGGGATTTTAGTGATTATGAACATCAAAAAAATCATGCAAAAAAGGAAGTTGAAGGGGTTGAATATGCACAAGTGAGAAGCCTTAGGGATTTGATAAATTTGAAGGGAAGAAAAAATATTGAAACTCTTCCTTTCTTTATGAGTTTAAACAATAATGACCAAATTGGCATGGATCAATTCATTGACATTAAGAAAATTGAAGACCCTAAGAGAGTGAACATATCCTAGATTAAGCTAACGGGATATGCATCATTATGGTGGGATAGTGCACAATTGGAGAGATAAAGAAAAGGTAAAGTAAGATCATGAAATGTGACAAAATGTACGCTAGAAATTGTAAAACCTTAGGTAGAGGGATACATCTATAAAAGAATATATAAAAGAGCATTGATAAAATATCTATCTAGACATAGTGATGAAGGAGAGGAGGTTTTGGCTAGGAATATGAATGCATTGATTATTTCATTAAAAATGATTTGAGAATAATTAAGATTAAGACAAGTGGGAAATCCTATCATCTTTCCCCATAGGATAGGGAGAAATTATCAAGGAAATGGTCTAGAAATAATGGAACAATAGTGGGAGGTAGTGGTATAAGTGTTTTTAAAAGAGTGTCAGTCAATTTAATTATGATTTAAATTTTGTTACATTAAATTGTCAATATGATTAGGTAAACTTAGGAAGTATATGAAAAAGTATATGCTAGGAATTTAGCTTTCAATTATACTGGGAGGTAGTGCTATAAGTGTGTTTAGAAGAGTGTCAATCATTTTAATTATGATTTAAATTTTGTTACATTGAATTGTCAATTTGATTAGGTAAACTTATGAAGTATACAACAAAGTATATGCGAGGAATTTATCTTTGAATTGTACTGAAAATATATTGACTTGAAAGAAAGTATTAAGAAAAATTAATCTAAGGAAGAAAATGAATATTTATTCTATGACAACATTAGAAGTTAATCAAGGAAAGAAGATAAATCTATTATATGAAAACATATGATTCTAATTTCTGAAAGTGTATAATTCTATTCTAGGAAAGCATGACAGTTTAATCTACAAAAGCATATCAATTTAATATATGAAAGCATGGATGTTTTACTGTAATAAATCATATCATTCTATCTTATGAAAACGTGTAATTTACTCTAAGAAAGAACAAAAATCTATACTATGAAAGCAAGAAATTTACTTTAAAAAAACATAGTAAAAGTATTCTATGAAAGTAAATACTCTTAGTCTAAGAAAGCAAAAACCTCTAGTCTATGAAAGCCTGTAATTTTAATCTAGGAAAGCTTGTAAAAATAATCTATGAAAGCTTGAAAAACTAATCTATGAAAGCATACAAATTTATTCTAAGAATGTAGGTAAAATTAACCTACAAAAACATTTAAATATGTCTACTATGAAAACATTTAAACTTAACATATGAAATATTTTTAAATCCTAGTATTGAAGAACATGAATATGAACTAAAATCCTAGCTTAACGAAATCCTTCAATGCATAAATTAAAGTGCTCTAGATGTAATTTTTTTAGCTTTTCAAGTGCTTGTTTATAATTTAGAAAAAAAAGAGCAATAATTAGGACTGAAACAAAGTACCTAAAACAATGTTGTAACAAAACAGATTAAAAACTAGAGCATCAAGATTTACATGAAAATGAATGAATTTCAATACAATAAACGATTTACACTACAGACAGTGGCGTATGTACACAAGGGGGCCCTCTAGGTGATCACATGAAACATAGAGAAGCAAAAAACCCTACTCTAAATGATATCAATTAATCATGAATGCACAATGGAAGAAAATGATGAATTGTTTGGTATTATATCAAAGAGTATAGTGCGGACATTAATTCAAACTTGAGTCTCTGTCTATTGTCCTCTCATTATGTCCAACGAGGTCAACTTATATATTTTTTGAAATAAAAAACTTATAATTAAAATGCTACGTGTCAAAATAAGGATGAGTGTTGGACACCTAATCTGTAATGGTTGGCGTGTAAGAACTTTAATAGCCATGAAAGTCCAAGAGACCTCTTGGAATATGAAACAATGGGTCAATGACAATGTATTAACATGTGCATCATTGTGAATAAAATTGAATTCCACATTTATTTAAATCAACTATTATTTTGTGGGTTTATTAATTATCATGGTATCAGAGCAAGCATACTCTTGCCCTGCTCAAATTTGAGGCAATAATTTGTGGACATTTATACCCTTTGTCAAAGCTATTGTAGTGTGTGCAATAGTTTATCCTCTGGGTGCTTGAGAACACATCTTTTCCATGCCCAATCTACTCCTACTCAGTGGTTTTTTCTTAATTTTATTTGTACCCTAACATATCTCCTCGATCATTTCGACTCAGTCATCTCTAAGTGTTGATGATTCCTTCGTTCATGCCATTCCTATCATCTCATATCAACACCTCATCTGTATTGACTTCTGTTATTGATGGTATTAATATTGTAGAATGTGTATACAAATATATTTCTAAAGGTAAATATTGTATAATTTAAAGTTGTTAAAAATCAAAATTGAATCCCAACGTTGCCATATACATCCAACTAGATATGATTCTTTTAATTTGTGGTCATTGTTCATTGTAATATTGCTACACATAGGAATTATTAGTAATGTAATATTTTTCACCTTGGTTTTTTGCTTGTTGGACCGCTAGAGCCTATTTTTGTTAATGTGTTAGGCGTTGTCTAGCAACCTCAGAAAAACTTCGCACTTTATCTCCTAGGACCATTTTCTATTGATATTTTGTGACCATTTTACTAGTTAATTTTAAGGTCAGTAAAATTTCTTCTCATCTTGGCCAAGAACGGTGGATAGTATCAAGGAATTTATTAAAGTTAGCAAAATCTTTCAGCATGCAAAGACAAACCTATTATTGTTGCTAGTAGAGAATGAATGCTTCTCTTCTCATATCACATGACTGGTATGGTCATTGAACCATACTTAGAGGTGTCTCAAGCTCAACTCTGTGTCTATCAGAGTGTAAGGTAGTGTGAATCGTCTCGCCCATATTATTGCCATGCAGGCCTAAATTGTGATATTTCCAACCAGATATATATATATATATATATATATATATATATAGATGTTTCCATTGAATAAAAGTAGTGGCAACATATTGAAGATACATAAGCAATGGGAAGGTTCATCAGTTTGATAAGATATTATCCCTATTGAGGTTATTGCATCTTGGTTAGGAATTTTCCTACACCAACCAACCATAATGCTATAGATTTTCCATTATAATCTATGATTAATGATAGTTAAATAGTGTGAAAAAATGCTACAGCCTTCCTCAAATTGTTCTATTCTTTGCTAGGACTGAGGAGGTTGTCTTAGTGCTCTTCCTCCTTGAGCCTATGTCTTCCTTGAGGTAGTTTTATTCACAAGGCTTTCAATCAAGTTTAGTTTTTTCCATGGAAAACAAATAGTCTACTAGGTTTCTCAATCTAGTTCTCGGTGATGATATGGAGTATTAAACACTTGACCTCCTTAAGGTGGATCATATAAGTTCTTTCTTTAGGTTTTAAGGTATAAATTTACGAGTTATATGAATATTTGATCAACACCATGAAGTTTTTAGTTTTATAGTTGCTTTAATTCTTGTTCTATAAGGATTATAACTCACAAAACTAAAAATAATTGATTATATGTGATATTTGAAAGTATAGGTACTCACGAACATGATTGAGTAAACATATCCCTCGATATTTTTTTTGGAAAAGTGGAGATTTGAACTTTTGTAAGAGCTCCCTAGAAAAAAGTTTTAAACTATTATCATACTAAATGTAAATAATTATGTTTATAATATAGAGACATAATGGTCCTTTAAAAGTAAAATTGGGCCTGTGACCTTTGGTGTTAGCACCTGAGACAATTTGGAGGTAAATGATATCTTATCTAAAGTTATTTACATTTCCAAAATAATTAGAGGAGAACTTTGATATTGTTTGGATTCGATAATTCTTGAGAATTACTAATAAATTGTTGTTTATGAAGTGCCATTTTAGCTACTGTTTCTTCGGAAAATTGACTATAGTTTGTTGCATTTTTTGTTGAATTCGACCTCCTTTATTTGTTGAACTTTATTTCTTTACAAAATGGTTTAAATGTAAAATATATTAGAGTTATTGAATACTCTAATACAGTCATTTGTTAATGATACAATAAAAATCAACAAGAACACTCTCTCCAATATTTGAACCAATTTTCAAAATGCATAAGACACAATTGATTTTTTGTAGCTTGAATATCAACTACAAAAACATGAGCTACATTATAAGAGAAAGCATTATCGACTGTCTTTTGTTCAGAACAATTCTTTGTTTGAGTTTGAGACAGACTCTCATCATTAACTAGTAGTTGATTCCCATCAAATGGCCATTACAGGGGTAGATGATTTGCATAAAGATACATACATTCAAGTTGCACTTCCCAAGCCCATTATCAGAACTTGGGAATATATTATATAAAAAAATATCAAAACTAGTCTTAGATATGTCAAGGATGTGTTGTCTTACATCCAAGACTATTTTAAGCCCATCTAATTCCATAGTGCTGGATTTCTTCTGGACAGTTCATCTTCACCTATTTTAGTTCCTGCTCCTCGACCTCCACATTCACAATAAATTGTTAGATACCAACATTGTGACAAAGTTAGACATCTCAAAGATCAATTTTTTCATCTTCACCCATGTAAGAATTGTGGAATACACACTCACCATTCATACAGGTGCTCTAAACAGAATACTCATGCAAGAACAAAAAATCACCTTGGATGGATCACTTCTTGGCAATGGGCTTCAACAACCAAGAAGATACTTCAGTTGAACTTAAGATTTCATTCTCGAGTATTGAGAATTATTGTAGTTGAAATTTATTCATCTTCTTACCTTGTATCTAACAATGGGGCAATTGATTCTCATTTACCATATTCAAAGCCAAATAAAGGGATCATGAGCGATAACATGAACCAGAGCTAGTTGCAAGATCCTAGTTCCAGAGTCAACCATTCCAGATTTAGAGTTGTAGACAAAGGAAAGGTCATTCCTCGTGAACATGCTTTTGGCTGGTAGCCCTCCTTAAATAACAACTTGCAAAATACTCTAGTTTCCGCTACATCAGTTTGCAGTCATCTTCAAGACGACATCAAGGAGAACTTCCACTAGTAGAAGAATTCAACTTCTAATCATATTCAAAACTGGTCCATGAACTGCATCAACATTTCCTTCTATAATTGGTGGCTATACTTAAACCAACACTGGTTGATACCTTGAATTCTCCCACCTCATTGGGAACTTTGTGGTATTCATTAAAAACAACCATTTTAGAGATCACAACTAGCCATTGGATGCCATGCATTTTTCTCAATTTCATATTACAACTATCTTCTTGGACTTATATACACCTATTCAGATTAAAGGGGGGAATGTTGGACACTTAATCTGTAAGGGTTGGCATGTAAGAGCTCATAGTCACAACAGTCCAAGAGACCTCTTGGAATATGAAAGCAAGGTTCCATGAAAATGTATTAATTTGTACATCCTTGTGAATAAAATTGCATTCCTGATTTATTTAAATATGTTATTATTTTGTTGGTTTAATAATGATGACTAGCTGTTTTGTTCGTCACTTTCATTTTTAATCCCTATTCTTAGCTTGTAACTCAATGAATGCATATGAATATGAAGGCTAATGATTGTGCTATTCTTCAACATATTTTATTTGTGAGTATATACAATGATTTCCTGATGCTAGTTATCTTTCCATGTAACAACCAAGGTATACTTTGTCTCAATTCCTGTTCCACACATTGAGTTGACCACCACTTTGACTTCACCATAGTGATGACCCAATTGCTTCTTTAACAAATGAGATAGGTGGCTCACTATATTATAGTCTTTTTCCACCTATCTATGTGCTCCATTTGACTTCATTGCTTCAAGAGTGATGTTAACCTTGGATTTTGGTACAATTTGTCAAAGGAGCTACATACATTATCAATTTCTATAATTCTTTCATATTAGTATGATTTTAAAAATAAAAACATATTAAACTTTAGAATAATGGAATTATTATGACTATATAATATTTTTTAGCTCAGATGGAAAATGTACATATGGAATATGACAAAACGATGCAGAAAGGATGATTATGAAGGTTTCTATAAAGTAAAAGTGGTCAAACTAAATTATCAGATTGACAAAAAGATGTTAATTCCTGAGCCCATCAAAGAGCATAGAGTAGTGGAACTAAGAGGGAAGAAGGTAGTGCTATATGTTCCTCAAGCGAAGGATTTGGGAGATAAAATGAATCCTTCAGAGGTATAGGGAATTTTGGAGGAAGAGGAAATTCTAGTGGTACATGGTTGGAAGATCCATAGTAATTTTCTACAAATTCCAAACACTGGGGCACAAGGCCTTTCAATTTTAAAAAATATTACACAATAATAAGAGATAAGAGAGGAAAACTCATGTTTCTTAAGGAGCTTAAAACAAAAATAAATTTGCAATCAATGATAATGTTGATGGAATATAGTAAGAGAATGGATAAAATTTAATGTTTATAGGAACACTATTGAGGTCAAAGAGACAAGTGGAATTGACGGGGCCAAAAAAAAGGAAGTATATTTTAAAAACTATTTGCAAACTCAGAGGTAAATGTTGATACTTAATTATATATGGAGGTAGCACAAAGAATTTATGATGTAGGGGCATTAGGCTCAAGAAATACTTTGTATTTTTATAAGACATAGGGGGGTCTTATGTTTCTAAATTCTCATGTAATTATTAGTATTTTGAATAAATTAGTGGGTAATTTTAAATGTTCTCGAACCATTAGAGAGCATGAGAGGAAGGTGATTAGTTAGGATCAGTTTCAGTTATTTTAGGGATTGAGTCTAAATTTAGGATTCTGAGAATTCCAAGAGTCTTGGGTGAGCTGCTAAGGGAGATGAACCGATTCATCATTAATTTGTATAAATGTGAGCCTACGGGCAGATAGAGGAGGAGCTGTTCAAGGCTGTTCAGAGGCAGAGTAGAGAGGGTAGAAGGGCCATCGAATTGAAGATCAAGCCACAGAGGAAGTAAGTTTTGTAATTAAGTGAGTTTTATTTATATAGATAAATTCAAGGTCATTTTGATTCTTGTTTGAGGCTGTGTGTGTTTCAATTTGATTTGCAAATTGGGTGAATCGATCACTGAAAGGATTGATTCCAACAAATCATTTTATTGTCTGTATGGATTTGTATATGATATATTGGATGAAATCTGAAGTGAAGCGAATTCCTGTAGTCTCTGTTTGAATGAGGGTTCCATTCCTTTTAGTTCTTGATTCATTATGCTATTGAGGGATCTAAATTGTTAATCTTTGTGTGAAGAGCCAATTCGTTCCTTGATACTTTAATTGATTTATGCAGTTTCGATTAAACTCTGTATGTAGAGGATTCTAATCTTTTGGAATTCATTTGCTATTGATATAATTTGTACCGAGTGGAACGAAGAGGAACATCGATTATGTTAATCGATATTGATTTTTAGATGGAAGCTGAATAGAAATGGTTGACTATTGAGAATTGAAGGTGTTTTAACTTGTGCGTGGAGGGTTCACTGAGGAATTCGATGAGATCTGGCCTTTAAGTGAGGAACACAAGTGAGAAGGGTCAATTCTTTGGTTCGATAGAACTTCAAGAGTTATGTTAGATATTAGTTGTAACATAGTGAATCCGTGGAGAATTGAACTCTGCATGTAAAGTCCTGGAAGAATTTGAGTCGGTTTGTTCAAGTTGCATTCATAGCCGTGAAGCAGAGATTCCGAATCGATGGTGAATTAGAATGCAGAATATGTGTAATCATTGAAGAGAGGGGATTCATAAATGGTATTGACTGAAAGGCAATCTGTAGCATTGAGGAAACCGTGGGAAATTGCATCGCAATTGGGTTTGATCGATCTCTAAAATAAAGCAAAAGGAATCTCGATGGAAGGCGAGAGAAAATGAACGGAACCTGGAATTGACGTGGAATTGATTGGGAGGCGGAACTGTGAGTTCCATGTGACCATGAGGGTGGTTTTTATGAATGCAAACTAGTGGTATCGTGCTGCTAAAAAATGGTAAGCAGTATTTGGAAAATTCACGCGATCATAGTCCTGGGTTGACATGTAGCAACAAATGGTATTAATTTACCACTTTTATCGCGTAATTTTGAGGCAATAAACCTCTGGAGTATAAGTAACGCGATTTTCGTTCGATCACGAGGGCAATAGATCCAAGGGAATTCGCGTGTGGAGTTGCATAAGTGATAACGCAAGGTAAGAAACCTGTGGACCCAACGAATTTTAATTATTTGCTGGGTCTTCAATCCAAAGTCAAAGACTTTATTATAATTGAATGGGGGGCGTATTATATGTTATGGTTGAAGTGAGATGATAAAGCCGTGGATACATACCTTTGATGAGAGTGAGCATTGTTAAATGTGAACTATAAAGGCCGTGGGTGTTTATTAAGTTGAGTTTTAATTAAAAATTTGGGTCTAATGAAAAGTAGAGAGCAAAACTTGCGAAAAGGGTGTGTGGATTGAGATGTATGGTTTTATAACCATATGAGTTATATTTTATTATCTCAGATTCTAAATATATGAGTTTCCGTTTGTAGAATTAAATTTATGGGTTATTTGGCTTATGAATAGTAATAGAAGAGGAGTGCTTCCGCATCAGTGATGTAAAATTTCCAGATTTAAAATTATTTGGAAAAAAATTTGGAATGCAGTTTTATATGCAATAGAAGTGAAGATTGTGGGTTTGGCGGGGCTAGCTCGCCATCAAGTGGTATCAGAGCCATGTTAGGCTCTGTTTGAGGTAAAAGATTTTTTTGTAATTAAATCTGAATGTGTGATGAGAGAAGGAAGAAGATCAGATTCTGAAATCTGATATGCAAAGATACACAGGGTTGCAGTGAACAGAGATTTGCAGAACTGGATGAATGAAGAACAAGATCATGTAGGGATCTTGCAGGTAAAAAATTTTAAATCTGATTTGAAATTTATGATTGCAGGATTATGGTTGCAGAAAGTAAAGACAGAGTTTTGATGGTGATGGCAGTGAACCTAATATTCAGCTAAAGGTTGGATAGGGAGAACAATTGCAGTGTTCTCAAGAGAAGGTGAGTTGATGAGAAGTGTTTAACTCTGGTTTGAAGTATTGTTTGCAGAATTTAGATTGCAGGCAATTGAAGAAATCTCAGCAAAATCATATGACAGCTTTGAGAGTAGTGATGAAAGAGTCCAGCAAAGGATTCTAAAGTGAAGAAGGAAGTGTGGCAAAACCTTGAGGAAATTAAATAGAGGTTGAATGAGTTCTAAAAAGTTTCAGAGTGAATCCTAGAGAGAGCAGAAGAGAGTGCTCAAAAGGTTCCAGCAGAAGGAGAACCAGTACTTGCCAAAAGCCCAGATCCAGAGGAAAGGATTGGTGAGGTAAGTGGCAGCAGGAGAGCTTGCTTTTGTAGAGGCTTGGTGCAGCTGATGAGTGAGGAACTCATGATGGAGAAAAGGATGACTACTGATAGTCATAGAAGAGATAGCAGAGGTTCAGAGAGAGGCCACAACAGAAAAGAGAAAGAAGATGCCAGGACAAATGGCATGAGGAAAAAATTGACTGATGCAGAATATTGGAAAGAGGTAGCTAAGATCAGAGAATAGTTTAATAAATAGGGAATGATGATAGAGGAAAGCCAAAGAGTTGGTTGGCTCATGAAGAAGAGAGTAAAATGGAAACCATTACAGTTGAGGTTGAGGCAAAAAGAGATTGCTTTATTGAAGGAAGAACTCAGAGTTCTTAAGTCAAAGATGGAATTTGAAAATTCCACATGCAGATCTGTTCAAAGGGAAGTGCTTGAGAAAGAAACCAAGACTGAAGAGTCTTGTGGTTTAAAAACTAATGAGTTGTGTATGTTTGCAGGTACATCACAGGGATATGAACAAGCTTTAAAGTTTGTTGAGGAGGAGAAACGGAATCTGAAACCTGTTCAGATTAATGCTGAGATAGAAAGATCTCAGGAAGGCATGAAGGCAGTAGAGTCTAATGAGAATATTTAGCAGAATATTGGAGCAGAAGAAGAAGTACCATCTGATGATCGGTAAAGAACCAGTGAAGGTATAAAAGGTTGTGTGAGGTTCCCAAAATATACTCCAATTGAAGTTGTTGAATTGTATAGAAGGTTGGATTTTCAAAGAAGAGAATTGGAGAATAAAGGACCTATGCACAGGATAATTTGCTGAGGAAGCAGGGCAGGAAGGTCTTCATGAAGCAGATGATGGAAAGAAGGAGAGACTAGATGACAGTCTCATGGAGGATGCAAATCAGCATATTGATGTGCTGACAAAGGAATTGGGAGGAAACTTAGAACAACATACTAATGTGTTTCTGAACTGCAGAAAGAAAATTTGGTGGCTAGATCAGCAAGTGAGACCATTGGGTCTTGTGATTTTGAAATTGACAATTTTCTTATTTTCACAGGTGATGCAGAAGACAATCCATCATTTGGAATTGTCTTGAGAGAAGAAGAACTGTTGCAGAAAGAAGGTGAAACAATCATGCAGAAACTTGTTATTGTTGGTGACAAGGAAGAATTGGCTTGTCTGATGGGCCAAGAGTAGACTGTGGGACAGAGTTTTAAAACTGACACAATGATGAAGAATCATAATTCCATTCTGATTAAGGATGAAGGTACAGTGTTGGAAGAACTTGATTTGATTTCCAGAATCAATCAAGGAGATGAAAGAAAATTACTGAATATTGTCAAGGAAGAAGAGGGATATGCTGAAACTGAATTGTAGCATACTAATGATGTGAAACAAGTACAAATGAGATGGCTGAAATGTTTGCTTAGGACAATTGAACAAGAGGAAGAAATTGCAGGCACTGGAGTAAAGATGTCTGAAGTTGTGAAAGGAGCAGATACTAGTTTGCTAAAATTAATTTTGCATACTAGTATACAAACAGAGATAAATGAATATGTTACTGTAGGAAGAGAATTAAATAAAAGTTTTTTTTTTAAGAGTAAATTTGCAGGTGATGAGAAAAAGAAAATTGTTGCAAAGGGAGATATCTTAAGAGATATTCAGGAAGATTGGGAGGCAGCAACAATTGGGGAGGTAATAGTTGAGACAACATTGACAACAGCAACATCAATGTTGGTAGCAAGAAGGGAAGTAATGGAAACAACAGCAAAGGCAGTTACAGCAGTAGAAATTGAAAGCAGCAGCAGTGGGAAAATTAATTTCCAGATAGAAGATAAATTGGACAGAGAAATTGAAAACATCAGAAGACTGATGATGAAGGTGTCTTAGAAGTAGAAGACAGTAGCAAGAAAGCAGAGGAATTTTAGCAAAGGAAAGACAGAAAGATATTGTGAAAGCATAGCTGGAGGCAAGTTGCAGAACAAGATATGGAAGCCTGGAGAAATGTAGTTGAAGGATGATGCAACTGTTGGACAACAACAAAATAAAGTATGGGATCCAAGAGGCAGAGATCGAAGGCACATGATCAGGAGATCATGATTAGTTTTAACCTTGGGATTCTGATGCAGGGGCATTAGGCTCAAGAAATACTTTGTATTTTTATAAGACATAGGGGGGTCTTATGTTTCTAAATTCTCATGTAATTATTAGTATTTTGAATAAATTAGTGGGGAATTGTAAATGTTCTTGAACCATTAGAGAACATGAGAGGAAGTTGATTAGTTAGGATCAGTTTCAGTTATTTTAGGGATTGAGTCTAAATTTAGGATTCTAAGAATTCCAATAGTCTTGGGTGAGCTATTAAGGGAGTTGAACCGCTTCATCATTAATTTGTATAAATGTGAGCCTACGGGAAAATAGAGGGGGAGCTGTTCAGGGCTATTCAGAGGCAGAGTAGAGAGGGTAGAAGGGCCATCGAATTGAAGATCAGGCCACAAAGGAAGTAAGTTTTGTAATTAAGTGAGTTTTATTTATATAGAGAAATTCAGGGTCATTTTGATTCTTGTTTGAGGATGTGTGTGTTTCAATTTGATTTGAAAATTGGGTGAATCGATCACTGAAAGGATCGATTCTAGCAAAACATTTAATTGTCGGTCTGGATTTGTATATGATATATTGGATGAAATCTAAAGTGAATCGAATTCCTGTAGTCTCCGTTTGAAGGATGGTTCGATTCCTTTTAGTTCCTGAGTCATTATGCTATTGAGGGATCTAAATTGTTAATCTCTGTGTGAAGAGCCAATTCGTTCCTTGAAACTTTAATTGATTTATGAGGTTTCGATTAAAATCTGTATGTAGGGGATTTTGATCTTTTGGAATTCATTTGCTATTGATATAATTTGTACTGAGTGAAACCAAGAGTAACATCAATTATGTTAATCGATATTGATTTTTAGATGGAAGCCAAATATAAATGGTTGACTATTGAGAATTGAAGGCATTTTAACTTGTGCGTGGAGGGTTCACTGAGGAATTCGAAGAGAATTGGCCTTTAAGTGAGGAACGCAAGTGAGAAGGGTCATTTCTTTGGTTCGATAGAACTTCAAGAGTTTTGTTAGATATTAGCTGTAACACAGTGAATCCGTGGAGAATTAAACTCTGTGTGTAAAGTCCTAGAAGAATTTGAGTCGGTTTGTTCAAGTTGCAGTCATAGCCATGAAGCAGAGATTCCGAATCGATGGTGAATTGGAACGCAGAATATGTGTAATAATTGAAGAGAGGGGATTCATAAATGGTATTGACCGAAAGGTGACCTGTAGCGTTGAGGAAACTGTGGACAATTGCATCGAAATTGGGTTTGATCGATCTCTGAAATAAGGCAAAAGGAATCTCGATGGAAGGCAAGAGAAAATGAACGGAACCTGGAATTGACTGGGAGGCAGAACTATGAGTTCCATGTAACCCTGAGGGTGGTTTTTATGAATTCAAACTAGCAGTATCGCGCTTCCCAAAAATGGTAAGCAGTATTTGGAAAATTCACGTGATCACAATCCTGGGTTGACACGTAGCAACAAGTGGTATTAAATTACCATTTTTATCGCGTAATTTTGAGGCGATAAACCTCTGGAGTATAAGTAACGTGATTTGCATGCAATCACGAGGGCAATAGATCCAAGGGCATTCACGTGTGGAGTTGCATAAGTGATAACGCAAGGTATCAAACCTGTGGACCCAACGAATTTTAATTATATGTTGGGTCTTCAATCCAAAGTCAAAGACTTTATTATAATTGAATGGAGGGTGTATTATATGGTTTGGTTGAAGTGAGATGATAAAGCCGTGGATACATACCTTTGATGAGATTGAGCATTGTTAAATGCGAACTATAAAGGCCGTGGGACTTTATTAAGTTGTGTTTTAATTCAAATTTGGATCTAATGAAAAGTAGAGAGAAAAACTTGAGAAAAGGGTGTGTGGATTGAGATGTATGGTTTTATAACCATATGAGTTATATTTTATTATCTCAGATTTGAAATATATGAGTTTCCATTTGTAGAATTAAATTTCTGGGTTATTTGGCTTATGACCAGTAATAGAAGAGGAGTGGTTCCGCATCAGTGATGTGAAATTTCCAGATTTAAAATTATTTGGAAAAAAATTTGGAATGCAGTTTTATATGCAATAGAAGTGAAGATTGTGGGTTTGGCGGGGTTAGCCCGCCATCAATTTGACGACTACATATTCCATGGAGAACCTTATTTTGAAGTATAGAATGCATCTTAATGCTTACAGGGTATTATGATCATAAAAGGGACACCATATCATTGTTACGATGTAGCATTTCCTAATTTTTCATATTGGAACCTATTATGATAATGTATTTTGTGATGTTTCTCAATGAATGCTTATCATTTATTATTAGGTGTGCTTTGGTAACATGATAGAAAAATTGTTCCTAATGGAGTGAAGAATACCCTTCTACTAGAGAAGGATGGAAATACGACCATATTATTGCCTATGAGGAATGAAAGAGGAGACAATAGTAGTAATAGTAATTATTGCAGTGGTAATAGAATCATGCTATGTTTCGCAACATAATTTTTAAAGGAGGAAAGAAAAATAGTTTCTTTTTTGGTCGTTATTCTAAACATTCAAAACTTGAAAATGAAGAGAGTCAAAATCCATGTAATGGTGGAAGATTTATTTTTTACTTTAAGCAATCTATTTAGAGAAGTTTCCTAAGGGATAGCCAAATTTTACAAGAACTTCCAGTTCAAAAAAATTTAGTCCACAACTAGCTTACTTGATAAATCCCCACATAGGTTGACAACTACCAAAAATGAGGATATTAACTCACAAGTACATGATTGATTATAAATATGTTTAATTAGAGAAATTTTAAGCATGTTTCTAGTAAGTAATGTACTTGTTCAAAAGAAACATGGTGAATGGAGAATTTGCAATGATTCTGGGGCTATTAATGAAATTACAATCAACTATAAATTCCATTTTCCTGGGATGCATGATATGATGGTTTGTTTAAGTGGAGCAAGGCATATTGTAAAGATAAATTTAAAGAGTGGGTATCATCATATTAGGACTCACAAAATAGATGAAAGGAATGCTACTTCTAATACTTAAGGCTTTATGAATGGTTGATTGTGCCATTTGGTTTAAAAATGCTCCAAATACCTTTACGTGCTTGATGAACTAAGTATTAAAGCCCTATGTGGGTAAGTTTGTTGTTAAATTACATGATATTTCAGCTTTTAGGAAAATAAAGAAGAACATTTGAAGCATTTAAAACAATTATTGGAGGGAATGAAGCAACATAAATTAATCACAATTTTTTAAAAATGCACATTTATGAATGGGGTTTTAGTTTACATAGAGTTATATTTTATCAAATTAGTTTAAAGATGGATTCTAACAAAGTGAAAGAAAGAATAGAGTGGTTGGTTAGTTCCTAAGAATACATTTGAGGTATATAGTTTCCATTGGTTGGCTATGTTTTATAAGAAGTTCATAAAAAATTATAGTGGAACTTGTGCACCTTTGATTACTTGTAGGAGAAGTCGGGTGTTTAAATTGGATATTACTAGACTAAGATGATTTTACTTTTAAAGAAAAATAATTAAAAAGCTTGTGTTGCTTTTACAAAATTTTCACAATTAAAGTTGATTTTGATGCTAGTAGGACAACCATTGAAGTGATGACATGTCAAGAATGAATATTTATTTCCTTCTTTAGTGAAAATTTGAATGAATTAAATAGAAAAATTCTCCATTTATGATCACAATTTTATGCAATTATTTCAGCACCAGAGAATTAGAGGCATTGTTTGTTTATTAAAGAATTTTTGTTTTACATTGATAATAAACTGTTAATATATTTAAAATGTCACTCTAAATTTAAAAAATGCATAAGAAGTGACTTGAATTTATGGGGAAACATAGATTAAGGAGACCAAATAGAGTTCGTGATGCCTTTAGCATTAGATCAAAATTGCTATCTATTATAAAAATTGAGGTGGTGAGATTACAAGAGATTTAAAAGTTGTATGGGGTAGACCTAGACTTTGTTGATGCATGGAAAACAAGTACAAAGCAATGGATTGGTGATAGAAATCCATATTTTGAATATTTCATTGAAAGGGATTTTTATTTAAAAGTCATCGAAAGTGTATTATATGGGGAAATATTATGAGAGAGATACATGATGGAGGATCAAGTCGACATTTTGGTATTATTAAGTGACCAAAACATTAGTTGATGAATGTTATTTTTCACTATGGATGGATAAAGATGTTAGGAAATGGATTAAAATATACTGATTTTTTAAACATGCAAGGGGTAGAATCATAAACATTGGTCTATATACACCATTGTTGATACTAGAAACATCATGGGAGAAAACTAGAATGTATTTTGTGCTAGTCGCACCAAGAATCTGATTAAATAATGATCCATTTTTCTGTTTTTTTTGATAAATTACCTAAATGACATATTTTAGTCCTTGAAAAAATACCAATAATGTCACTATCATACTTGTTATATTCTTTACGAAAAAATTTCAATTACTTGGATTTCCTGGAAGTATAAATTAAGTAGGGATGAAAATTCATTGGAAATTTATGAAAAATATTGAGTACTAGAATATAGTTTAGCTCAACTATCATCAAAAAATTAATGGGAAAATTAAAGTTATTAATAGAACTATTAAAAATATATCAAGATGTTTAGCTGATGAAAAACTATGAGAAGGTGGATTAGTTATATAACGAGAGTTTGCACACAATAGTTTGGTAAATAAATCAAAATGTAGGAATTTATTTTATATTTTTGATGAGAGGTCACTTAATATGGTGGTTTATTTGGAAGAATTAATAAAATTAAGTCAAAAGAATGCAAAGAAAACATATTTTGTAGATTAATAGGTCAATGAAGCTAATAAACAAGTGAAAAAGTAACCCAAAAAGAAAAACTAGCGGAAAAAGAAAAAGATTGATAAGAGCATGACAGAACAAAAAATCAATGAGGGTGATCTTTTCATGGCATATTTCATAAAGGAGAGGCTTTTGAAAAAAAATTATAATAACTTTAAAATGAAAAAAAAAATGGTCCTTAAAAAATAGTGAGCAATATCTTTAATAATGTATATGTATTGTAGTTTCTTATAGAGCTATATACTTGCCCATATTTGATGTGGTAGTTTTTTATAAATTTCATAAGAATATTGTAAATGGAGAATATTATGTAAAATATTGGATATATTAGATTTAAATAATGAAATAGGTTGAAATTGATGTAATGTTGGATGAATAGATCATTGGTATAAACGAGTTGGAAAATGAATGAATATTTGGTCCACTATAAAGGAAATAGTTTAGATGAAATTATTTGGATTATGGTAACACAATTGGTATGGTTGACTCAATTGAATTAATTACTAAACCAATTTAGCAGGAACAAATTATTTGTAACTAGGTATCTTGATGTAGATGCATGGGCCATGTCCTTGACTCATCCTTCATTTCCAAAGAAAAATTGACATTATTTCATTTAAAATAGTGTGCAACATCATCTATTAGATTTAATTCCTCTTCTTCCCTTTTATTGACCCCACGTTCAACTAATACGCCTAGAATACATCTGATACCTATATCTTATACCTCAAAGGAGTACATAGAAAAATACATATTATACCTTCAATAATGGACTTACCTATAAATGGGCTACTCTAATGGAAAAACAAACTACACGAGTGAAATGCTCTTGAGATTATGAGAATTATGAGAATAAAGTTGACTTTATTTGTCACCTGAAAATTTCACCCCTCAAAGAATCTAAATATTCCACGTAGATTTTGTGTGAGAATATTTCAACAGAATATTCCCTTATATCCTCCTAATAATTTGTGCTTAGGTCAGCGTTAGAACAGGAGGTTCCCCCATTCTATTTCGAGTACAGGTTATGTATGTTCAACTCCCACTCACAAAATGGATTGGGAATTTATATAATGTTTGTGGGTGGTGATAACAAAATGCCACTTGGTGTTGTTGGTTGACATATGCAAGTTCAGTGGGGGTGGCAATTTTGACCTCACATACCCTCCAACCGTTGTAATATATTTTTAATTTGAAATAAAACTTGTTGTTGCAATTAATTTACCACTCCGCCAAAAGTAGCTTGGGGTTTGGCAGGTCTTCCAAATTGGTGGCCTTCTAGCCCATCCCATAAACCTATGTATTTGATCTCCAACTATGCCACTTTTCGACCAAATGACTTCCAAGCGACCTCCAAAAACAGTTTAACTTCCAGATTTGACCACGAATAAATGCCCTACTGGGTTTGGTAAGGGTTTACTGGCCAATCCTACGGTGCCATGTGATGCTCAGTGATCAGGCCATGTGGTGCCCCTAGATTGGGCCTCATCCTCAGCCATACAATGAATCTGAGTCTGCCAAGTATCGTGATTTGATTGGCCCAAGTAGGTTCATAATAATTATGATAGTGTTGGCTGTATTTCCATGTGTCAGCCTATGGGAACACCATGTGGTAGCTTAAATTACACCTACAATCTTTTAGTTGTTGGAAAAAATCTTCAGATGAAAATAACTTTCGCATATGGTTTCAGATTGAGGTGTTTTTCACATCATTCGATACAAATGGTGAGCTCTTAAACTTGCAATATGTTTTTTTAAGATTTTAGGACTTTGAAAATTTGTCCTTTTGCGATACTCTTGGGTCATCCCTCCCCACTAAGAAGATTTTGGGCCTCCAAAATCCTTATCAATAAATTTACAGGTGAGGGAATTTCTCCCTTACTTTCTCCTTTTAAATCCATCAAGCCTTAATTGGATGCATCCCTTTGAAACCCACACAAAGGTACTCCTCATCTCCCCGTCGAGAAGTCCTGGTCCTCCTGTCAAGGATGATGTCTTCAGGAAGTTTTTCCAAATACCCTGGTGAAAAATCATGCACTGAAGGTACCTATTCACCCCCTATGGGTCCATGATCATAGGCGACTTGTAGAGATTTAAGTTTTCAACATTCAACACAAAATACATCTGCATATATGTTGACATTCAACACAAAATACATATGCATGATAAGAATTATCTCCAATATTCTCCAAGACTATGAAAGGCCCATATATGATTGGTATCAATTTCTTGCCTTCCCCCTTTATCTTGTCCTTGCTAATATGGATTCATACCATGTCTCCATCCTGGAACTGGTGATTAACTCATAGTTTATCATATTGAGATTTATATTGAGCCTGGCTCTTCTCCAGATGTTCCTACACTGATTGATGAATCATTTGGTATCGCTGAATGAACTTTCATTCTTTATTTGTGTAACTTCGTTCATTGGAATCCTCATCCTTCCCAAAGATGAGGTATAAGGGATATTTTGATAGGTAAAAAAATCATTTTTAAAATGGTGATCTTTGAGTAGATGAGTGCATGGCCCTATTGTATGCATGTTGTACACAATGGATCTGCTTATACCAAAACTTAGGATGTTTTACGTAATAGCCTCAAAGTAAGTGAACCATTATTCGGTTGACAACCTTTTTTCTCTCTTAGTTTGTGGATGGAATGTGTTAGTCATCCATAATTTTGATGATATCCAAAGATGACTAAATTTGACAAACCCATATTTATAGAACAATATTGCAGAAACATTGTGAATTCTAGAAATCTCACTACCTTCATCATCCTAAGTTCATCAGTTCACTAAAATCTTCATCTATGTCTCCTAAAACGTTATCCTGCTGTTTCAAGAAGAAGCTCATTTCAAGCTATTTATCCTTGTTTTTATTAGTCCATTTCCCTATGAAAATAGCCCATTTTCCCTTTATCAACTTTTCATTTCCTCTAAAAAATCCCCTTAAGCCATTATAAACACTCTTATTTTGGTTTAAAAAGGTCCCTTTTCCTCTTCATTGTCTTCCATTTTCTCTAAAAAACCATTTTTTTTTAAATCATTAAAAACCCTTATAATGGTTTAAAAACCTTTTGTTTGTCTATCAAAAGCTTTAAAAAGCTTTAAAAAACCCATTTTTTAGCCTTTATTCTGCCCTTTTATAAAATTGGGTTTTAAAGCCCCTTTGGGCTTGAGCCCCAGTCCCTCTCCTCCATGTGACCTGAGGGCCTGACCACCCTCACCGCACCTTCTCCTCGCCAAGTCCATAGCCCCCTTTTACTTTGCCTCGGGTCCCCTACTCCTCCACCGGACCCTTCCCGCTCCTTTCCTTCTGGCCCCCTTCCCTTACCTTTTATTTTACCGTCGCTGGCCCACCTCCCACTACCCTACCACCCGTCCAATCCTCCTCCGCCAGCTGCCCTCCACTATCACCTCCTCGGCCGTGCAACTTCCACTATCGCGCTCCCCTGTGGCCGTAGATCTACCACCCTTAGATTTGATGACCCAAAAAAATTATCGCATAGATTTTGCAATAGAGGTTTAACACCTCAAATTCACGCGAAAAAAGCGGTTTTGCGAGGGGCACGTGGCGAGCGATGAATGGAATCGCGTTCCCCCGGGGCAAAACCATCAACAGCTCATGGGCAGCGCGAAAACCACTTATGGATTCGCAAAAACCGCCTTTTCCAATTTTCGCGCCAAAGCCATTTTTAAACCTGTTTTTCACGGTTTTTCCATGGAAACCTCTCCCTTGTGCTTCTCCTTCCTTTGCGCACTATCTTCCGCCTCTGCAATCTCTCTCAAACACCTCCTGAACTCTGAAAAGTAGTTTTGACCACTATCCCACAAGTTTTGAGCTAATTTTGTGTTTTTATTGCAGGTTTAATTGAAGGTAAGGCCAAGAAGTCTTCCCACAGTCTATAAAGAGACAAGACCAAAGGTAGCAACCTTCTGAGGCCTAAATAACATAGAAAAGAGACAAAAGGATCGAAATTCAATGATTTTTAGCCAAGTTTGTCTCAGCATTGGTTATATATCAAAACCCTCCAGTGCCAAGAAGCTCCCTGCCAGAAGTAGTGTTTTGAGTGATAAAGATTGAAGGTGAAGGTCAAAGGGCCGAAAGATAAAGGCCCAAGGATTAGGATCAAGCCCTTAACCAATAGATTAAAGAAAGAAGCATAGTGTAAAAACAAATAAATAGAGGTTTAACGCACTATATAAAGGGTTAAGGAACAACAATGGTGCATTATAAAGGCCAAAAAGCAAATCGGGCCTAAGACACAGCTAAAGACAAATAAAAAAAGGTTTAAAGCAATGTATAAAGGGAAAGGAACAACAATTGTGCATTATGAAGGCCAAAAAGCATCATCAAGCCTTAAAACAAAGTTTAATGATGATAAATCTTAAGGCAAAATCAAAGCCTAAAAACAGATTAATATAAAGGCAAATTAGGCCTAAAGCAACCTCGAATACATCAAAAGGAGCAGTTATTCCCTTAACATATCAAATTGACACCTTTCACTTACTTTCTGTCTCAAAAGGCAAATAAACAGTTATTGCACAAAAGAAGATATTTTAAACTGTCAGAACAGTTAATGTAAAGACAGAAAAAGGCCTCAAAGTCAATCTTTTCAACTATTTCATCCTCAGGAAGTAAAGACAGATTTATTACACAGGGAAGTAGTTGAGAAACATTCCTACCTTATGCCTTGCATGGTTTTTAAGGCTAGGAGTGCATTTACTATGTCATTAATAACATTTTGAACCCTAGATGGTTCCACCTCCTCAATCACAGTATAAATACTGCCGTGGAACTCATTTGTAAGGGTTGGTTGCTGGAATTCGAACTCTTTGAAGTTGTACATAGTTTGGCTGAAGCTTAAGAAGAAATTGAAGTTCTGGAAGATTTATGATGTTCTAACATATTTTGTTAATGAGAAAGCTCTATCACTGGATCCCTGAGCATGGTTGTTGGTGATGTATTCTGATCTGTTATTGTTATTTCATGTTTTCCATTCCGTTTCATCATTTTCTTACTTGCAATAGAGTGAAAATTTTAGGCTAAGAAATGTCTCCTAGAAGCACCTTAGACCTGTTTTCTCTTCACTGTCTTTATGTTTTCATCCGCTGAAGGTTTTATTGAGTAGTTTGACTACTTTTCAACCCTTAAGATTGTTTATTTCTGAAATAGTCCATACAGTTGGTTTCAAGAATGATTTATGGTTCCCCCTACTTACTTGCTGCCACTTGAAAACTGTTTCTGAAGTCTCCCTTTGAAGTACCATTGTTTATAGTCTGCCAAAGAGGTCTGTTTCGATCATACCCTTTTTTATTGCTTAGATAATTTTTTTGAAGGTCTTTATAATTTCAGTCTTATATGTTTAGGCGTTCCCTCTTCTATGAATGCAGTTATTTTTGAATCTTGAATGTTTTCTTATCCATGAAAGTGAAATATTTGGATGAAATAGGGCGTTCCCCGACTCCTAGATTTCATTTGAATAGTTTGTCTTGGAATTATTATTTGTTGAAGTGTGGTTTCTGGAATTTATGGTTAGCCCTATCTATGGAATGCCTCTTCATGTTCTGATAATGTTTTAAGTCCCTTTTTTGAGAAGTATATATAATTAAGGATTTTTAATTGCCCTTAGTTATGCTTCTCCTTCTAAAAACCTTAATGTCCATTTCATTTCATCCAGCAAACCCAATATCCACTAGCCAGGTTAGATTTTCCCTTTGATATCCCATATCCATTGATTGAGATTGTTATGACTTCTTCTTGACTCCATTTCCCAATGGCTTTGATGTTTCCCCTTTCTATCTATGTTTCCTAGATTATTCATGTCCAACCAACCAAACAAACAAACAAACAAACTTGCACTTAATAACTAGCCTAAAATCAACCTCTTAAAATAAATCAAGCTATATCTTTACAAACATATTGAGAGATCCCTCTCTGAGACTAGGAGGGCTAGATCCTAAAGCTCTAAAGCTTGGTTTATATGTTGCCTTGTCATTTGGTTTTCCAATCATCTAAATCACAGGACACCAACATTCTGGCGATCACGGTGGGAATTTTGAGTATATAGTCACATAAACACCTCTTAAAAACTCATTAGACCCTCAGTAATCAAATAATATCCAGTGAATCTACCACCTCATCGCCATCCAACATTCTGGCGATCACGGTGGGACCTCTAAGTTCATAGTTGCCTAGTAAGCTCTTATAGACTCATTAGTCCTTCAACAACCATAGAAACTCAGAAAATCCCAAAAACATTTCAGATTGGCTTTCATAATAAACATTGATGGTGGACCATAAAACATTTTACCTCCAAAAGAGCTAAAAATTTTCACCTTGCGACTCCACTGGCCTCCAGTAGGCCTATTACTTCACTAGTCCTTGTAGACTCCCCTGGGAATGCATTGAGAAAACCCAGTCATGTTGTTGGTGGACATCAAAGTTCAAATCTTCCACCTGGCGACTTCACAACCTCCTAAAGACCAAATGAATCCACTGGTAGAGAACTCTAAACTAGTTGAAAAGATTCAGTGACCCTTTCTAATTTACAAACATGGATTCAAGGATACAAAGGAGATATGCTCCAATGAACAGAGATCATATCCCTGGATTCCCACACAAAATTCCTCAAATAGATTGGCTGAAAAACCTGCCTATTTTTCAAGATGAAAATTTTGATGACCCTTTGTTCCATCTCATCAAGTTTCATATACATGTATGGAGGTTAGACGTTGAATGGCATGAGGACTGTCTTATGAAAATTTTTATGGCAACATTAGAAGGTAAGGCAAGGGATTGGTATGAATGGTTAGAACCTAAGAGCTTGTTTTCTTTAAAAGACATGCACCAGGTATTTTATGAAGAATATAAATAAAACCCTTCATTTTTATCATGGACTGTAAATTGTTGTGATCAATCTCAAAATATCATACAATACCTGTTAGATATTGATGAGGATTTGGTTAATATGCATCCTGAGGATCTCTTAGCAGCAATTCATGAATTTCATACCCAAGAAAACTATCACAAGAACCTAGATGAATCATTTGAGGAAGATATTAATCAAGAAATAAAGAAAATCCCTCAAGACACTAGTACATTTGGCGGAAATTCCGACACTTGGTTCCGACACTTTTGACCAAAGGTCGGAAATTTCCCAAAAAATTTCAACTTTTTCAAATCCCACCCGAAACTGTCGCTATACCGACGTTTAGAGAAAAGTGTCGCAATACCGACACTTAGACAAAGTGTCGCAATTGCTACATTTAAAGGAAGACGTCGCAGTTGCGACACTATGCCCCAAAGCGTCGCTATTGCGACAGCTGCTTCCAAACATCGCAATTGCGACACATTGTCTAAGTGTCGCAATTGCGACGTTTAGAGGCAGCCGTCGCAATAGCGATGCTTTTGGGGGTGTTGTAATAATGACACTTATATGCTATTACTCTTTGTTAAGTTGTCTTGTAACAATACTCTGATTTTATTGGTTTACTATGTAATTCAATGGTTAAATGTTAACTATATGTTATGAAATATAAGTGAAAGGTGCACACCACCCATAAGAGATAAATCTTAACACAAATAAAGAAACAACATAAATGAAATGAATTAAAATATATCTATTCTACTTCTCTAATGGGTTGTGGATCTATTCTTTTGTACAACCAAGGAGGTTCTTTCTTGATGCATGTGAGGGGCACCCGACCGGGCGCGTTTGGGTCGGGCCGCTTCGTTCGAGGGCGCCCGTATTAGTTTTGCTAAGTTATGACCACCCGGGTGCCTTGTGCATGTTCGGGCGGCTCGTTTGTCATTTTCTCCCTTGTGGCATCGTTTGGTCGGGCGCGTTGTGTTGCACCGTGCGAGGTTGCTCGACCGGGCGCATTCGGTTTGGGCCGTTTTGCTTGAGGGTGTCGGTATCAGTTTTACTAAGTTGTGACCGCCCAAGTGCCTTATGCACGTTCGGGTGGCCTGTTTTCTGTTTGGTTCCTTGTGGGATATTCGTTTGGTCAGGTGCATCGTGTCGCGCTGTGTGAGGTCGCCCGACGCCTCTGGATAGCGTCACAATACCGACGCTTTATGAAAGTGTCAGAATTGCGACTCTAAGGCTAACCATGCTTTGACCGGCCTCAAATTGTCGCTCTTGCAACGACGGGGTGTCAAAATAACGACACTTTGGCCATCAGAAATTGGGCCAAATTTACTAGTGGCACGACCAAGGGCGCCTCGGTCGGGCCGTTTTGTGCGAGGGCACTCGTGTCACATTTGCTAACTTGTGACCGCCCGGGTGCCAACTTGTGCACGTTCAGGCTGCTTGTTTACTGTTTGCTACCTTATGCCTCTGTGCGGCCGGGCTCGCCGTGTCGCGCTGTGTGACACCACACGACCAAGGGCGCCCAGGTCTGGCCGTTTCGTGTGAGGGCGCCCATGTCACATTTGCTAACTTGTGACCGCCCGAGTGCCAGCTTGTGCACGTTCGGGTGGCCCATTTGCTGTTTGCTACCTTGTACATCCATGCGGCTAGGTGCGCCATGTCGTCCGTGTGATGCCGCACGACCAAGGGCACCTGGGTTGGGTCGTTTCGTGCGAGGGCACCTATGTCACATTTGCTAACTTGTGACCGCTCGGGTGCCAGCTTGTGCACGTTCGGGCAGCCCGTTTACCATTTTCTACCTTGTGCCTCCATGTGGCCGGGCGTGCCGTGTCGCACCGTGTGACATTGCACGACCAAGGGCGCTCGGGTCTGGCCGTTTCGTGCGAGGGTGCCCGTGTCACATTTGCTAACTTGTGACCACCTGGGTGCCTTGTGCACGTTCGAGCAGCCTGTTTTCCATTTGCTACCTTGTTCCTCCAAGCGGCCGAGCACGCCGTGTCGCGCCTTATGACGCCGCATGACCAAGGGCGCCCGGGTTGGGCTGTTACGTGCGAGGGCATCTGTGTCATATTTTCTAACTTGTGACCGCCTGAGTGTCTTAATTTTCACGTTCGGGCGACCCGTTTGTCGTTTTCTACTTTATTCCTCTGGGTGGCCCGGCGCGCCGTGTCGCGGCATGTGATGCCTCATGACCAAGGGCACCTAGGTTGAGCCGTTACGTGCGAGGGCGCCCGTGTCAGATTTTCTAACTTGTGACTACATGAGTGTCTTAATTTTCACATTCGGGCAGCCCATTTGCCGCTTGCTACCTTGTTCCTTCAGGCGGTCGGGCGCACTGTGTCGCGGCGTGTGACGCCTCACGACCAAGGGCGCCTGGGTTGGGCCGTTTTGTGCGAGGGCACCCGTGTCACATTTGCTAACTTGTGACTACCCGAGTGCTAGCTTATGCACGTTCAGGTGGCCCACTTACCATTTGCTACCTTGTGCCTCTGTGCAGCCAGGCGAGCCATGTCGCACCGTGTGATGCCGCACGACGTCCAAGGGCGCCCTAGTCTGGCCGTTTCGTGCGAGGGTGCCCATGTCACATTTGCTAACTTGTGACTTCCCGGGTGCTAGCTTGTGCATGTTCAGGCGACCCATTTACCATTTTCTACCTTGTGCCTCCGCGCTGTGGGGCATACCGTGTCGCGTCGTGTGACGCCGCATGAGCAAGCACGCCCGGGTCTGGTCATTTCGTGCGAGGGCGCCCGTGTCACATTTTCTAACTTGTGACTGCCCGAGTGCCAGCTTGTGCACGTTTGGGTGGCTCGTTTTCTGTTTGCTACCTTGTGCTTCCATGCGGCCGGGCGCGCCGTGTGACGCTGCACGATCAAGGGCGCCCAGGTCTAGCTGTTTCATGCGAGGGCACTCGTGTCACATTTTCTAACTTGTGACCACCCGGGTGCCTTGTGCACGTTCAAGCGACCCGTTTTCCGTTTTATACCTTGTTCCTCTGGGCGACCGGGCGCACTGTGTCGCGCCTTGTGATGCCGCACGACCAAGGGCGCCCGGGTCGGGCCTGTTGGGTATGTGTTATATTATTTCCATGACTAGCCCCAAGCGCTATACATTGCGCCGGGCATAGCAGGGGGGTCACAAGGGGGGAGGCAGCCCCCACTGTTGGGGTCCGGGGCAGCGCCCCAACGAAAATTGTTTTGGTGTGCGGACCCACTCATAGGCGGACCAACCCATGTTTTGTGCATGAGTTTGCACATGG
Organism: Pinus albicaulis; assembly: GCA_034641835.2. Classification (NCBI taxonomy): domain Eukaryota; kingdom Viridiplantae; phylum Streptophyta; class Pinopsida; order Pinales; family Pinaceae; genus Pinus; species Pinus albicaulis. The sequence goes on along the minus strand of CM076575.1, from coordinate 1,489,366,401 downwards.
TTTTGGGGTACAATGGTTTTCAGCCCCTGGTATTTTGTAGATCCGGTTAAGGGAACTACGGTTATGTTCTAATCCATGGTTAATGGATTGGGGTTTATGTATGCTTCGGCATGTATATATATGTGTTGTAACACTAAAAGGAATATAATGAAAAATCAAGCTGGTCGTCCCGATTTGGGATCCAGGGGAAAATCTCTGTGTTTATCTGTTTTATGTTTTATGCTCTCGCTATTGTTTATTTTCTATTATAAGATTCATGTGTAGATAATTTATGTTCAAGGTTAAAACCTACATTTGGTATCAGAGTTGTTTCGGCTTCAAGGGGACACCTTTGCTGCTGAGGGTTTTTTGCTTGGGCCTGAGGTAGACCCTGTTCAGTGGGAGATTTGCGGGATCGATTCTTGCGGTGAAAAAAGATGGCGAGCAGCGGAAAGATAGAGATCGAGAAATTTAATGGTCAGAGTTTTGAGTTGTGGAAGCTCAAGATGGAGGATCTGCCGGTGGATAAAGATCAGTGGATCGCGGTAGATCCAAGTACTAAACCAACGGCAATGCCAGATGAAGACTGGAAGAAACTGGATCGGAAAGCTAAGAGCACAATACGGTTGTGTATCTCAGATTCAGTATTGTTGAATGTATATGGGGAAGCTACGGCGAAGAATTTGTGGGAAAAACTTGGGACTTTGTACCAATCTAAGTCTCTGGTGAATAAGTTGTTCCTGCGGAAAAAGCTGTATAACCTGAGGATGAAGGATGGAGACTGAGTGACAGAGCATTTGAACGCCTTCAATACTGTGGTAAGTCAGCTGTCATCTGTTGATATTAAAATCTCAGATGAAGATAAGTGCATCAGTTTTTTGTGTTCTCTACCAGACTCGTGGGACAGTCTGGTTATTGTAATAGGTAGCAATACAACTACCTTGAATTTTGATGACATTGTCTCAGCCTTGCTGTCGGAGGAAATGAGACGGAGAAATATGGAGGGTCAGAATGGAGATGCCTTATCTGTACGAGGAAGGTCACAGAACAGAAACAAGAATAAGGTTTCGAGTGGGAGATCTAAATCTAGAGGGAGATCTAAATCTCCTGGAAAGTTTGTAAAGGTGTGCTGGAAATGCGGAAAGGAAGGGCACTACAAAAAGGACTGCAGATATAAAGCTCCCGAGAAAGGAAAGGGATCTGATGATGCTCCTTCTACAGAGGCAAAAACCACCTCGGATGAAGGTGGGGATGTGTATTTGGCTTCTTCTTCAAATACACATGTAGATCATGAGTCATGGTTGATCGACTCAGGTGCATCCTTTCACTTCACTCCCCATAGGGAGTGGTTCTGCGAGTATGAGAAATATGATGGTGGTGATGTCTTCCTAGGGGATGATAGGAAGGCCAAAATCATCGGGCGTGGAAAGGTCAAGTTGAAGTTGCAAGGTGGAAGGATTAGAACACTTCCTGGTGTTCTGCATATTCCTACATTGGCCAGAAATCTGATTTCTGTAAGCAAGATGGATGATGCAGGTGTAAAAACAGTGTTCGAGAAAGATGCCTGCAAGATGGTTCGGGGAGCATTGGTATTAATGCGGGGAGTTTGGACTGGAACTCTGTACAAGCTACAAGGTAGCACTGTTATTGATGGGTGTAACAGTTCTGTGGTTCCTGAAAGTGGAGTGGAAAGCCTAGCTATCTCTGGAGAAAATACCATGTTATGGCATCAAAGGCTTGGACATATTGGAGAGAAGGGCCTTCGGATACTGCATAGAAATGGTATGGTAGAAGGTATGTCTAATTGCTCTCTGGATTTCGATTTCTGTGAACATTGTGTATATGGGAAGCAGAATCGGGTGAGTTTTCCTTCTGGTGCTAAGAGGGCGAACAAGATATTAGAACTCGTGCACAGTGATGTGTTTGGACCTGTGTCAGTTCCATCACTGGGAAAGTCTGTGTACTATGTTTCATTCATAGATGACTTCTCAAGGAATACATGGATATATTTCTTGAGGAAGAAATCTGAATTCTTTGACAAATTTAAAGAATTTAAGGCTCTGGTGGAAAACCGGACAGAGAAGAAGATAAAGGCGTTGAGGACAGATAATGGTGGGGAGTTCTGCAAGAAGGAATTTGAAGAGTTCTGTAAGAAGTGTGGTATAGCACGGCAGAAGACTACTCCATACACACCTCAGCAAAATGGAGTTGCAGAAAGAATGAACAGAACGCTGATGGAAAAGGCAAGAAGCATGCTCAGTGGTACCGTGTTAGGACAAGAATTCTGGGCAGAGGCAGTGGAGACTGCATGTTACTTAGTTAACAGATCACCTTCATCAGCGTTGGAGGATAAGACCCCACATGAGTTATGGACTGGTAAGAAACCCTCTATTTCACATCTAAGGGTATTTGGATGTGATGCATATGTACATGTTCCAAAGGAGAAAAGGACCAAGTTGGATAATAAATCTGAAAGGTGCATCTTTATTGGGTACAAGGATGGTTTAAAAGGTTACAAGCTTTGGAACCCGAAAACAAGGAAGGTTGTGTACAGCCGAGATGTGGTGTTTAGAGAGGTGAAAGATGTTGTTAAACATGAAATCATACCAAAGGAACTTGAGAAGATAGAGTTTGAGCTAAAGGAGGATGAATCAGACTCTACAACAGAAGAAGACTCAGAAGATGAAGAGCCACAAACTCCAGCTTTGAGAAGATCAGTTCGGGAAAGAAGGCAACCAGAAAGGTATAGTCCATCTGCTTTCTGTTCAGGTTTTACCTTAACTATAACTGATGATGAACCCAGAACTGTCAGGGAGGCAGTAGATTCAGAGGATGGAAAACTCTGGAAGGAGGCCATGGTTGATGAAATGGCATCCTTGCAGAAAAATGAGGCATGGGATCTGGTGGAGTTGCCGGCTGGAAGGAAGCCCATCGGGAGCAAATGGGTGTTTAAAAAGAAGATGAATGTAGAAGGCAAGGTGGAGAAATACAAAGCTCGGTTGGTAGCAAAAGGTTATTCCCAGGTGCCGGGAATTGATTTTGGTGATATTTTTTCTCCTGTTGCCAAGGTTGCTTCTATTAGATTACTTTTATCTGTTGCTGCTACATTTGATTTTGAGATAGAACAGATGGATGTGAAGACATCATTTCTTCACGGGGATCTAGAAGAGGAGATCTACATGAAGCAACCTGACGGTTTTATGGTGAAGGGTAAGAAGGAACTGGTATGCAGGTTGAAGAAATCTCTGTATGGGTTAAAACAGTCACCAAGGATGTGGTATCAGAAATTTGATACCTATATACGGGGACTTGGCTTCACCAAAAGCAAGGAGGATCACTGTGTTTATTTTAAATTAATTGGTGACCGTGTTATTTATTTGGTATTGTATGTGGATGATATGTTGTTGATTGGAAATGACAAAGAAATTATCCAAGATTTGAAGACCCAACTGTTCTCCAAATTCTACATGAAGGATCTTGGTGCTGCAAACTATATTTTGGGCATGGAAATTAAGAGAGATCGGGCAAAGAGGAAGCTCTGGTTAAACCAGAGGAAGTATGTCAAGACTATATTGCAGAGGTTCAATATGCAGGATAGTAAACCGATGAATGTTCCTATTCCTATAGGTGTAAAGCTGTCTGCTGAACAGTGTCCCAAGACACAAGAAGAAGAGGGGTATATGTCCCGTGTTCCATATGCAAGTGCAGTGGGTAGCATGATGTATGCAATGGTCTGTACTAGACCAGACATTGCACATGCAGTGGGAGTATTGAGCAGGTTTATGTCAAACCCAGGGAAGGAGCATTGGACAGCAGTGAAGCGTGTTTTCAGATATTTACGTGGCACTAGTGATTATGGCTTGTGCTACCAAGGAAGACCAGGATTAGAAAGAATGTTGGACATTCGTGGTTTTGTTGATGCAGACTGGGCTGGAGATCTGGACCAAAGAAGATCTACAAGTGGGTATGTGTTTAGCCTATTTTGAGGTGCAGTCAGTTGGATGAGTAAAATACAGTCTGTAGTGGCTCTTTCAACTACAGAGGCAGAATACATAGCAGCCACTCATGCAAGCAAGGAAGCAGTTTGGTTGCAGAGATTGTGTTCAAGTATGGAGTTGGTACAACAAGCTATAAGGATAGACTGTGATAGCCAAAGTGCAATTTTCTTGGCTAAGAACCCTGCTTATCATTCAAAGACAAAGCACATTGATGTTCAATATCACTTTGTTAGAGATATGGTTGAGGCTAAAAGGGTGTTGCTGGTAAAGGTGGACACTTTGAAGAATTTTGCAGATGCATTGACGAAGTCTGTGAGCACTCAGAAGTTCTCTTGGTGTAGAGAAACAATGGGTGTTGAAGAATTGGCCCAATGACTAAGCTCTCCCGTGGCCCCCTGTGGAAAGAAAACAACAAGTGGGAGAATGTTGGGTATGTGTTATATTCTTTCCACGACTAGCCCCACGCGTTGTACGTTGTGTTGGGCGCAGCAGGGGGGTCACAAGGGGGAGTGCAGACCCCCATCGTTCGGGGTCCCGGCGTGCCTCGACGAAAATTTTTTTGGTGTGCGGACCCACTATAGGCGGATCCGCCCATGTTTCGAACCCACTCATAGGCACACCCACCCATGTTTTGTGCATGAGTTTGCACATGGTTTTGGGGTACAATGGTTTTCGGCCCCTGGTATTTTGGAGATCCGGTCAAGGGAACTACGATTATGTTCTAATCCAGGGTTAATGGATTGGGTTTTATGTATGCTTCGGCATGTATATATATGTGTTGTAACACTAAAAGGAATATAATGAAAAATCAAGCTGGTTGTCCCGATTTGGGATCCAGGGGAAAATCTCTATGTTTATCTGTTTTTTGTTTTATGCTCTTGATATTGTTTATTTTCTGTTATAAGATTCATGTGTAGATAATTTATGTTCAGGGTTAAAACCTACAGGGCTGTTACGTGCGAGGGCGCCCGTGTCAGATTTGCTAACTTGTGAACACCTAAGTGTCTTAATTTGCACGTTCGGGTGACCCATTTTCCGTTTGCTACCTTGTTCCTCTGGGCGGCCGGGCGTGCCGTGTCACGGCGTGTGACGCCTCACGACCAAGGGCGCCTGGGTCGGGCCGTTACGTGCGAGGGCGCGCGTGTCAGATTTGCTAACTTGTGACTGCCTGAGTGTCTTAATTTGCACGTTCGAGTGGCACGTTTGCTGTTTGCTACCTTGTTCCTCTGGGTGGCCGGGCGCACCGTGTCGCGACGTGTGACGCCTCACGACTAAGGGTGCCTAGGTCGGGCCGTTTCGTGCGATGGCGCTCGTGTCAGATTTGCTAACTTGTGATCGCCTGGGTGCTAGCTTGTGCACATTCGAGCGGCCCATTTTCCATTTGCTACCTTGTGCCTCTGTGCGGCCGGGCGCGCCATGTCGCGCCGTGTGACACCGCACGACCAAGGGCGCCTGGGTCGGGCCGTTTTGTGCGAGGGAACCTGTGTCACATTTGCTAACTTGTGACCTCTCGTGTGCCAGCTTGTGCACATTCAGGCGGCCTGTTTATCGTTTGCTACCTTGTGCCTCCGTGCGGCCAGGTACGTTGTGCTGCACCATGTGACGCCGCATGACCAAGGGCGCTCGGGTTTGGCCGTTTCATGCGAGGGTGCCCGTGTCACATTTGCTAACTTGTGACTGCCTGGGTTCCAGCTTGTGCATGTTATTAGTGATGATAATATTTATATATATTTAAAATTGTATTATCACATTATCATTTACATTATTTATATATATATCCATCCGAAAAAACAATTGAAAATGGTATAATAGCCATTATCATTTTATTCTCACTTTGCTTGTTTTTGTACTTTCTTTTAGTTAGCAAATTTGGTTTGATTTTTATTTTTTTTTAAATTTAAAGGGTATACCTTATGCTCGGTCACTCACCTAATTCATCTAATTCCATTTAAATTTATGCTTATTTTATTTGATTCTTGAATCAAGGCTTTGCAAAATCCATGTCACTTATGGTTTTAGTTATATCTAATTACATTTAAATTCATGTCTATTTTATTTGATTCTTTGATCAAGGCCTTTGCAAAATCCATGTCACTTATGGTTTATTTTTTATTTTCTTTTGCTTGAACTAAGTCTTATTTCCATGTGGATTGTGTAATTTCACTTTTATTGCATATTATAGAATGTGTTTGTTTATAAGATTATATGATACAAGTGAGATAAAGGTTTATTATTTATCATATATAAATAAATTTATCAATATTGTACATTTACACTTCTATGAGGTGATGTTATAAGTAAATTCATAAATATCTCTTTTTAATCCTCATTTTACTCCATGAATATGTTTGGAAATGAAATTTCAATAGATTAATTTTTTCCTAACCTATGTATCATCAATATTGTACATTTACATTCTTAATTATGAGGTGATGTTATAGGTAAATCCATGAATATCTCCTTTTAATCTTCATTTTACTCCATGAATATGTTTGGAAATTAAATTTCAATAGATTAATTTTCTTGCTATTATATGTTTTACGAAGATATGGTAAGGAATTCTCTCTTGTTCTTCTTAGAAATAATTATATATAATTTTATTTTTTTTTCAAAATAGATTAAAAAAATTATATGAGAAAAATTATTAATTCATCAATATGTGTGTGTGTGTGTTGTGAGGAATAATTTCATAGTTCAACTTAATGGTTCATTATATAATCATGTCATCACCAATGATATATCTTAAAAAGCAACTGAAAAGCCATGTGTACAAAATCGATGTATACTCTAGAGAGTGGTTCTCATATCACTATGTAAATTGTTGTATGCTACTTCAAAAAAATTATAAGATAAACTGTAATACACATCATATATGCACCATAACAATTGCCATACAACTAATTTGTTTTAGGATACATGTGGCATTCTAGGGGTAAATTCCATATGATGTGTATATCAATATATTAGGTGTTGGTAATTTGTGAGTATCTAAGAAATGATAAGGAATATCCATACATCATGATCTTGTAATGTGATTATAAATTGTGTCTATAATTTCCATAAAATGTATAAATGATTTGTTTAAAAAAAATCAACATAATCAACCCTAAACAATGCTCACGATGTGGAATGTCATTGGCGAAACCAAAATGATGGTCACATGTCCCATTTCTATGGTAATGGTGATCATATATATGTTGTAGCGACACTTAATGAGTAATTAAATAAATCTCAGAGTGTGACTCATTGTGCCATATTTTTTTAAAGCATGATTTGTTTTCCTAGTTTTTACTAATTTGTTAACATATTTTATTCATTTTGAAAGCTAATTAATGATGCTTTAAGTAATTAGGACCTAATGAGAGATCATCTTCACATCTTCACTGAAATATATTTGGTAATTGTAGTCACTATATGAACCGTACATGCATGCTACTTAAGAAAAATTGAAATATAAACTATAATACACATCTTATATCTGCCATAACAATTGTCATACAACTTATTTACTTCTAGATACATATGAAATAATTCAGGTAAATGCCATATTATGTGTATACCAATATAGTAGGTGTTGGTAAGTTATGAGGATCTAAGAAATGATAGGGTATCCACACATTAGTGCCCTGGTGAATTTTTTGCATAATTTTCTATTTGTTGTAATTTTGTTGCTTGGATTTGTTATAGATTTCAAATAATAAATTATCTACTAGTTGTTCTTTATAAAGAATAAGTACAATAAGTAGTCACCTAAAAGTGAGGCATGTGAAAATATTGGTAACATGAGTAACCTGGTAAGCTGTAAATGAAAAGTGAATAAGATTAAAAGTTTTAAATGATGATGATGATTAACATCCACTATGTCCAATATGGTCTATCGAACACTTGCTTCTCTCACAACCTCTCCTCAGACATCGTGAGTCCCCTCCAACAAGAAGACAAAAAAATAGAAAAAGTATCTTTGTCTATTTCCCATCTACCACTCATTTTTGTAGTTGGTAACTACCTCCACCTCACCAACAGGTGGCAGGTAATTTCTAGCTCATTAATGGGCCTTATTTTCCCACTCCTAAAGGAAACATCCTATCTTTTATGGAAATATACTAATATCGAAGGAATGTACCATATATCTAGTGGATGTCACACCAAACCAATCTATATCTAAACCCACGCGCCCTTTTTACAAAAATTCTTACAGAATCGATTTCATTTTCTCTGCAACGACGCTGAGAGTTCGACCTAATCGATTTCATTATCTCTGCAACGGTGGTGCTGAGAGTTTGACTGTTTGTTCGACCGGTCAGTTGTTTGTTGGTTCGATGGTTTAGTAGGTTCAGGGGTTTAGCAAGGGACTCGTTGGTTCGACCACGAAAATGGTAAGCATACACCAATCCTTTAGCTATAATGTCCTGAATGTTATAAAAATTTGAAATTTCTTCGTAATATGAATGGAGGATTTCAATACCTGGGCTTTATATTGAAACCAAATGGTTACAAAATCTGTGATTGGGGTTGGCTCATTTATAATTATTACCCATTTATAGTAGAGCACAAAAACACTAAATATGGCCTGAGCAGATCCTTTACAACAGGCAATGGAATTGCAACTGCTTCATCAATAACCAATAGCTCCACTTGAGAAAGCTTTTCATAATCTTGGGGTTGGATATACTGCAGAGAAAACAATTGTAGTTAGCATTCGTGCTCCAATATATTAATATATTTTTTACATTGAACTGAAGAAAGGGAAACAAGCAAATGCTAGCCATCATACAATGCTTTGACATAAGAGTTTTGAGTGACATACTTGAAAAAAGAACTCATCCACTGATATTTATAATCATTTGAGTTATTCAAGTTAAACACAATGTCAAGAATAAAGATTCAATACCCTCTATTATCTTCATCACCCAATACAAGATTTAAATTTTTCCCAAAGAAACGCTTATTAAATTGGCAGCCATTATTTCTCCCTGCTTTAAAAACCCTACATTTAAATGAAAACAAGCATTGCATAAATTTTTCAACTACAAAAATCTATTAGTGTTCAAGTGTACATGTGTGCATCACTTGTGTAGGGTATTCCTTTTCCACTTTCACATTATCCAAGAATGTGTGTAGTATAGTTCATATTTTTTGTGATTTAGATTATCTTGAAAAAGGAAAGGTAAATTATTTCCCATGGAAAAAGAAGGTTTTCCCTTTTTACTACTGGAAATGGTACAAAAAAGTTCCATTTCTACTCGAAACTCCTATGAAACGGGAACCAAATAAAGGCCATGTCCTCAATGGACATCATTTGGCTTTGAAAATGGCCATTGCACCGTGTTGTTTCTTATATTACATCACGATAGTTTCTTAGGTAATTTCTTGTTTCTTGAGATGAAAAACAACCAAAGAAATCATGAAGATCCTTTCAAGAAATAAATGATCATTTCTCAATCATATCTCAACTATTTTTTATTTTATTCAGTGGTTGCTTACTTTGAGAGAAATTTGACACTTTTATAAGGAATATAACATAAAAACACAAAATGGGGAGGAATTGATGAGGTAGATGACCTTTAGTTGTTGTCAATTAAGAATTGATAATACACGATGCATGTTCTGTACTACAAACTAGATTCCTTCCTGGAGTTAGGACACAGAGTATTGAATCAAAGTTGTAGTTTCTAACTTCTTGTATTGGTTCATCAATATTGAAATTTAGAAATTGCATGTCTTCATTGCTTCATGTTTGAATAATTTGCATTATATCGTATAATAGGAAATTAGGAATTATGATTATTATTACTTTATGGATTTGTTAAGTTACTTTTAAGTTTGCATGGTTTAGTGTTAAATTATTCTTGTGTGCCCCTAGGCCCAGGTGAAGGAATGCCAAGGACTGAGAACCCTAGTTTTTAAATGGTATTGTTTCTTATACCCAAAAACCCCTCAACGTCACTTCTTATTAGTTCTTAACAATAGTGTTGTAAACAATTTGAGAATTGATATAGCAAAATCTCGCACTTCTCAAGATAAATTCCTAAAGCTAAAGTGTGATACCATGTGTAATTCAATAGCCCCATTGTCACCTCACCAACCTATTTTCACTTCGGGCTAGCTCTCATCCAACTCAAGGGGCGTTCTCCCTAGTAGATGTTAGGGATCTAATGGCCCAACCAAACCAAGTCCAGAGCCCCCCTAACTCTCTACGTTTACTACTATCAATCAAAATATTGAACAATAGGGTCAGACATGCATCCTGAAGATAAAATTGCCAGGGTATTTTTGGGTAATTTCAAAGGGAAAGTCCCCAAACACATATAATCAAGGAATTATAACGTGATTTCAAACATTAAATATCAACAAAATCGTTTAAAGGATATTGAAAGGAAAAAAGTGATGGAAGATAGAAAGTGCCTTACTTAAATGCTCTAAGGATTTTTCAATAGTTGCTCCAAAAGCTTCACTTCAAGGCCCTTCAAGATCGTCTCCAACAATGCTATACCATCAGCTTCAACAATTTTGCTCCAAAAATGTCCTCAAGGTCTTCACAACAAGTTTACTAGAAGTTGCTCCAACGATATATTCAATAAGGTCTACAACAAGGGTTACTTTCTCCTTTGTTTTAGAAATCCTTTAATAATGTTTTTATCCATAGATTAGCAATAATGCAAGGAATATATTTAATAAATATGAGTTGAAGTCTGATTCAAGAAGAACCAAACTCTATTTTCAACCAAGCCCAATGTCTTCTTCCAAATAAGGTCTTCTTCTTGTTGAAGGTAAGGCTACTAAAAAAAATAGATCTATTAAGAGGATCTCTAAACAGTGCACAAATCAAAACTCCTTGACGCAATGTATGCAACAACTAGCCCAAAATCTGTAACAATTTGAGGTTTGAGGTCTGCAAATAAAAGATCTCAATAAGAGACCAAATTTCCTGCTCAAATACTTCTTCAAGACCAGCTTCCTGTTGTGACTGAGATCCACTATTTTGCAAGAGATAACTTTTATAATTTTTCTGAACTACCCCAAAATTGAGCTCAGCCTAAGGTCTGCAATTTTGGTATGAAGTCTCAAGATCTGCAAAAACAAATGTATAGGTCTTCAAGATAAGAAGTTTGAAAATTTCCAGCCGATTCGAGTCTGCAATTATGAAAAATCTTGAAATCTGTACTAGATTCAAAGTATAACATACAATATTGCCTTAATAATTCTCATATAACATACAATATTTTAACATAAAATTTATTGAATGTTACGACAGTACTCATGCAATAATTACTGCATGGATTTTATAGACGAGAACAGCATGGAACCTTTTGCTCCTTGTCCTGTACTGTCATCTTGTACTTCAGAACTTATGCCTTACATTTTAGTCTTCATCATCCTTGTAATTCAGCCTGTAAGCTTTGGTTTCTATAAAACTGGTAGGGTGTTTCTATGGTAATTATACCTTGCTCCTTGTGACCAGACTCTTAAAAATAGTGTTCTCATTGCTCAAGGTGTGCTTTGGTAGCAAGAATCTAAAGAGGGATGGAATAGGCAGTGTATATCTTTAGCCACCATACTATTTTTTTCAATAGTAAAGCTTCCTTAGGCCTTGCCATCATCTTACACAGAGGTGGTATTGTGCTCCATAATGAGAGCCTATTAATGTGAGTTTTGTTGGTTTATATACACATTTCAATCTGATACTTCACAGCTTAAAAAAATACTAAATACTTCAGCCATCCACATTTAACAGCTAACTCAACATTAAGTGGCCTACAGGTAGATAACCTCAATTATAATCAATAGAACTTATGCCTTACATTTTGGTCTTCATCATCCTTGTAATTCAGCCTGTAAGCTTTGGTTTCTCTAAAACTGGTAGGGTGTTTCTATGGTAATTATACGTTGCTCCTTGTGACTAGACTCTTAAAAATAGTGTTCTCATTGCTCAAGGTGTGCTTTGGTAGCAAGAATCTAAAGAGGCATGGAATAGGCAATGTATATCTTTAGCCAACAGACTATTTTTTCCAATAGTAAAGCTTCCTTAGGCCTTGCCATCATCTTACACAGAGATGGTCTTGTGCTCCATAATGAGAGCCTATTAATGTGAGTTCTGTTGGAGTATATACACATTTCAATCTGATACTTCATAGCTTAACAAAATACTAAATACTTCAGCCATCCACATTCAACATCTAACTCAACATTAAGTGGCATACAGGTAGATAACCTCAATTATGATGAATAGAAAGTTTAGTGACATCAACAAGTGTCACATTTGTTATTGTTGAGCTTATCTATAGTACAGCTACTTAGTAAATCCCTATGAAAATGACCACCGTCGTAATAACATACAATATTTTAACATAAAATGTATTAAATGTTACAATAGTACTCATGCAATAATTACTTCATAGATTTTATAGACGCAAACAACATGGAACCTTCTACTCCTTGTCCTGTACTGTCATCTAGTACTTCAGAACTTATGCCTTACATTTTGGTCTTCATCATCCTTGTCTCTCATTTTTCTTCATAAAGTAATTATAAGAAATTTGTGTCACCTTGTTCCATCAAGATATTTGTTCAAGATAAATGAGTTTGTCATCTCTAACACGTATGCACTGTCCTAATGAATTGCTTGTTAAATCATCGCTGATCATTTACCTACTTAAATTGATTAAGATAATATGCATGTTAACTGTTTTACCTAATGACCATTTGTTTTCAACTCATGTGTCTTCTTCATTATACTAGACCAAAGATTGGTATTAGAATTGATGGGAGGGGCCATGAGCTTCCACCTTCATACGGTTGTTCGTTTAGAGAGAATAATTTGATATTGACTCAAACGCTTGAGAAACCTCCTTCAATTCAACTAGGCAATAAAAGTCAAATGCTAATTTAGCTGTTACCTTTATCGTTGATGCTTTATCTGCACCGTTAATTCTAAATAAATTGAATTTGAAATCAATATATTTCATTTAGGTACAGCTGGATATTTTCAACATATGTTCTAACATTACCATAAGAATGCATCTTAGAGTAAAAAATACTACATCAATTACTTGTATTTATTGTATAGATAATGATGGATTTTGATTGACTTGGCAGTGCAGGTACAAATCCTCTTGCATCATGAGCAATAAAACTTGTCAACCAAGGTCATGTCCAGGATATTTTTGCTTGTGCGCTTGACCAGGTTCATAATGTCACATTTTGTAAGTTCCTTTACAGTTCATAATTCAATATTAAGCTTGTTCATGATTATTATCTAGGTTTTTTGTATGTTTTTTTTCATCTATTTGATTGTAAGCAACTATGCATGTTTCCTGTTGTTCACTATGATTTCTCCCATTACCACTCCCAGGATGAATCCGACTTTATTGTTACATAGGTTACTTTATTGTTACTATGATTTCTCCATTTACCATTTCATAGGTTACATCATGTAAAGTTGTCAATCTCAGGTTGGTGATGAGCTTTAGTTCTCCAGATTTGGGGCTTTTCTGATATTTTCTCCCTCATGTCATTCCTGCATCACCTCGTTGTTTGAGCATGCCAATTATCTACCACTTGTACCAATTGGCACATGTCAATCTCTGAGTGGTGCCACATTTCACCTATTTTCGGCCCACTTGACCACCTAAAAAACTCAAATCCACACACCATGTGTCTTTATCATGGAGTGCCACATGTCCTAGATATTTTAGATGCTAACATCATGCTTCTAATGTGTTATGTCAACCAATCATAGTGGTCCATGTGGCCTTGTGCCATGTCACCAGTCTGGAAGAGAGATTTGAGCCTTTTCTTTTCATGATTTTTCTATTATAATTTTTTTCTTCTGGACGGGAAATCCCTTTTGCAATAGATGGGGATTTTCCCATTTCCCTGGAGTCATCTCCTAGGACACCATTCAAGCCATCATCCAAGAGGCAATCTGCAACTCTCTGTTGTTGCCCTCTTGCCCTTGAATTATGCACTTGTAGAAGACCAGTTAGGGCACTCTTCTAGCCCTTATCCCATTGCTTCATCATTGTATCAACTTCTCCCACAGGCTGCTTCTATTTTTTGTCCACTTAAAGGAAGAAAAAACTACCCTAGGGTGAGGTTTCTCCTCAACTATCCCTACCGCACTTATGGACCAACCAGCAATATGAACGTTTTCCTTACTTATGGAGACACCACCTATGCTACTGCACATTCAATTCCAGGAGCTACTTGCTAAGGAACACTACTACACTATGCCTAATGACCCTCAAAACAATCCCTCTAACTATTGTTGTATCAATCTCCCTTTTCGGTCTTTTAGACAAAGGTGGCCCTCACACCATCAAGCACATAATGCTATCACAAGACTCAAACCCAATCCTACATCTATTCTCCACAAACTTCTCTTCCAATTCCTTAAAATGTGATTTGTATTTTTTGAATAACTCGGCCTTGGTTAGGGCACCTATCCCTGCTCAAATCCACCCTTCCTCCCACCCGTAAGCCTTCCTCTTTATGTGTTCTAGTTGGA